>JADFUC010000391.1:1200000-1800000 GCA_019722365.1 Lithospermum erythrorhizon | reverse complement strand
TCAAGCGCCACTTTTATTTCCTCTTGGGCGAAATAAAGTTTTCTCCTTCTTCTTTCCACCATTCGGCCGCTCTTTCCCCTTAGGTAGAGAAATAGATTTTCTTCCTCCTCTGTTTCTGCTCTCTACTTTTAAGCATTCTAGTAAAACGACGGAAGCGGTTCGACAATTTGTCGTGTACTATTCTTTCGAGATACTCTTTTGGGTATCATGGAGCGCATCTTCTCCGGCCATTAAAATATTCCAGAAGAAAGGTACACACTTGTAATTCATTATTTATATTTCTTGTAATCCGTAGTATCTGAGATTCGCATCCGATTAGTTTAGAACTAGTTTAGATTCGAATATAAAACCCTAACAATTTCTCTATACCAAAATCACAAAAAATGGTGTTCTCGTGGTATTGAGAAATACCAAAATCATATAAAAATGGTATTCTTGTGATATTGAGAAATACCAAAATCATATAAAAATGGTATTTTTGTGATATTTTTCAATACCAAAATCATATAAAAATTGTATTCTTGATTTATTGAGAAATACCAAAATCATATAAAAATGGTATTATTGTAATACTTCTCAATACCAAAATCATATAAAAATCATATTATTGTGGTATTGAGAAATAGCAAAATCATATAAAAATGGTATTCTTGTGGTATTTTCAAATAACATTTCGCCCTGTTACCATATTTTTGGCCTGCTTGACCAATACCATATTTCGTACCCTGCTTCGACCTGAGTCCATATTTCTCAACTCAAGCTTCAACCCGATATCATATTTGAGACCCGTTTCGCCCTAGAAAAATATGTTTGGCCCTTTTTGAACCATATTTTTGTTCCCTCATGTAGGCCGGGGATCAAGTGGTGCTGGTCCATATAGCGACTCGCGTGCGCTTGGTCCCTACCAAGGCAACGTAGTAATTTAGTCCTCAATATTGTCATATGTGTTGCCATATTTTGGCGCCAAGCCACCCATAACCATATTTTTCACCCGTTTCGCCCCATCGCCAAATGGCCCGAGACCATATTTTCGGCCCGTTTCGCCTTGAGACCATATTTTCGCCCCCTTTCGACCGGGACCTTATTTTCTCGCCTGCCGCCTAAAATCATATTTCTTTCTCCCATTTCGCCTCGAACCATATTTCGCACGCTTCTACCCGACCATGTTCGGCCCCGCTTCGACCCGGGTCATATTCTCGTCCCGTTTCGATCCGGGACCACATTTTCATCCCTTTTCTACTCGGGAGTATATTTTCAACCTGTAGGGACCATATTTTCAGCCCGTTTCGACCCGGAACAATATTTTCGCCAAGTTTCGACCAGCAACCTTATTTTGGACCCGAGACTATTTCGGCCCCGTTGACCTCGGCACCATATTTTTGTCACGCTGGGATCGATACCCTATTTTCGCCATGTTTGACCCGACTATATTTTCTTCTTCCCGCTTTCGCCCGAAACTATATTTTCTGCACGATACCATATTTCTTTCTCAACCGATTCGACCTCGAACACTGACTGACTGGGATCCGGACCTTATTAGACCGCTTTGACCGAGACCATATTTTTCTCGCCTCGCTTCGATCCGGTACCATATTTGTCGAAATGGGCCAAAAATTTGATCTCGAGTCGAAACAAAATTATGGTCACGAGTCCAAATGGGCAGAAAATATGGTTTAGGGTGAAATGGGACGAAAATAAGGTCGCATGTCGAAACGGGGCGAAAATATTGTTCCAAGACGTAAATCGCCAAAATATGGTGTGTGTCTGGTCGAAACATGCCGAAAATTTGTTCCCTGGTCGAAACGGGTTGAAAATATGGTCCCGAGTCGAATCGGGAGGAAAATGTGGTCCCGGATCAAAAGCAATAAAATATTGCTCCTGGCCGAATCGTGTCAAATATGGTTTTTGGTCGAACGGCTGGTAATATATATCTAATTTTGTATTTACCAAAGGTATGTTTTACAAGTAAACAGTTTAAAATATGATCTCTGGGCGAACGTAATAAAATATGATTACGGGGCGAACAGTATAAAATATGGTCTATGATCAAACATGCAAAATATGGTCCCTGCTTCGAACGGGCGGGAATAGAATCTTTGCCCAATATTGCCAGGGTAGAAATTGGGCGAAAATATGATTTTCGGTAGAAACGGGCTGAAAATTTTGTTCGGGTACGAAACTCATTAAAAATATGGTACCGGATCGTAATGGGTGGAAATAGAGTCCCTCGTCAAAATCGCCCGAAATTATAATGTTCAACATAAATAAAGAAAGAAATGAATTCCAGACGAATGCTAAACATATTCAAACACAAGAATTGACATTGAATTGTAATTCTATTTGAATTCTTTAGTTTTACCAAACACTTGAATTGAAATTTCATAGAACGAATTGCATAGAAATTCATAGAACTAAAATTCCATTTCAATTCCAATTTTGTAAAAACAAACACATCATGAGGCATTAAGGTCGGTCCAAGCTACATGCCACATATGCTTGCAACTCGGACCAATAAATGCAATAATATAGGACGAACAGATCGATCGACTGCAGAATAATGCTGCATGCATGTATATATGTCGGTATGTATATACATCAAAATAATAATTTTGTGGGTCTGGAAATATATGTAAGGGTGAAAAATAAAAACTATAAAAGATCCAAATGCATTTGAATAAGACAATTCATCGATCCGGAGATACTGAATGAGTAGTGTAGTACACAAGCAATCTACGGGCGGTGTAGATGCGCTCCAAATTGAACCTCCAACCAACTTCTCCTTCAACCCTAAATAAAATCACCATCTAAAGTTTCCCTCAAATGATATTAATAAGGACAAATAATCAATAAATTATATATATATATATATATATATATATATATATAAAACAATCATAAGGATGCAATATACCAAATTAGTTGAAAAGTGGTGTATGGTGATGTTATTACTCACAAAAATAATATTATTATCTATAATGGATTTTTTTAAGAAAAATGTAATCTACAAGCTAATTACAAATATAGCAATATTGGATAGCAAAAATGTGCGTCGCTCACAAGGGCGGATCTACCAATTTCATGCGGTGGTTCGAAATATACATATAATTTTGTTTTAACGATTCAAAAGACTTTTCCATTAATTAATAAAAAAAATATTGATAAGTTTACAATTCATGTTTTCTAGTGCCCATTTTTTGAAATTCTCTAAAACTTCACGAGGATTAATACTAAAAAATAAATCATATTCCACAAAAATTACAAGACGATCATTTAACCATTGGTCCCCCATCTTGTTCCTCGGTCGCTTACATGCCAAAACGCCTCCATAAGTCATGGCGTTTTCCGGTAGTCATGAAGTTGTTTACAAAAGCATCTCTAAGGCCTTCAATTATTTAAAACGGGCATCATCTCGCACATCCTCTATATAATTAGCCAATCGACGCGTTAAAGATTCAACTTCATCCGTAAAATCGCTTGGATATAACTCGCTATCCCTACTCAACTTGTCCACATCAAAATACAAATTTGGAAAAGGACTTTAAGATGCCACACAATGTAGTTCGTTTTCTACATCAAACCTCTAATTAATTTCCTTCATCTGCACATCTAAAATATTCAAGAAACAATCATTCTTATAATGATGCAAATTAGAAAGCTTGTCGGTCATTGCCTGCACTCAAAGCGTAATACGGTCCACTCATATCGTGAACTTAATGACATGATTCTTGCTATTATTTCAACAAACTTGTTATGAACATCCCATCCATCATCAAGCATCCTTTGAAGTCGTAGCTTAGCAATTTTTGCTAGTTCAAGGTATTCAATGCTCTCGTCACATCTTTGTAAAGCCATGTTCAAATCATGTGTCACAACTAATACATCCATCAAAGACAACATGAAAATAAAATCAAAAGTATGCAACAAAATTAACAAAGTCTTGGCTTTTCCTCGCACTTTACAACTTACATCTTCACAAATTTAAGCAAGACAAAGTACAAGTGGTAAAACAATTTTGAATACTGTGAAGAGTCTCAGAATACACCTCAACAAGTTTCACTTACCGAAAGCATTTGCCCCGATCCAAACCTCACCGATTTCAACTAAACCTTTCTCAATTAGTTCACTAAATGAAATGCTGTGTATCTCAAGCAACTCTTATCTTTGTTAGAACAACCAGCTTATATTACAATTGAATCGATCAAACCAAAAAGAAATTAACATCCACGCGACAACCTTCATGCTAAAGAACAAAGGTCAATCAAGTTGGGATGGCAAACAATGAACATAAAAACAGATGGTATCTCATTCTGAATTAGTGTTCTTAACCCACTAAGACGAATCTCTATTACGTTAGGACGCTCCATCGCATCTCTTTGACCTTGGATGTTGGAAACACTCAATTTGAAAGGAGTCAACAGATTTAAGAGTGCATGTTTAAGTGATACAACACTTGTATCTTTTACATGTGCAATTCCAAGAAATCTTTCAACAACAGAAGCAATTGAATCAACATAACGCACACACACTGCCATTTGTTCTTTCCCCTCACAATAACCGGACTCATCAACTAATATAGCAAAAAAAAGCATTGCCAATATCTTTCACAATCTTGGATGTAACTAAAAAAAGCGTGGTTATCAATAAAGTTCCTTTCGACTTGTCCAAAGTCATCCCATCTAAATCTTTTATATCATAAGTTATTCGCAACTCTCGCACATATTCAATAAAATGACCCTGGTTTGAAGAATTCTCCTTTTCATCAAAACCCCGAAATGCTTGTCCACCCCTCATTAGTAATCTAGTTGCTAGAAGTGATGTTTTGTTGGAAAATTACGCAACTTGTTCATAATTAAAATATAAACAAAAGCAACCAAGATCAAATAAATGTATATAAGCGAATTACAATGAAACATATATCCAATATATGTACGTATGAATACGATAGTACTTACAAAGCAGCGGATATTATCAACTTTCTCTCACGAAGCCTCCGTTGAACTCCTACCGAATTGCACCACAAAAGGTTGATGCCTCCAGTTAGTTCACACCAAGAGCGGCCAATCTCGCGGATTGGATTTGCTAGAATCTGCGGAACAATTGAAAACAAAACAAGCTAATGTTGCTCCTGTTTTGGGCGGCAATTATGGGAGCGGGGCGGTTAAATGTGAAAAGATGAATTAGGTTTTCATCTTTTAACTTCTCATATATATAGACACAACTCCCTCTCGTTCGAATAGCTTAACTCGTTAATAAATAAGCATACCCATTAAGCCGCACCAATCTCTAATATTAAACGAAAAGCACTTAACAAGTTACTAGCGAGCTATATCGCTTAAGCCATTAATTAAACTTACAAGTTACATTCATTCAAGCTCGTCTAATATAGATTTTACACTATTGCTAAAACTTTCGATCGAGTGTCTCGTCGATTTCAATCGACTCTCAATCTAGCAACCACGATTTAATTTCATACATGAAATATAACTCAACGTCATTATATATGTGTGACCTTCTGGGCTTAGATAATAATAATTGTATAATAATATAGTTGACCATTATGATTATTGTCGATTACGCACGTGGATCTAAAGAACTGACATAACCCTTGATAATATCATGAGTTCCAATTTAGTAATTTATAATTATCATTTATTGAACACTTAGTTCGAGTAATCTCATTTAACTAAAACTAGTAAATGAATTGTTACAACAATTATCGCAACAGGCCTAATTATAGAAATCAAAATACTCTGATTTTCAACAGTTTTTAACTTAATTGCATACTCAGAATCTACTATCTCATTTTTTTCCCTTAAAGAAGTATAAATACTTTGTTTTTCACTCATCAAATTCCTACATTTTGTTATACATAGTTTATGACAATCACTTGAAGCATGTCTATTTAGCCCTTCTAGTTATGATTCCAACCCCTAAATCCATTCCCTTTACCAACAAAAGAATCACCATCATACTTAGTCAGATCTTTAAACAAATAACATGGCAAACAAAATACATACGACATCATCATGCTCACTATATTTCATCCATTCTAAATAAGGAGTATAGGTTTGAATTTTCTATTACCTCCCATATCGCTAGTTGGATATATCGTCATATTTGGACGATATGGACCTTTAATAAGAAATGTTCTCCTCATGCTATCTTGCATATTTGGATGAAAGTCCGCGATTGGCTTCCTTAGAGCGGGATCCATTTCCAATGACTCTAACACACCTTGTTGTTGTGTAGTAGGTTATACTACAACTTGATTAATTGGAGCCTCAGAGTGCTCTATATTTTTTTTTCGACAAATAAAATTTTTTCATCCTATTATATGCAACAAATAAGTGAATAACAATAGTTTAATATAAATGTACTACTTGATTAATTAAGAAAGTATTTGGCTATATACTAGCTCAACATATATCAATATACTAGCACATTTCTCATTCTGTATATATACTAGCATAATATATTGTATATACATTTTTTCAAATTCATAGGAGAGAGGATAAATTTTTTGAGTCCTCTATGAAAATTGATGCCTTTATATTTCAAGACAAGTCCTTGATGTGACAAATTCGTATAAGTTAATTGAATTCAGAGACATCAAATACTAAAATAGAGTTCAAGAAGAAGCCTAAATACATATACTTTAATCTTTATTGTAAAATAATTATAATTTGTAAATTAATTATAATTATAATTTATAAAATAGAGCAATTGCAATTTGTAAAATAATTATAATTATAATTTATAAATTAATTACAATTGTAATTTACAATTGCAATAGTAATTTATAATTACGCACCAAGGTTGAAAAAGGAATGAGGAGCCACGGGCGTTGTAGTATCAAGTAGATCCGGTCGTCACATGGATGAGTCGCCGGCGCTGACGCTGAAATTACGTAAGCCGAACTTCTGACTTTTGCAATTGAAAATGATTAGATGAACTATATTGCTCATTTGCTCTACAAACTACATATCGGAGGTTTGGGTTTAGAATAGTGTTTTTAAATTTTTTTTTTTTAGTTTTATATTTTCCAAAAAAAAAAATTAAAATTTTGACAAAAATTTTGATGGTTCACTTGAAACAGTTTGAACTACAAATATCCGTTACTGATTGTTCATATAGTAGTATACATACATTATTGTGCTAATAAATAATAGGATTACAGTATGTAATATCTACAATCTTTACAAGCAACATAAAAAAAAATTAGCATTTCTCCATAATTATCTTATCAACTGGCCATGGGCCTTGGATGTATGAGAGTGAGTCTCCACCATCTTTTTGTTAAATTGTACAAGTGTATGTATGTGCGACTCACTGTGAATAATGTTAGTTGGTACAATTGCATATATATACGGAGTATATATATTAGCATGCTCGATCTCTATCATGCCATTTGCTTAATGGCTTAGCATTACCATGGAGCAAAATGGACAATCATTACATTTATAGTGGTCTAGATAGTTGTCGATGGCTTAATAGTTTAGTGGCATTTGACTTAAATTTTTACAAAGAAGTCTTGGGTTCAATTTTTGTTGAATACGTATATAATATTATGTAATTATACTCTTCATGCTAATTTTTAAAAAAAAAAATTAGTGGCCTAGATAGCTATTTCATCGGTGGCATTAATGAATGTCATTCCAAATCATAAATGTTCTAACGAAACCATATGAAAGATTAAGGTGGAAACTAAGTGTGGCACTACTCCTATTTCATGATTGAGGATATTAAAGATTCATCCAGTTCTTATTACCTAATTGAGTTTAATTTATTTAATCTTGTAATTCACTTCACGAGTTAATTGTTGAAATGATTTCCGACAATGGCTTCAAGTTGTACTTTGGTCCCCAATAGTGTCACCGTAGCAATTTAGTCCCCGTAAATGACACAAAAGTTACACTTTACTTCCCAAACTAGCGTCTCAATTAATCTCAGACAATACTTTGCTTCACCGTAGCAGTTTAGTCCCCGTAAGTGGTTTTAAGTGGTAAGATTTAACGAACGTTAGTTTGGGAACTAAAGTGCTACTTTCATGCCATTTACGAGGACTATACTGCTATAATTATCATATTGGGGACTAAAGTACAATTTGATGCCTATACCATTTCAACAATTATTTATTTACATCACATACAACACTGGATTAAACATCTTGAAGATTTATTTATGAGGGGGCATACGAACATTGTTAAAATGCCCTGATGAGTAAAAACATGAAGCAAGTAAATGAAGCAAAATAATCATCATCTGATTGAAACATTTAAAATGAATTTTTTTAAGACGAACCTCGCTCTGAATAATGGACACAATTTTGATGCATTTCTTTGGTCCAGAACGACAAAGAACAATACCGAGCTAATACAGTAATACGTACCAGGATAATAATATGAACTGCAAAAACAAAGCAAGCTAGATTATTGCTGGGCTACATTTCATCTCTTCCAAGCTTGTTAAGCAATGCTGTAATGAGGGCATCTCTCTTCTCATCTCTAACTTCTTCTCTCATTTTTCTCTGCTCTTCCCTCTCCCTCCATCTCCTCTCCATCATGAACCTCTCATTCTCCAATCTCTCCAGTGTTTGCCTAAACTCCATTTCTTTCATTCTCCTCTCTTCTTCCCTTGCCTCATATGCTCTTAGCCATTCTATTTCCATTTGCATTTGTTGCTTCATGAAATCTTCCAACATTTCCTTCATTGCATTCATAATGTCTCCATTACTACTACTAACACTAGCATTATTCACATTACTAGATATGGTGTTCTTCATTTTTCTTTTTTTCTTAGTACTTCCACCACCACCCTTTTCGCCTTCGCTATTATTGTCCTCATTGTCATCCTCTTCATCGGATGATAGTTGCGCCAATTTCTTCTTCCCTCCACCGCCTTCAGCCTCCATCCACAACATCCTTTGCATCCTTGCAGTGAAAATCGAGTGGAGTTCATTGTAAAATGGAAATTGTTGTCTCATTCCTTCCACTTCCATTGTTTCACATCCCTTGTACACAAATATGAACATAACAAAAATAAATCACTCTAGTACTTCTTCTTATACATTCTCAGAGAAACTAATAAATAAAATAGGTCAACTTAAGATTCATATTGTAGACTTTTATTTCTAACAAATTCATTAGTCGTCCCTTGGTGGACATACATCCGATAAAATGGGAGCGAAACTAAGAAGATCATTATTATTAGCATGAGCCATGTGCAGGATGACACAAACAAATAAATACAAGAATGGTCTAATAATTTCTTAAGTTAAAATATTAAAATGAAGCTTCACATTCAAGCAAAGTAAAAAACAATTGAAGTATTTATTATTTATTAGTAGATTTATCTTTATGCCAAAATAAATGTTAATCAAGAGTCAAAATAAGTAATGTCTAAGCTTAATTTTATTTGTAGTACAGTAGTAGGACGGATAAATGTAACACTTTTTAAAACAAACAATGATCCAATTCAATCACCATCTTAGAATAAATATACATCAATACATCATATATATGTATTCATGATTATCATATCATATATATCTTCAAATGTAAGGTTTATATGCATGATGAGTCGTCCATATATATACTCGCATATATATGTACGTTCATAAGGTTTGATTGCTATACAGCATAGATAAATAACTAAATCTTGATTAATATACTTATTGTATGGCTTCATATTATTTATATAGAAGGACGATGTGAAGAAAGTGATGGTGATGAGAGTATATAAAGTACCTTGTATCTAGTAACTAGGTTTTTCCATTTGCACTTGCACTGTTCACCACTTCGATTGTAGCCTCTCTCCCTCATTTGGGTGGCTATGGCCTCCCAAAGAAGCTTGTTCCTCTTAGTCTCCATGAAACTCGGGTCGAACTCGCCCCGGATCATCAAGAAGTCCCTTGTTTCTTGCATACTCCATTGAGGAAACCTATCTCCACCCCCTCCTCCTGTGTCAATATTCATCACTCCACCATATAGTTGTTGATGAAGACCTTCCATACATAAAATAAAATATTATGAATCAAAGAAACATGATCGAAAAATTATACATGAATCAAAGAAACATGATCGAAAAATTATACTCTCGGTTAAATTGAAATGAAGATAGTATAATTCGAAGAATAATAAGAAGGTGGTGTGAATATAAGAGGGGAGGGTGTGAAATTATTATTGACAAAAGAAAGAATGAATCGAACAATTTTGACGCGTAGGTGTCAGCGAGGAGCGTTTGGTTTTATGAAGAAATTAGAAAACGAAATGACAGAATTTAATTTCCCTCTTGTAGTAGTAGAAAAATAGAATTTTTTTTTTTTTTTTTGTGTTGCTTGTTTAACTTGCTTTGTCTTGGCTTGGATTTCTAAGTTTCTTTAGTTCATTGAACAGAGAAAAAGGAAGAAATGAGTTAAGAGTATGTATATTTCTATGTATGGTCATCATGATGAGAGTATATCATCATATCTTTTGTCGGAATATAGTATTTCGATTCATTATACAATGAGATATATATAATATGACAAATGTTATTTTAAAGTCAAAATATAAGGCCCCAATATCAATTCTTTTATAAAATCATGTCATATATATATGCAATTGACATAACAAGTGGCACATACAAGTAATTTTTATTTCTGAACATATAATATATAACCAACTGTAGAAATTAGGGGAAGCGTAGGTGATTTCGATTTTCTTTACCAATATTTTTTTGATCGAGTCTGCTATACGAGACTTCTTTAGTGTGGTTTACTTGACTGACGTGGTTTGCAGGCTATTCCATTAGCTCAAGGCACTCGATGAATAGCGATTGCAGGTCCCTCGTTATGAAAGTAGGGTTCAATCGGACAAATAACTTTTTTGAAAAATAAAATTTTATTTCTTATTTTGTCAAAAATTAATTCATCTACTTCTGCATTTCTATATTTCTTTTTACTTCCATTGTACGGTGTATAATTTTAAGGATTTAAATATAAAAATTATGATTCCGTTATAGTAGATAAGAACGGTGTCATCTATGTATGTACCCGGAAACTCATTAATCTTTCTCTCTGTCCAATATTCGGCCTTCTAGTTTATCTGTCCAATTAACATAATTTAAACTTTAGTCTATTATTCACATTTGTTCAAATTGCGTTTTGATATCGTCACGCTTACGAATTCTAATGAGGCTTCGTTAGTATAATTAATAATCCACTCGTATTGATGAAATAATTGATTTTTAGGCCATTATTTTTATTGTTTCTTAATTACTTGATAGTTTGATTTATCAATACAACTTGTCTATTTGAATTCTTGAATTTATTTAACATTACTATTTCATTTCATTTACATTATTTGAGATTTGAGAAGTTGATCCATCCTCAAAATTATTATGAAAATAAATGTCAAATTGTTAATCATTTGTATTCGGATTAATTTACAATCATGTAATTAATCTGGAATCAAACTTCAACTTTATTCTACAATATAGATCAACTTTATTCTACATTTGTACTAATGAGATGGTCTAAGACATTAATAACTCCCATAGTAGAGACCGGGTTCTTCATTGTTGAGTCCAGACACATAATTCAATTGATAAAGAACTAGAGTGTTAAGTAAATATTAGTAGCCTCATCTTTTCACGCAGTATGGGTTCGATTCTCATAAAAAGAGAAATTTGTGTTCAAATTATTAAAAGTAAAATTCTAGTCACAGCATGATCAATTGAAAAACATTTTGCGATTAATTCCTTACTGATATTTCAGGATCAATAAAAATTTTAAAGGATCATTAATATAATAATTTCACAAGAGTTCTTCATGGTTGGATTTGTATGGTTCCATATTTTGTGGGGTGTCTCTAATGATCTAAGACGCGTTATACGATCGAGTCCTATGTCACTATGTGTGATGCCAACTCTTCAAACCACATGGCATACATGCAGTCATGCAGAGCCAAGAAATTGAACCACTGGGGTTGCCCCATTATTTAGTCAGTTTCACATTTCAAAATTCAATCAGTATCTAGGCCAAGAAGACTTGCCCTTTCAATTCATGTCAGAAATTTGGAACACAACTTATTCAAAAAATAATATAACACATCTTAAATCAATATTCAAAATATATTATGGTACAATATTATTAGGATTATAGTAATATGCGTTAAGCATAAAAATCCTGTCTGAGTATTGGATCGTAGGTTTAGGTTTAATGTCTTGAAAACTATTTTATAAATAAATACATTATTATAATTTATATTCAAACAATTATATTCAATAAATTATCCCTTTCTATTTTATCAAATATAAAATTATATTTTCCAAAGTTGAGCTCCTACATAGACGACAAGTCCATGAGTCACTTAGGAGATGGGAAAATAAAATAGAAGGAAAGGGAAACACCTGAAAAGTCATTTGACTTTTTGTGTAAATTCAAACCCCCTTCAGGGCTCAGGGCTCATGTAAGATTATTTCTTTGATCTAAAATTTTAATACTGATGGATTCAGGATTTTTATATAAGGGACAGATTATTTGATATTATAATTATAAAAAAAAATATAAAAATTTAGAAGAACGAACAACATAATTTTTTAAAAATAACTATAATATTTGAAAAAATACTTAAATTTTTCAAAAAATTATAAAAGATGACTGTTTTTCCCATCTGAGGCGAACTAAGCCGAGGCCGGTGGGGCAGGTGCCCCTAAATTTTGAAAACTTATATATCATAAATAAATTTGATCTTAAACTGATATACAATTAAAATGAGTCCCTAAATTTTGAAAGTTATATATACTTTACATATAAATTTGATATTAAAGTGTTATCTAGTAAAATGGTGGGGAAATGATCTTCTAATTTGGCTGCCTAAGTTGTATTCTTGCAACTAACATTCTTTTTCTTAATTTTGTTGTTGTTTTATCATACTTTAAATTCTTTCTTTTTTAAAAAATTGCCTACCCCCTTCCCAGTTTTATGATTCAAAATTTTGTCGTTCTTCTTCGTTTTATCGCGGCGTTCGTCAAATCCCGTATTCCTCCGTTCTTGGCTACCGCGACTCATGAGTGAAACTTAAAAGCTTGATGCAGATAAAGGAAAAGAAACGACTTCATTCAAATTGCAATGATGACGCTATCTTATACTTTATTCATGCGATGAAATTCAAGTATTATGAGTGTAATGTAAAGAAGAATTTTTTATTATTTATGATAGGGGTACAAAATAAAATTTCTTTGTAGGAAAAATTGCCGATTAATGCAGGTTTTTATCAGGAAGTAGAGAGATCGGCGTCGACTATGGATCACTAGCGTTCTTGTGATTTATGAGATGTAGGCTTTGGCAGCTTGAAACAATTTTTGATCTTGATAGAAGTTTGATTTGATCTTGGGCAGTTTGGTTGATTTGATTTGAGATTAACTTGACGACTTGACTTGAACTTGGGTTGATTTAATTTGATTTGGATTTGGATGAAGCTACGAGCTAGATATGTGTCACAGTGGCGATGGAGCAGGCTGAGTGCAGGAGCGTTATGGTCCGACAGGGAGCATAGGCGTATTCGTGTTGGTTGTATGGACTTTGATCTTGGGTCTTGGAGCGCGTCTCGATTACATCTTTAGGCTTGATGGACTTCTTTATGACGTTTGCGGTGGGACTTGTTTTTGAAATGCTACTTTGGGACTTTGTAGGCTGGATAATTTCTGACGCTTGATGGGACTTTGGGATTACGGTGGTTCGCTTTTATGGTGGGAATTAGGTGGCTTGAGGAAGCGCTCTTGTCTTTGATGGAACTTAGTGCCTTGATATGACAACGATTTGGGATAGGGCTTGGTGTGTAAGATTGATATGTGAGTGTTGAAGTAATTCTTTGCTGTCCAGCTTTCTTTGTTATCTCATCACAATTTCGAGTTGGAATTGATCATGAACAAGTGGCAATATCGAGCTACTGAAATCCCACACGAGAAAAGGTGAAGTCAGCTAATCAGTGCAATAAGTCGCCAGGTCTGACGTAGGCCAGGAGATCAGTCCAAGGCAGAGATCGAGTCGAAATACGATAGAAACACGAATCTGTTGCTAAGGCTCCCGGCTGGGACCATATCAAGTTCGGGGCCAGGTCACCGGAGTCAGTAATTGAGCAGCATGTCAAACACAAATCGTAGAGGCTCACTGTCAAAATCAATCGGGACAAGTTAGCTCAAATCAAGCCCATTTCATTCTGACTCTGTCAGAACCAGTAGTCAGCGAGTCGAACATCCTCGCAAATCGTCAACAAAAGCGGCTTAAGACTTATAGTTTGGATAATTAAATTCATCTTTGATTTGATAAAACATCTTGAGAATTTTCACTTATAGTGAGTTTTATTTTGTCTTACTTTAAACAAATAATAAAATGATTCTTTGCATTCACATTAATAATAATAATTACACACAAAGCATATGATTATTTAACTAACACCTATTATATAATAATAACTGTAAATGAATTACACATCAAATATATTATTATTTAATAGTAATTAATTCATATTAGAACTTCATGAATTATCAATTAAAAATTGAGAAATTATTAATTAAAAGATAATATTTTTGCCTAAGCTTTTAGATTTTAGAGAAGAAGGAGTAATTTAGTAATTAATAATGTAAAAAGGAATAAGCAGAAAACGAAGCACTTTATTAGCTGACTTTTATATATATTTAGTGATTATTAAGAAATGCAATTCTTATATTTTGTAAAATTAACATATTTGAACGATAAAGCTACAAAATTTTGAAATATAATTGTTACCCTCTTGATCTCTTCTAAGCTCCCCTCTATTTTAAAAAGCTCCCCTCTATTTTAAAATTAGACTTCCATATAACATATCTACCCGATCGAATTAGAGGTTTCTAACTTGTTTATCATTTCTTTTGTATTAAGGATAGATAACGTGTTCATCATTTCTTTAGTGTTGTCAAAATTATTAAAAATTGTTTAATTTAGATATTTATAAAACACCAACACTCGATCTTAATAATTAGTCCGATGTGGGATACTCAATATCCAAATCAACTAGCAATTCAACTCGATATCCAAATGAACCAATAACGGGATCCGAACTTGCTTGATAACAACTCCAACTCTCAACAAATCTGATATTCTTTATCAAGTAAAAAGAAATCGATACTAATAATCAGACAGGGCTAACCACTTAAGGATTTATTACAGGTCTGGTCCCCCTTTGATAGGTTTGTTCCAAGTGATCTAACTTTGGGCAAAGACAGCACAGTCATTGTAGACTTGTGCAATAATAACATAAATAAGTTGGATGATGTAGATTCGAGAAAATTGCAAGAACAATTTTTTTGTTTTTTCGCATTCTATAAAAATTAAGACTTGATCTTCGAAATTTTCAATGATGTATTGGCAATCCCTTTAGCTACAAACTAGATTCACAAATGATCATTTTCTTTGCATTGTTATATTCTAAGCATACATAAACGGATTTTTTATTTAATCATGTTTATGTTTTATTTATTCACATAAACAAAATTTTCCTTTTTAATGGTCTTATTAGTATATAACATTGAAAATGATGATATGTACAGTAAGTTTATAACTTTACTGATTCCTAAATAAATCCACAGGAATTAAATTTCGACATTTACCAAACCCAAAATTATTTGTACAATTATTTATGTTATGATATCAAAACTCAAAAGTTCATGTAGATGATGTATTGATCCAAAACTAGACAAATAGAGGGAGAGGACAAAACATGCAACAAATCTACCATCCACCATTTTCTGCATCCTGTCTCTGTAGTCCCATACTTCTGACACCAATCTGAAGCTCAGCCGCCGCCGCTAAATACCTCACTTTCTGAAGGGGGGTAAGTATCTCCACCACACTCTCCGCCGTGGTTATCCTCAAACTATCAGCTTCACTTAACAAATTCTCCATTTCTACTCTTAATGGTTCAAGAACACTATCAACTCTTCTATTATTGTTCATTTGCATAGCTAAACTTGATCCTCTAGCTAACTCAGCCAAAGGTGGAGCTGCCACAGTTTCTTGAATCCTAGCATATTGACCATAAAGCTCCCTTTCTTGAAATTTTACCTCATTTTTCAACTCATTGATTCTTTGTCTTTGGTTTCTTGATAGATCATTTACAGATGTTTCTAGTAATGTGAAAGCCATTCCTGGTATTAGAATATTATTAGAATATCTTGTGATAATATTTCACATTTATTTGTATATATGAAAATCTTAATATAATTCCATAAATAGTCTTGGACTTTGAAAAAAATCGATACTTAAATTTGCACAAGTGCAATAATAATAGCTAAAGTACAAACTAGTCACACAAACGCTTCCTAAAAAAATCGATATATACTATTGTTAATGAAAAAATAATCATTTATACAATATATTTAAAAGGTCGGATGGAGTCTACCATTGTCCCAATACAAACTTCAATATTAAGTCTCGACTTTTACCATAGTTGATGCAAACTTCAATACTAAGTCACCGACTTTCACCAAAGTCTAAGACTATTTGTACAATTTACTCTGATCTTCATAATATCATGATATTAGCTCATGTATTTATTTGGTACCTGGTTTGAACCCTGCAATCCATAGGAGGGCTTTTTCCAGTGGGGTAAACCAAGGAGGAGAAAACATGATGAATACATTTCTATGAGCCATTCTTGATTTTTCTTCAAAATATTGTTGATAATGTGCAAGAACTCTATCAACAAGGCTTCTTATCTCTGCTTCTTCAGAGTTTCTTGATGACTCTTCTGCTCTGTTTAGCTCATACAAAAAGGTTGATTGGCGATGAAACCAATCTTCAATGAATGAACTAAAGTCGTTGCTGTTATTATCCATTGTGATGGTTAATTGGACAAAACCATGCACTCAAAATTGGTAAATATAGAACAAAAAAGTTGACGATGAGTGGATGAAATGTTGCAAGTGAATTCTTAGTATTTATATATGTAGAGGGTTGTTGGGTGTAACTTCTAAAATTTAGCAAGATAGACTACTACACTTTCGTGTGCTGTCAGTAATTATGTGGCAGTCTTATTTACCATCAATATCTTAGAAGATGATATCTCAAATATTTTAGAATATGTATATGTATAACTTTTGTGGTTCATCATACCTTTTAATTTCTACATACATTTCAATTTTCAACACATAAATAAATTTTATTGATCAGTTTCGTTCTGATTCATGGATGGATCTACATGTACTCAATATTGATTTTTCAATAACTTTCGGATTAGAAGTAGGTTTGAACTCTCACATTATAATTGAATGAATTGTTCATAATTAATTTTATTATTAATCAACCAATGCGAGTAGAGAATTAAAAAAAAAAAATCGCACTTCACTTCGTTATATATCTCGAATTCAAAATCTTTTATCACCATAAATTTTTAATAAATGATGGGAATCCATGTAGCTATTAACATATTTTGGAATCTAAATTAGCCTTTCTCATTTTTACAAGAAAAATATTGATCGAGAATAACAAAACTAGAATATAATAAAATATTTTTCTGGTATGGTTTTTTATTTTCTCCGTATATATAATGGGGTTAACTAAAGCACCGACTGAGAGAACTAAAAAGACCTTGAATAGTCTAGTCAGAGGAGAAAATAGTAAAATGAGCAGCAAAAGGAATGGCTGAAATATAGCGGCGGTTTTTGTAGTGTAGTGTATACATAAGGGTGAGTGATGAACAAATATGATACACATTTTGCATGTTTGGACATCACATAACCGGATTTGGTGGGTACGAAGATAACAGATGATGCTCCTTTTCTCCTCGTTTACTGCGACCTTTTTTGTACTCTAGCTCATCATAGATAAACTTTGGGAGTTAAAAGGAGTTACACATCTGTTACATATATTCATATCTTGCGATAACTTGATAACATAAGATTAGTGTTTGATGCCAAGAAATTTATACTTCAGTTTTTTCGATAACTTGATAACAGAAGGTGGTATCGAATATATTAAGTATCTTTGCGATAAGCTTTTACTAACGTAAGATTAGTGTTTGATATTAAAGAAATTTATACTTAAGTTTTTTAAATGCTTGATAACGAGAAAATTAGTATTGAATACCTACAGAAATTTATATTTAAGTTTTTCATATTCACGTTGTAAAAATTCGAAATTAAATTCTTAAATTAAATATAATGGTATATTTATCACTAAAATATATTTGTGATGAATCCCCCATACAAGTGTACAGACAGAATAGATTCCAATTCTGAAATGCAACGAGGTTGCACGTGAACCAAATCAACGCACCCACGGATCCGTGGTTTCCAGGTGATCATATGTAGAATTTGTGAGCAAGACTAAATCAATCAAGCTAGAGACCATTCTCTGTATTATCATCCACCAAATGAAAATCAAGAATGGAAATTCTGAATCATCTACTTTTGCCCATGTCTCCTTACATATTCCGTATTTTATATATTTCTATATCATATTTATAGATATTGTAAGTATAAAATATATAATATATTACATGATATATAAACATATTATTAAATATGTAATTTTTAAAAATGCCAAAAAAATCATCAAAGGAATAAAAAATCTGAAACACTAATTCTCATTGTCAGAGGTGTCATAATATGCACAAGCTTACACAACTTCCATCATATCGTGACAAAACATACCTAAAAAAATGGTATAACATCTCTGATCATAAAATTTAAGCTACATATGAAATGCAAAAATACCTACACTAAAATGAAACATAAAACATGAATTTAGAGAGCATACCATATCCCTGAATTCCAGACGTATGTGAGGTATATTCGTCTTGTGAATGTCATTTCCATCAGGCCCTCTCTTGTAGTACTCCTTCCCAATGTGACTATAAACAGCCAAAAAAAAATGGTCAAAAGCTGTTCAATGAAAATACTTCTATTTCACTTTTTTTTTATTGTATTTTTAGAATAGACATGGAACTAGGGTAAGTTATAAATTGGTACACTCACCGATGCAGCTATACTGTACTCTTCAACTAAGGGCTCTTTTGTCAAGTGAATTTGTAAGGGATCATCGGTTGAGAGGGATAAGATTAAAAGGCCTCGTGAGAAAAAAAAAAGTTGGGAAAGGATTTACGATGATAATCCAAAAATAAGGAGTTGTTGCTCAATGGGGACATAGCAGGGCGAAAAGACTCTTTGGCGGTAGATTTTTAAAATGTTATTTTATCTTTATTTTGTTTGAAAAAATGTGACGTATTTCGTTCAAAATTTTGTGAATCTATGTTATTTGGTTCATCGTTAAATCTTAATTTTTTTTATATATGGCCCATGCATGAGTGGTTTCTCGCTTCACCCTGGAACATAACAAATCAATCTGGTGACATTTTCCCATTAGACACTGTTTTAAATTCACACTTACAATAGCAGTATCATCTTTACCTGAGCCAAGTAGTATAAGTACTGTAGTACAGGAGATTTCCTCAAATTGATTCCATGGGAAATATTATGCGTTGTAAGAAATGTTGCTGCAAGGTGGTCAATGTCACCTGCCTGAACTACAAAACGAAAAAATAAAATGGACCATTAAAAAAAGGAGCAGAAGAAGTTGCCACCAGAGGAATGTAAAGCGATTTTATAGTGAGAAGAAATGGATGATTCATTGTTTAAGTAGAATAGAACGGGTTTGATAGTTCTAGGTAACTAAAACCAATTCTCATGCCATCAGGGAATACTAAGATAATCACATTATTTAAGTAGTATATTTAGTAGGAGTGTACAGGATTGAATTGGTCCACTGAGCAGGAGTTGGCATGTGCTTTGTCGGCCGTCTTTCAGGTTTGTTTTCATCGTCCACTATATCAAAACCAACAACCTGCCAATCAAAAAGAAGTGATAGTAAAAATTCTTCATTGATACTCCTAAAATTGTTGAGGTTAATGAGTTAATCATACTCAAGAGGGGTCAATCCTCACAGCCCTATAACTATTTAGGCATATAGGTTCTACTTCAAAGAGTAACGTCATTTGAACAGTACTTGAAACATATTATATGGCATTTAGATAATGATGAGTATATATTTTTTCCGAGGTCCTTATAAAATGAGGCACTTGGAAATTTGGATTTTAGTTGCTCTATTCTTGGTGGTGGATTTACGGATATTATAAGGTATTGTCTCACAAAATCTCATGTCTGGACCGACTCCTTTTGTCTTGGAGCCTCGGAATATATCAGAGATTGCAAGGAGGCCCCGAGGTGTTGTCGTGTCAGCTCACTTACAGTAGGTTGCTTCGGGTTGTGAAATGGTTCCGCACTCCATGAGTTCTCCGTGATGAAACCAGTAGGTGGTTGTCTCAGAGCCGCGGCGGCCAGAAGTCGATAAGTAACCCGATCCATTCCGCTTAGGATTGGTTCGGACATGGCAAAATTTAAACAATGTGAATAGTGTAGTAATTGATTAGTCTTTACCAGGAGGCTCGAATGATGGTTTAGCATGAGTATTTATAGAAAATACTTGGAAGTCTTGATCACATTTAAGATGAAAGCGAAGTGTCGTTATCTTGGCGTGATGTGTATCTGGATGGAATTAAAGCACTTTTATTTTTGGATTGGACATAAATGGATCGAAATAGGTAGAATCGGAATATGACTGACTGATGCTCATTATCGATTACTCTTTTGCTTTAATTATTCATACACCGTCATTTTCAAATGGTAGTGGAATATGAGGGGGTTAAAATTCTTCTGACCGCTTTGGTGTCGCTTTTGCTTGGTCGAAAGAATATTAAAGATCACTCTCCCTCGATTGTATAAAAAGCTTGACTCTTTGTTTCTTTTTTCACGTTCACTTTGCGCCATGAATTCTTAGTTTTTACTAGCCGGTGACCACTTTTCATTTTTACGCGAATTTCTCGTTTCTGCCTGACTTCAAATGCTTATTCTCGTCATTGGCGGCGCCCAATGACAATCGCTTCCTCGGGGTCTTCTCGTCCTTACCGGCTCCTGCCGAGACCGTTCGTGGGTATGTTTTAGCTGAAAGTCGCCCGGTGGTGGTGTTTATGGTTTGATGGTAAAAGCGCGTTTTATGGTTTATCGTAACCCGGCATGTATATTATTCTAACCCTTGCGACTCCTTATGATTCCTCGAGGGGCACGCGTTGACGCCAGGCAGCCTCTGATCAAGCGCCCGAGGCACTGAGAGTTTACGCGCCGTTACAACATGGAGGGAAGGACCCAGATTTTGTGGGGTCACTTTGTTGAGGGGCCAGAACACTCACTACTTGCCGGCTTCTCACAGGTTGGAAGACTCCCAATTACTTGGGCTGTCTGACCAGCCGTTTAGGATGGGACCCTGCGAGACACAGGTTCCCTAAACCCTCGAAAGAGGAAGTCACCAAAAGAGCCCACTACTCTTGTGAAGTGAGGGCCGAAGGCAGTGCCCTAGTTTCGTCGCGATTCTCATTGTATTTCAAGTGGCATGCCTACATTTGTTGAGATTAAGTTCTGACATAGCTTTGTTTAGTGTGATGTATAATGTCATCCATGAGTCTGCTTGGCTTTATTTCCAAGTTGCTTCCTCTTGCTGGCTTAGTGGCACATGGGAAGAAGGTAGACAAAGTGGAACCAAGCCGTTGGTTTAAGCTGTGGTTCTTGGCCAAGAAGGGTTTTCACTTGGCCCGATGTCGATCTCATTTGGTGCTTTGCTCGGCTTCCACACTCTCGGTTGAAGACTACGCGAGACCCAATTTGAAATAAGTTGAGGCGGAACCGTTCCCTGCCCCGAAGTCTTTTAGCTGATGAGGACGTGTTGATGTAGGTTAACCAAAGGGGAGTATGCAAATCCCCAACGCGCTATCGTGGTCGTGTCTTCCTATCTCCTTTCTTTTCGTATATTATCTTCATAATTCTTCACCCAGCTCCTCTTTGTTTGTCTTAGTGGACCCCTCTTATACGTGAAATACTCCTCGGTCATCATCCATGAGTTAATTATAAGGCCGTGACCACGGGGAAAGATCCTTTGGCTCGGGTCTCCAAGCGAAAGGGTGTGGCTACCTCAGGGGACACCTCGGATGCTTCAACGCAGCTCAGGTTCCCAAGAAGTCCCGGCGTAAGAAAGTCATTCGAGGATGCCCACATTGTCGATGAGATATTACACGAAACAACGATCCCCCGCTTCTCGACCTTCGCCGTGTCATCACCATGATATCGGACTCTTCTTTGGATATCATGGCCTGATTCCGAAATGCTCTACTGCGGCACTTACCGGTGAAACTAACTTCAGGATTCTAGCCTTGGCGTCTGGCGGGTATCCACTACTCTAACTTTTCGGGTATTGCTTAATTTACCAAGAGAGCAGTCTTTAAAAGGGAGAACTGTGCTTTCTCTTCTATTTGAAGCGTATGTTGAATTGTCATGGAGAGGGAATTGTAGGTTATTCTCTCCTTGGCGGAACTCCACGGCCGCCTTTTCCCGTTTCGACTCAAGAGTATTTTTCCCTCTTTTTAGCTCTTGAATTCACAGTATTCTCCTTTTTTTCTTATCAAAGTTTTATTTCCTACTTTTTGTAGTCACAGTGTGTTCCGCTGGTTATTCTTGAAGTGGAGCGAATGCGAAGATCGAGCCGCCTACGAAGACAAGATTTCATTGGAGAAATGTCTTTCCAAAGTTATCGGGGAGAGGATGTAGAGCCGGGCTGGCTTCTGGTTTGAAGAACAAGCATGCACGAGACGCGCTGACCGTTTACAAATGAGCAGTCAAGTCTAAACCGATCTACTCCTCCCGACATAAAGAGATTGATATGGCCATCTTGAGAGTTCTGGAAGAAGTTAAATTGAATCTCGCGGGACCTCGAAGCGCAGTGGACTCGTCCGAGAACTATTAGGCTGCCGGACAATGGTTATCAAAGCCTTCTCCGAAGTTATTATAGAATATCGAGGAGAGCCAAAATTCCTGAAGATATTACCATTGATGACCATCTCACATCGTAGAAGTCACTTTAGTCTGAGAGATACCATAGAGATTTCTACAATTGTTCATTTCATGTTTATGAATTCTTGGAGGCCGGGGGGAGAATATGTGATCCCACTTTGGCCCGTGCGGGGAGAGTGATGATCTTGAGGCCGACCAAGTCGGAGTGATGGCTCGGGGAAGATGAGGAGGGTGATGGGGTTGATGCTTGACTTCTCTTTGATTTGTTTTTGTCAATATTTGGTTTAACTTTTGTCCATATTCCCTCGGGCACTGTGATTAGTGTGGGTGCCGTTACTGTATAACACTCTTTTTGGTTTAGTAATGGTTATGCACTTTCTTTATTTTGTTTTATTCTCTTGCTGCTTTATCTCTTTTATCAACTTTGCTCTTTTTCTTTATGTCTTTCTTTTTGACTTGTATATATTATTTTGCTATAATACTTTTATCATGATATCATCCTCACCCGAGGGGAATGATTTTTTGATAGTTGTCATCCACTGTCTTGCATTCCTTGTATGACTTTCTTTAGGGACCACAGTGATTTTACTCACTCGGGTTTCAAAAGAAATTCACAGATGATATAGCTTATTTAACCCGGGTAGTCCTGATTTGTTAGGGACCTAAAGGGATCCTAACTTTCGAGCAGGTTTCCGCTAACTGTGGAGGTTAAGTGATCTTGTCGGCTTGACCCCGAGATAGTCGATTAATTCGGGGACCACAGTGATTTAATTCGCTCGGGTTTCCTTCACTATGGAGTTAAGTGATCTTATTCACTTGCTTGAATGTCCCCGATTCGTTCGGGGACCCGCAGGTAATCCCAATTCACTTTCGGGTTTCCTGCAATTGGAAGTTAAGATATCTTATTCAAGCTTGACCCCGAATGATCTCCCGATTTACGGGTTTCCATGGTGGAGGATTAAGCGATCTTGTCCCAACTTGACCTCGAATGATCGGAATCGCTCGGGGGACCCTGAGTGATCTAATTCGCTCTTTGTTTCCCTGCAGTGGAGGTTAAGTGATCTTATTCAGCATGACACAGTCGTTAAACAAGGGGACCCGCGAGCGTCTAATTCGCTCGGGTTTCCTCACAGTGGAGGTTAAGTAATCTAATTCACTTGTTTATCCACAGAAATGTCTTTGGTACTCAAAGGTTTCTTATTTCCAAAAGCTGTAGCATTAGCCATTCGAACTTTTTATTAAAGTCTATTTTACAAAGAGGGAGATCATACATTGAAATAATGCTTAAGTATAATATCTTTTTGAGATTATAGCCCGTGCCGTGTATGCTTGATAACTTTTCAGCTCTTCCGGCTAAATGCGTTCTGGGCCTATGACTTCGCTGATCTTATAATGTCCTATAGCGGTTTGGGTTGTCTTGATTCTTGGGTTTCTGCCCAGCTTTTAAAGGAGCCCGAAACACGAGATGTCGCTAGGAGTCTTACCTCCAAATGATAGTTCGGATGTGGCAAAAGCTATGTGAGCAGTTTCTTAATTCAAATTGCTTCTTACCTCCAAATGATGGTTTTAGCGTGGATATTTATAGGAAATAATTGAGAGTCTCGATATCTTAAGATGAAGTCAGTGTCAATGTAAATTGAGGGCCTAATATACATCTGAGATGGGCGCAAAAATACGAATTGGAATTGTATAAATGATTCAAATATTCAAATCAAAATGTAACTCATTCAATTAATGTTCATATCACCAAAATTAAATACTAAAGCATACCTTAAGAATTGGAGTACATAAAATTTCATAAAGACATAGAGTACCCTGGATTAAATAGAACATTTCATAATGCAGATAACAAAATAAAAGCTACATCACATTGGCAACGTAGATATAGAAATCTAGAAACAGAAATTCGAACATATATATCATGATACAGAGCATACCTGCTTCAAAGAAAACAAGTAACTGTGGATGTGAATCTGGATCAACCTTAGTAACCTGAAAATAGGGGTGTACACAAAATACAAATCGAATCGATAGAAGCGAAGAATAAAAATAATGTCGAAATTGGGGGAACGAATCGATTTAGGTTCGAAAAATACATAACCCATTGCATTTCGGTTTCCCGGAGCGAACTTATGGAATTATTAGAAAAATTAAATATATATATATAGCTCCCAAAACGGAAGAAGAATAGACTAAACCTCGTCTCGGCCCGTCCATCCTGATTCAGCGCTTTACCCCCTGCATTTCGACTCCGGCGACTCCGTCAGTGCCGACAAATCGACAACCGCCCACTCGTCCGGCCTCCGTCGGTCATTGTAAATTTTCTCAATCTCATTTAGATTCACTTAATTAAATTATTTTTAGCGAGTAAATATATATATATTTATATATATATGTATATCATATATGTTATGCATAAATATATATATCATATATTTATGCATCTCATTTTTTATTAATTAGTTTAAATTGTGTCATTAATGATATTTTGAGTAAATATTTGTTATTAATATATTTAATAATTTGTTAATTATTAATACATTAATGATATTTTTGAGTAAATATTTTTAGTGTAATATATTAATAATATAATCTATTAATAATCTATTAATAAGGTATTTTGATTAAAATGCATTTAATCATTTTTATTTATTCCATTAAATTCAAGCGTATATTTATAATCTTTGAGGCTATAAAGATGTTATTTTTATATATGTTTTCGCCCAAACGTTATAGGATACGTATAATTATTGAAATATCTTTTTTGAGGCAGCGGATAGCATTTAATACAAGTCCAATAACAAAACCATCATACTATACCTTCAGTCACCATGTGAAGCCTAGGCAACTGACAGGGAACATAATCAACAAAAATCAATGACACCGTTTCCTCTTCTCTTCGCCAACGTGGCATCTCCCTCCCGAGCTCCGCCACGTCGGGCTTAGCGGCGTTTGTACCCGACGGTAGTTCCGCTCCCCACTTTCTCCTCTATTCGCGCTTATCTATAAGGTGCGAGAATCAGAATGAATTGATATCAGACAAATAAGTAAAGTGAACAAAATATTCTTTATAAAATATAGTAAAATTGTATCATTCGATAGTAAACTTAGCTTATTCAATAGTAGTAATACACCGATTACTGGGTACTAAAAAGATCGTCAATTGCTTTTCAATGATCAAATTAATAAATTTTGGCTATTGGCGAGCACACATTTAATCTTAATCAAAATTATCATGTTAGTAGAAAATTGTGTTTAAAATACTATACTCATCTGTCTGATATAGCGATTGTTGTTTAGTGAAACACATTAATTTGTTTTAAACATGTACTACTTTTTCATTATATTTTATACTTTTGTCTCTAAAAGTTTCATTTCTCAAATTATATTGTAATGAAGATTAAATCCTAATGCAAAATACAAAAATTTGCATACATGCTTAATAAAATGCTGCTAAATAAAAATAATCACTTATATTGATAGGTGATATTATACAACATAGACAAATTGATATAAGGGTACATTTCTCATACTAAATTGTAATGATTAAATCTAATTAATAGAGTGAAAACGGAAAATATTTGCATACATGCTTAATAATCTTGCTAAATACTAAACATTAAGCTTATATTGATATGTGATATTATACAACATAAACAAAATTATCTCTAGAGATACATTTCTCATACTAAATTGTAATGATTAAATCTAACTAATGAAGTGAAAACGACAAATATTTGCATACATGCTTAATAAAATACTGCTAAATAATGAACAATCACTTATATTGATACGTGATATTACACAACATAGACAAAATTATCTTTAGAAAAATACATTTCTCATACTTAATTGTAATGATTAAATCTAATTAATGAATTGAAAACTACAAATATTTGCATACATGCTTAATAAAATCTGCTAAATAATGAACAATCACTTATATTGATACGTGATATTATACAACATAGACAAAATTATCTCTAGAGAGATACATTTCTCATACTAAATTGTAATGATTAAATCTAATTAATAAAGTGCAAAAGACAAAAAATGTGCGTACATGCTTAATAAAATATTGCTAAACAATGAACAATCACTTATATTGATACATAATATTATACTCCCTTCATTGCGTTTTAGTTTTCTTCCTAGCCATTTACACATAGATTAAGGAAGTGAAAAGGTAGTCAAAAAGTACATTGAAACTATATCATTGGTTGGTTGATAATTTAATATAAAAAAATAGACAAAAAAATACATTAAAAATGTAGAATTATAATTTTTTATGCTAAAAATACAAGTAATTTGAACACGAAAAAATTACAGAAATATGGTAATTAAATAAAGACGGAGGGATTACAATGCATAAACAAATTATCTCTGGAGATACATCTCTCATATTAAATTGTAATGATTAAATCTAATTAATGAAATGTAAACGACAAAAATTTGCATACATGCTTAATATTATACAACATATATAAAATTATTTGGTCCGGTAGAGCGAGTTGTGACCTTTGAAATTGTGGTGATCGTGCTCTATGGACTTGGCGAAGTCGAGTAATTGGTCGAGTGTTTTACGAAGCATGTAGAAAGCTGATACTGTGCCATTGCTAGCTACAGCCATATAGAGGGGTGTCAACTTTTTGACTAAGGGAGGAATGTTGTTTAGGCCGGAAGATTCACCGTTAATTAAGCTTTTTGTTTATTAATAAATGAAATAGAAATTATACGATTCTTCCTTTTTATAATATTTATTTCTTCTTTTGATACATTCTCAAAAAAATTGATAAATATCAATTATATATAAGCATTTTTCAATTTGTCTGATATGTTCGGTAATTTTAGTGCGGTACATCAATCATGGGATAATTTTGATAATGCTTTTTGAATTTTTTAAAATTGTGTCATCTTAAAATGAAATAAATTTTACATTGATCTTGAATGCGTATGAAGGATTAGTAAAATTATGAAGCTAATATCGTTAATGAGCGAAGTAGCTGTTAAATGCCGTACTTTGATGTTGGTTAAAGAACTTAAAAGTTCGGTTTGAATCGAAAATTAAATTCGAGGAGTTCGGTTTGATATGGTTTGAGTCGAACTTGAATCTCATTTTGGTTGATATTAGCATTTAAATTCAAGCTTGAATTTCGATCGACTTCGTGACGAAGGTTCGACTCAAACCTTAGTTTTGAATTTTCAATTTTTTCTTAGTTTACCATTTTGACTAACAATTCATTAGCAAAACTTTGAGAGAAAGCCATTTCTAGAATTCTATAACTTAATTTCTGCACAACTAAATACAAAAAGCCATTTGTACAATTCTTGTTTGTCGACAACTAAATATAAGTAAGTTAGATAGTAAAAAGAAGTATAGACTGGAATTAGTAAGGCAAACCATCGGATTTACCTCTACAAAAATAGGCGTATGCCACTAAATGCAACGCACACACGGTATTCTTTAGTAAAAGGCGAAAGAATAGTTCGCTTTGTGTGCACTGCGTGGCTGCGTGAAGATTTCTAACATATCAGCTTCTCAATTTATAAGGTTTCAGTTGCTCAAAGCTTTATACAGGGACCGATGTGGGATAAAAACAACCACATTACACAGAATACTATACCTTCACAAGAAAGTGATGTACACTAATTATAGTCTTGGTATTCATCTAGACACAATGTGTTTCATCTTCCAAATGCATAATTATTCAGACTATTAGTGTAAATGAATGATTGATTACTTTAAATTAAAAATAAATTGTACTCCGTATAATATAAAAGTTGCATATGTTTGAACTTTGTATTGGCGTATCAGGCAATGTAACGTGTCATCAATCACTAAAAATGATTCAAGTCGTAAAATTAGAGTGTCATTAATCGATTTGTTTGCAAGAGTGTTAAATGCAAACACATTGTGTATTTGTTGTGGTAAAAGTTTGGAAACTTTCAATTTCCCCAACACACACATATTCAATCAGCCAATTCTTGTAGGCTCTTCAATACAGTCTGAACAGTGAACACAGCTTTCCTATTTAATAAGTAGTACAATAATACCTAAATGCCTAATGATTTATATCATGTTTCGAACTTGACTTTGAAGCACAGGTGTCCAAGAAGCTTTCCTCAAAGTTGTACTAGTTTCACCTTTACAAAGATGGACTCACGAGATAACCATACTTGGAAACTGTATGCAATTATAACTCTTCACTTTTCAACTGCCAATGTTTCACTTTTCGTGCAAACTAGCTCCATTCCATGAACTCAATTGTTATTAAAATAGATCCTTGTTATATCATACTAATAATTTACATGGGGGAAGAAGAGAAATGCCCCAGAAAGCAGCTGGACTTCAATGCTCCCATTTTGTCACTAAGGCAACCTACTCATATCAACAGATCCAGACGATCTCTCCGATTTTCTAGGGTTGCTTCCTGGGATGCTTCATCTAACAGGGTTCCATTTTCTTGGGAGCGAATTCCAGGGAAACCGAAAGAAACCGAGACAACAATTTGGGACAGTCTCAGGGATGACATTCCTACCCCGAAATTGCCTCCAGGGCGACGCCATCCATTGTTAAAAGAAGTACTAAATGGAGCCTTAATCGAACAACAACAACAACAACAACAACATATCGATGATAATTGTGACGCGGATAATGAAGACGATGATCACACGGACGAAGCAAATCATAGCACCATTTCATTCCAGGCCCTGGATATATTCTCCTTATGTGAATCATTAGACAATGTGGAACAAGGCGAATCCAGGAGAGACAACGGGGTGGAAGAAGAGTGGCATTCGGCAAATTTTATGATCCAACGATTCCTTCCAGATGCCAGAGCATTGGCTGCATCATCTTCACTTGCTGCTGCAAAGATCATTTATGATGATAACAAGAACACCAACACTGTTTATTCCGCAAATTGTGTCAAAGTAGGAAAGCTGAATCATTCTTCCAAGAATTGTGGTCTTGATCATTTCTTGCCTTGGTGGAGGATGAAGCCAAAGCTATGTAGAGGAAAGAACACTGATCAGAAAACACCTTCAAAATTGAATTCTCGTCATTTGTGCACAAGGAACATCCAAAAGCAGCCATTTCCAGAAACTCCTCGTAGTAGAAGGAAATTTTAACTAGGGTCGATTTATATTGTTTCAATTCAGTTGAATATGAAATGAAGTTTCATTTTTTCTCGAATTGAATACATAAAAGATGTGCTACTTGTAGTCGACAAAGTCACAAAGAACACTTGTTCCATTTATTTTAGGTCCTTCTAGCAAGGGAAAATTATTACTGTTTATTACTGTATTTGTTTGTGTTTATATTTTCAAACACATAACTTCGCCCGGCACACGAGCCGGATCGAACCATGTTGAATTAGATTTGAAACAATTTTAGATAAGTACTAGGTTCGACTTGACTTCATTCAACATTAGACACTGAAAATGAGATTAGACTTGAATTAATTATTTGAAACAAAAACACTAGACAAAAAATTATACTCGGTTTGACGAAAACAACTAGGACTCTACTCGAGCTCGATTTAAGCATTTCCTTGATATTTTGTGTGTCCACCATATTACATAATGGAAACATGGACACATACTAGACATCCTTCCGACAACATCATAATTCCAGCTAACATTTATTTCAAACCAAAATTTTGTGCCTACACACTAAAATCGCTCTTGCACTATTCTGCCTAGACTAATAAAAGAACGTAAAATCTTGATTCAACTCGAAAACTTCAATTCAAGTTCAATCGGGACGAATTCATTGGGCCAGAATGTCTTAACCACTCTCCATAATGGGCTATCACCTAAAATCTCGATTATTCTCGACAAAACTTTATCCGGTTGGACGAAACCTAAGGAGGATTCTATTAGAGCTCGATTAAGTATTTTTCCTAATATTTCATGTGTTTATTACATTCTGAAATGTGTAGACACATACTAGACACCATCACATCATTCCACAACATTATTCTACCCTACAAGATGGCTCGGCTTAACCTTGGCCTTGCACTACTCTGCATGGATCTGTAAAAGAGTCTAAAAACTCGATTAGACTAACAAAATTTCTATTCAAAATTCAGTTCATTATAGTTCAAACCGAGCTCGAACCTCATTTTCCGGTTCGCAAAATGTGTTAACGAACTCCCATGGCCAACAATGGTCCATAATCTAAAACCTCTATGGACTCCTGTAAGCCCACATTATTAGCCCAAGAAATCAATACTAGGGTTATACAATTGTTCCATATCGGGCAGTCCGGGCAGGCATAAATACCTTGCCCGTTGAATTTCAATTCATATAATTTATCCATTCATTCCATTTCACAAACAAATCACTAATTTTGTAGTCCCCCTTTTTCTCCTCCCGCTTCTTCAAACAATTCAAAAATCCCATTTTATTTATCTCTAAATATTCACAATTTCTCATTTAATTCAACATTTTTCTTCAGATCTCATATTCTACTTCTAAGGTAATTTTATTCATCTTTTTTCAACTCACTCTATAAATTAATACTATCGGGACCGATGAAACTTATTAATTTATTGAGTACCAATTTAAAGAGATTTTTAATGTCGGGATTTAAAATTATTATATTCTTAGAGATTTTATTAATTTATCGATTATTAATTTAAAGAGTTTCGACTGTATCTTAATAGTTTTGTTTTGTGCTTAATATTAATTAGGTTTTGTTTGTTGCGTGTTTTAAGCATCCTTAGCTTAAATAAATACTTCCTCCGTTTATGCTTAGTTTGTTTTGGATTATTTTTCGATTGTGATTATTTTTAACGATTAAAATATAATCAGTTAATAAATATATTTAAGCAAACTCAAAAAAATTAGTTCAAATGAGTTAATCTAATAGTCTAGTGGAAAAGGTACTTGCTAATTACTAAACACAAAAAAATTAGTTAAAATGAGTTAATCGAATAGCCTAGTAGAAAATGCTCCTGTTAGTGACATGAAGAGAGTATGGGTTCGGAACTAACCTCATGGCTAAATATCAAAAAGAAAATCAGTTAAAATATAAATTAATTAGTTATTGAAGCATAAAAAAAAACCAATCCAAAACAAACTAAGTTTTAGATGGAGGCTTAATTTCGACGAATAGTCCAAGTAATTAAGCTTATTCCAATAATTGGGGTCGGTAAATAGTCGAATTAATTATTTTATTAAAAAATTGAAGTAATAGTCTTTCAATCTTTAAAAAATTGTCAACATATAACTGAAGATTTGTCTAAAGAGTTTTGATTGTTGAGTTTAATAAATTTTGAACTTGAATCTTTGGTGAAACATGTGTAAAGATAGTATGTTTCAACGTACTTTATTATTTATAATAAGTGTGATGCAAATTGAGGTTATGTGTGTCTCGATTAATATATAAAGTTTGTTAATTTTGACTATTGAAACAAACGTACAGTCGGGATGAATGTAGTAATTGATATAAAGAAATTTGAATTTATATAAAAACGATTTATACAATTAGATACGACACATCGTATACTTAAGTGTACAAATGGTTCATATTGAACAAAATTATTTAGCTATGGTTAAATTGGAGGTCAAAGTGGAATACTTTTTATTGATTAATTAAACCCCACTTGAATCGGGAATCGGGATGGAGGTAGTATTAGTTAACTTTGATTGTTCCAAATTTTGTTTTTTATTGTTAAGTAGTAGAATCTGGTAGCTAAAATATAGTTGGATTTCAGAAAATATTGATGAGTGGCAATGATCTAGTGATTTTCTGTTTCGATTCTTAAAAACGACGATTTTTATCTGTTGTAGTGCCTTGATTTTGATCGATATGTCTTTGGAGTTTTAATTCATGATAACTTGCATCTTTAGTTTGCTAATGACCTTCAGAATGCTTTCATTTCAACTTTTTGTTCTTGGTAATCGATGTCAATATGCAGAATCTTAATTTTATAGCCATGAAGGGTAAGGTTGCATACTATAGCGGGAGCCCTCCCTCTTTAAAGGCATTGGGGCATGTTAATGTTAAAGCATTCCAATTGTAGATATTAAACAGTAATGGGGATAGAACCTTAATTCATGAGATTCGCTATCCGTCCAATTCTATTTTCTCTTTTAACAGTTTGAAAACATATGTGATTTGCCTCAGTAGTGTGCGTCTTAAGTGAATCAAATATTTTCATCAATGAAATAATCCTTGTTGAGTTTATTACTTATTTTATTAGTATAACATTAAAACCATGTTCACTTGCCTAGCAGGAGAAATGGCAATGGAGATTACCCAAATTCTATTGGGCGCTCAATCACCTGATGCAGCAGTTCGGAGTGAGGCAGAGAAACAGCTTGCTCTATTTCGAGAACAAAACTTACCCGGCTATCTTTTGTCGTTGTCAACTGAACTTGCAAATGATTCAAAACCAGTTGACACACGAAGACTTGCTGGTATTGTCCTTAAGAATGCACTAGATGCTAAAGAGGCTGCTACTAGGGAAAAACTTTTTCAGCAGTGGGTTTCAATTGATAGTTCTATGAAATCACAAATTAAAAGTTTGATGTTGAATACCCTGGGATCTGCTACACGAGAAGCTAATCACACTGCTGCCCAAGTTATTGCTAAGACAGCTGCTATTGAGATTCCTCGCAAAGATTGGCCAGAACTCATTCAGGCGTTGCTTGTCATTATGACTCAACAAGATAAACCTCCATCTTTAAGACAGGCTACCCTGGAAACTCTTGGTTATGTTTGTGAGGAGATATCTCACCATGATCTTGTACAAGATGAAGTAAATGCTGTCTTGACTGCAGTTGTTCAAGGTATGAATGCCACTGAGCAGAATCATGATGTCCGTCTTGCAGCAACTCGAGCTTTATACAATGCGATCGATTTTGCCCAGACAAACTTCAAGAATGAAATGGAGAGGAACTTTATCATGAAGGTAGTTTGTGAGGCAGCTGTAGCACAAGAGGCTGATATTAGACAAGCTGCTTTTGAGTGTCTTGTATCCATAGCATCGGTCTACTATGGGGTCCTTGAACCATATATGCAGACCATCTTTGAACTTACATCCAGCGCTGTTAAAGGCGATGAGGAAGCTGTTGCTCTTCAGGCAATTGAGTTCTGGAGCTCCATCTGTGATGAGGAGATTGAGCTTCAAGATTATGAGATTCCTGATAGTGGGGATTCTAGTGTCCCCCACTCTTTCTTCATTGTGAAAGCTCTCCCCACTTTAGTTCCCATGTTGCTCGAAACATTGCTAAAACAGGATGAGGATCAAGACCAGGATGATGGGATATGGAATCTGGCGATGGCTGGTGGTACATGCTTAGGTCTTGTTGCCAGAACTGTGGGAGATGCTATTGTCCCCTTAGTGATGCCATTTGTCCAGAGTAATATTTCAAAAGAAGAATGGCGCCCTCGGGAAGCTGCTACATTAGCGTTTGGTTCGATCCTTGATGGCCCAAGCATTCAGATACTTTCTCCAATGGTGCAAAATGGTTTAAATTTCCTGCTTGATGCAATGAAATACCAGAATAGTCATGTCAAAGACACCACTGCATGGACTCTTAGCCGTATTTTTGAGTTGCTGCACAGTCCGTCTTCTGGATTTTCAGTTGTTACCCCGGCAAACCTTCAACAAATTGTGATGGTTTTGCTAGAGGGTCTAAAAGATGCTCCACATGTGGCTGAAAAAGTCTGTGGAGCTATCTATTATCTTGCTCAGGGTTTTGAAGATGCTGAACCCAGCTCAGCTATGCTCACTCCATATCTCCCAGACATTATAGGCTCACTTATTCTGGCTGCAGATCGAACAGATAGTGGTGACTCAAAACTTAGAACTTCTGCCTATGAAACATTGAATGAGGTTATTAGATGTTGTAATTTGCCGGAAACGTCCCAAATAATGGCACAGCTTCTCCCTGCGATCATGGGTAAGTTGGGCCAAACACTAGAGCTTCAGATCTTGTCATCAGAAGATAGAGAAAAGCAAGGAGATCTCCAAGCTTCCCTCTGTGGTGTCATTCAGGTTCTCATTCAAAAACTAAGCAATACAGAGGAAACTAAGTTGTTAATTCTCCAGGCAGCTGATCAGATTATGACACTGTTCCTCAAGGTGTTTTCTTGTCGTAGCTCCACAGTGCATGAGGAAGCTATGCTTGCCATAGGTGCCCTGGCCTATGCTGTTGGTCCTGAGTTCGGGAAGTATATGTCAGAATTCTTCAAGTATTTAGAAATTGGTTTGCAGAATTTTGAGGAATACCAAGTTTGCTCAATCTCAGTTGGAGTGGTTGGTGATATTTGTCGTGCATTGGATGATAAGGTGTTACCATATTGTGATGGCATCATGACACACCTTCTCAAGGATCTTTCAAGTGTTGAACTTCACCGGTCCGTGAAGCCTCCTATATTCTCTTGTTTTGGTGATATTGCTCTTGCAATTGGGGAACACTTTGAGAAGTACATACAATATGCTTTACCAATGATGAAAAGTGCCTCTGAAATGGTTGCTCAGATGGACCCAAATGATGATGAGATGGTGGACTATGGCAATCAGCTGAGACGTAGTATCTTTGAAGCTTACTCTGGCCTTCTGCAGGGTTTTAAGGAGACAAAAACCGATCTTATGCTACCTCATGCCCAACACCTCTTGCAGTTCATAGAAATTGTATCAAACGATCCTCAAAGGTACGCTTCTAATTGCTCAACAGTTGCTTTGTCTAATTGGTAAAACTTTTTTCATACCTTGATGATTAATATGACTGCTGCTTGTTTTATCAGGGATGAAAGTGTGACTAAAGCAGCAGTAGCAGTTTTGGGTGATCTTGCAGATGCACTGGGCTCAAACATTAAGACGATGTTCAAGGATCCTGCAGTTTTCAGTGAGCTATTACGGGAATGTCTCGAGTCTCATGATGAACAGCTGAAAGAAACAGCTGCCTGGGCTCAAGGGATGCTTGCACGAGTCTTTGCTGACCGCGGTTGAATTCTGCATGTTAGCTATTGAGTATTGAGTGAGTCCGGCAGTGGCTTTCTCTAGCCCCTGCGAGTTGAGTCTTTTCCAATTGTCCGAGTAAGATCAAAGTTGAGCCGTGCGAGTAAGCAGGGTTGAAGTCATGTATTGTCACGAGGTCAATGAAATTATTTTCACTGATCTACACTCTACATAACTATTTTGATACTTAAGGGTTTCAAGATCAATGGATGTATGTTGCCCATTATCCTTGTTGATCTCGTTTTAATTAATATCATAAAAAAGTGAGGTCTCTTAATTTTTGTTACTTGCATAACATTCTCCATATCCAAGTTTACTGAAGTTGTAAACATTGTCATAAGCTTTATTGGTTTCAAATTTAGTTTGGTAATTTAGGGGGTGAAAATCTTGTGTCAATTCGAAAACAACCTCTTGGCTCTATGTTATCATAGGGTGTTATCATAGGGGTAAAGTTGTATATTATCTGATCCCCAAACCCTATCCTGATTCGGCCAGAGTGTCTTCGAAAATATTGAGACATGTTAATGTAATTTGTGATGAAAATCGTGTGCTTGATTGCTACTGCTTCCGACTTAATCGAGCTTGTTTCATTTGACTACAAATAATTTTGATTTCAATGCTCCTTTTAGTTTTACAATCAATCAATTATGACTAACAAAATTACAGATTTGTTGTGTTAACACCTATGGAAAACCAAGAAACCAGATGGAGAACATCCATCACTCTTCATGATCGAGTAGTGCCGAAGGAGTTCATGGAGAGTCTCCTGACAGACGAGGAGCCATAAGACGTGGTCGTGATTTCAGTTGTCATGAACTCTGAATATCCTGAGGTAACATCTTCAATGCTCCTGGAACCAACAGAACTCAACTTATTAAAGACGGGCAATGCTTCGTCTCTATTAAGATATGCCAGTACTTGCCTAATGGTAGGCCTGGCTTCTTGCCTCGGGTGAGAGCAAAGAAGGCCGAGGCCAAGTACCAATTCCATTTCAGCAAATGAGTCATATTGTGAGCTCAGCTTTGGATCAATGGCATCAAGAAGTTGTCCCAAATGGAGGCACTCAATCACCCAGTCCATGAGGATCACTTGACCGTGCTCTGGATGGTATCTGACAGGAGGCTTCCCACAGACTACTTCCAGAAGTAGAATTCCATATGCGTAAACATCAGAACTCGTGGAGGCCTTCCCTGTGCGAGTTAATTCAGGTGCAATGTATCCAATTGTCCCAACAACATGGGTTGTGTGGGAAGCCTTGTCATGGTCGTGTAATCTTGCCAACCCGAAGTCTCCTAATCTGGCATTCATTTCGCGGTCTATCAAGACATTGCTCGACTTGACATCTCGATGTATGACTACTTGTTCCCACTCTTCATGCAGATACAACAGTCCTGCAGCAACACCTTCGATGATGTGAAATCTCTGCTCCCATGTCAACACAACATCATGTGTTAGATTGTACAGTAAAGAATCGAGACTTCCATTTGGAATGTAGTCATAGACTAGCAGGAGCTCATTCTTGAGCTTACACCAGCCTTGAAGATTAACAAGATTCTTGTGCCTTAATCTTCCTAGGCTTTCTATTTCTGCAACAAACTCTCTTAGTCCTTGACGCGAATTGTTCGAAATCTTTTTCACTGCTACCTCTGCATCGTTGGAAGGTAATACACCCTTGTAAACTTCACCAAAACCGCCAGCGCCAATTAATTCAGTACTTTTGAACCCTTTCGTTGCAGTATGCAGATCTTTGTAACGGAACCTGTGAGGACTATCTAGCTCCCACTCTTCTAAAACTTCAAAGTTCCTTACCCTTCTGTATACAGTTGCCACTAGCCCTCCTACAAGTATACATAATGACACAGAAAGGGTTGCAATAAGGGTCTTTGTAAGAGGAGTTTCAGAATTAGACTTCTTTTCAGTTGGTGGTATAGGTAGCTTAGAAAGATCAAGAGGTTCAGCGACACCATTAACGCTAAAACTCCATCCAAGGATATAATGAGAGCTCGCCTTCTCCCCTGTTGCTGCAGAGAAACCGGCATACATGTTCTCCTTAACAACTGATGACAAATCAATACCTTGAGAGATCAAAGGAAGGACTGGTTTTCGCTCTGACATAGGTGCTATCGTTACATTCACAATTTTTTGCAATCCATCATAGTCAATCCATGCTTGGATTGGCTTTCCACCTTGTAAGTCTACCTCTTCCTTATTATTAGTTCCATTAACATGATAAGAAGCTGGCTCTGTTGCAATTGAATTCATACCATTGTTGTTGACTCCAATATGATTCCCTTCTGTATCAGAATCTTCATTATGCCCATCAACAGTATCAAATTCAACTAAAAATATACTATTTGAAGGATTCCCATCATTTGAATCATTAAAGATTCCAAGATAGTGATCACCTTGAGCCCCTTCAAATTTTGGGGATGGAGATAAGGTGAAGGCCAATCCATAACCTCCATTCTTATCAGACGACGGAACTATCAAGAAAACAAATGTGGTGCTAAATGAAGAAGCATTAGAAGGAGAAGAAGACGAAGAAGGGCTCGAAGAATTGTTTAAAAGCCTAATAGGGGTAGGGAAAAATGCATGGCCAGTGACATGTTTAGAGTCATTTGTGAGCTTTAGTACTCCACTAGGTTTGACAATGGTTGATCCATCACGAACAAGATTTGATGCATTGAAGCCATTGAATACAAAATTATCAAAAGAGAGACAACCCAAGAATAGATTTGCAAGATATAGAAACGACACAATGATCATTTCATTAGTCATGTAAAAGAAATCAAGAAAAACTATTAGCTATAGGGTGGTTTGTGTTCAAGTCATTTTGAAAATTTGATACATTACATAAAGAAGGGTAAAATAATCAAAGAGGTTCAAATATCAGATCTTGACTTAAAGAGAAGCACATAAAATTCATTAAAAAAATGACATTTTTGTTAGCTTTAAATGCAATTCAAAGAAGCATTGCATGCATGGATGGGGTATTGATTTTAAGCCACAAAAGACCTCTTCTCCGGTCCACTTGCGCTAACTCCAGAAAGCTAGAGTGATTTGGCACAGGTTATGAAGTCAAATGAAGTTTGACTAGTTGTCTAAGATCGATTAATACTATTCAAACCCATCATTATGTATCTTTTTTTTCGGAAGTCCAACTCATAAGAATTTTAAAATTAAACTTGTTTGACCTACATCAATTTTTGGATGGGTGACCGATCGATCCATTGGAAGTTTTCCAATAAACTTGAAGATTGGGAATAAAAATGTGTTGGAAATACTTGTGGTTAATTGTGAAGACTGAATTATCAAATTTAATAACGTATCAATTCTGGGTCCTGAAAAGGGCGTTAGAAGTTAGTGCACTAACTTTTTATAATAAAACTCAACTTTCTTTTAGAAACTTTTAAATTAGGGTCTATTTGACTATCTCAAAGACATACTATACTTGTATGTACTGCACGAATTGTTCAAGTATACAATTGTTACTCAACTCATTACCAATTGGTTACTAAGATGCCCTGGTTGTGAAGCAATTTGGACCATGTGGAATGCTGAATATAATAGCGTGTGGGGGTTCCATGAAAACCCTTAATTTGTTTTGTAGAAGGAAAATTAAACATTACACGGTGGAGAAGAGGGAGATGAGGAGATAACACAAAAATCCACAACAGACCAACCAGTGCACACTATGTTGCCTATTTTTATTTTTTTATTTATCCCACTATTTATTTGGCATTTTTGACATATTATTTCATCAAATTTAATTTTTTTTTTTGACATCAATATTTTATTTTTAGTCATAAATAGAGGCCCAGATTTGTTTGATTTGGACACCAAATTTTTTTTCTGATTTTCTCACTTTCTCATTAAAAAGATAATGAAAATAATATGTTAATAATATGGAGGAGAGAGAAAATGATAGTTGAGAATAAAGTGGAATAATTTTTTTGAAATATATCCTATTATGGTGCAAAAATATTTATGAGGATATTTAATGATGAGAGAATAATGTGATAAATGAAATGTTGAAGATGAATTATTCTTGTGGAAATAAGGTACAGGATTTTTCGTAGTATTCGGTACTAAATGCATCTAAACCGTTTGATCCCAATTAACTACGTCACTATTTCTGTAATGGTTACAAAAGCTTTAAGGTACAATAGTCATTATAGCCATTTTAAGATTTAATGCTTAATTAGAGTTCCATTTCATGCTTGATTATTTTCCATAACAAAAATTCCTTAATTTACTATCAATCAATTTGAATTTTGAATTAATATAATTTAATCACTTCATTATCTCATTAAACGAGAAATAGTAATTTACTCACAATAATTATTAAAAATAAATAAAAATCCACCATTACATGCCCAACTTCCGAAGCCTCCACCATGCCTTGAGTTGGAAATCAAATGCTTAACCTACACATACTTCAAGTTAGCGTTGTTTTAGACATTTGATGTCTTTATTACCACTTCTTCCATTTCCCTGCCTAGATGGTGCTCAAATATATTCATAATATCATAGCTAATTTGATTGGTGATTTTGTGGTGAATTATCTCTCAATTTTTAGATTTTTTTTAAATTCAATTATCTTCCAATACCATCTTATTTCTCTTTGTGTGAAAATAGTTGAATCAAATGCATATAATTGATGATTTGGTGGTGAATTTTTAGAATATTTTGAAGATTAAAATTGTTATTAAGATTGTTCAGATTCAACCGATTGTCTAGTTCATGTGTTTCAATCAATTTTTGGTTTGAGTTTGTAGTTTCTTATTAAAATTCAATTTTGATTTGTTGTTTTTGCTTATTTTTCTCCTCCTTTTTCTCTATAATTTGTATTCATGGGCGTTTTTTATTTCATTATGATGTTTTGACCATCAATGTGTTTTCAGGTGGTTAATATTCATTAACCATGTTTTTATAAAATTGTGGTTAATATTTTCGAAAGTACTGTCAATTTAGCCATCAATGTGTTTGTACGTGATTATTGTCCATTAACCATGTTTTTATGAATTTGTGCTTAATATTTTTTTAAATAATGTTAATTTAGCCATTTTTGAACCAATAATCTACATTTAGTACAGATTAGCCACAATCATTAGTTATCGTGGTCAATAGAGATTTGTCATTCAAACCGTATTTTGTGGTTATTATGTCAGTTTTTGCTTCTAATGGTTAGTTGTTCCAGTTTATATATTTTTATTTTTTGATATATTTTTTATGTGTGTTTTCTTTTATATTTTTTTACTTTCATAAATATTATTATATATTTTTATATTGATTTTGTAAGTGGTGATTTTCTTAAATCAATTTCTATATTTAATGTTAAAAGATTTTGGAGTGTTTTGAAATATTTTGATTTGATTTTTCAGAAAAGAATCATTTTTTGTTGTTATTCTACTATGGTTCTTTTCTTTCAGAGAATAGAGATTATTTGATTTTGGAAAGATTTTTTGTTTGTTTGTTTGATTGAAATTTGGTATTGAAAGTTATTTTTATGTTATAAATTAGAATTCCTTTATTTTAGAAAAATTTGATTGTCAAATGTGAATAGAGGAGTTAATGTAGAAGTTTTATTTTTTCATGTTTATTATTAAATGGGTGAAATGACTTATTTAATATTTAGTATTGTAGTACTAAATAATACGGAGTAACTTAGTACTACGTATTGACTTAGTATGGAGAATGGCGCATACACTTCTATGGTTCTAAGTGATGAATTATAGATCGATAAGATTGTTGTCGTTTGGCTCAGATTGCCTGATTAATTGATTCCGGACAAATTGATGTCAAATGTACCACCAATTGGTCTAGGGATATTGGCTTGAAGCGTCCCAAACTCTCAAAGTTCTCCACAAAGATATTTTATTAAGAGGATAATAAAAGAACAAGTTTTTTCACAAGTGTACAAAATAACTAAGATGAAGACTTTTATTCTTTTTAGTAGCAAGGAAGATGACAAAGGCTAATACATATAATAATATATTAGGGTTAGGTCAAAGAGGTTATAAAGAGGGTAGCCTTGATTGGGTTGAATTTGGTGGTGTTGGGCCAATAGATTATAACAACTCCACCTTTGGACCAAGGCAAACGCATTTGACATAACATGAGAATCACGGGGACCTCGTCATCGTCAAACCATTGCCTTAAAATCACAAAGACAATACAAGTAATGAGCGTATACACAAAGTATACTATTGTCCACAGGCAGGGACAAATCACCTGCCAACCAAGTCCCCAAGAGACCGAACTCTACCAAAGGGTTATCGAGTTCTAGATACGCAACCGTCAATCAACCTATGTCAAAGTTCAAGGATTCTTTGACGGAAATGAGCTTCTCCAGAGCATTCGTACCCATATCCATGAGGATTAATTCGTGAATTTTCTCCAACTACGTACACACTCAATATCACGAATATAGTGAAATCGAACATCGTATGCCCCAGTCATCATGGAAAGCAGGATTTTACACAGTGAATAGCGATTGACTGCTCGGAAAACACAACCATGCTTGTCAACAAAACCAATCAGTTAATAAAGCCCTAAACCAAATAGCTTCTTTAAAAGCTTCGATTGGCGACTACATACTCAGTTCGTGTAGATAAAGTAACAATTGGTTGAACTTGAGACTTTCAACTTATGCAAGAACCACACAAAGTAAATACACTAAGTAAAACAGATTTCTATTGTCTCTATCATTGCTTTATATTGGAATCTACATAATAACTAACCTTAATGCCATCATGATATCTAGAGAAACTCAAACCAACATCAACGGTAGATTTCAAATACCTTAACAGCCACTTTAAAGCGTTCCAATGAGGCATACCAGGATTAGACATATATCTACTCAAGCAACTAACCGCATATGCAATATCAGGCCTAGTGCTAACCATGAGATACATAACAGATCCTATAGCATTAGAATATGGCACATTCTTCATATCATTTATTTCAGTTTCAGTCTTGGGGACTGATCCTTACTTAACACAAAATGAGAAGCAAGAGGTACATTCACAGATTTAGCATCAGACATAGAAAATTTACTCAAAATCTTTTCAACATATGCACTTTGATTTAAAACAAGAGTAGATTTCTTTAAATGCAATAATGTTCATGCCTAGAATTTTCTTCGCATCGCCTAAATCTTTCATATCAAAATTATCACAAAAATTTGTTTAGCACATGCTCAGACTTGAGCCACGGACTAACAATCAACATGTCATCCACATAAAGTAAAAGAAATACAAGCACATAGTATATATTCTTAAAGTACAGACAATGATCAGAAGAGTTTCTTTTAAACTTTAAAGACTGCATGCAATGGTCAAATTTAATATTCCATTGCCTAGAGGATTATTTTAAACCATACACATTTTTTAACAAACACACATTCTGAGGCAATTTAAGATCCACAAAGCCCTCAGGTTGATGCATATAAAATATTTTTGTCAAGATCGCATGTAGGAAGCGATAGTAATAACATCCATTTGTTTTAATTCCCAATTAAAATGAGCAACTAAACAAAAGCATAGTTCTACTTGTTAGTAAACATGGAGCAAAAATTTGACATAATCTTCCCTCGCTTTTGAGTAAATCCCATAGCTACTAACTGTATACATCTAAACATATTAGTTTCTTGTAACCTTAAACAACCACTTCTGAGTCTACCAGAACAGCTAGGGGTTTAGGAACAAATTTAAATGCAGTTAATTCTTAAAGGATTCCATTTCACTATTCATAGCATCAATCCATTCATTGAGATATTTCGACCTTAAAACTTCTTTGTAAGTCTTAGGCTCATCACACTCAAGGGATTCAAACACATTAAAAGCAAAAAGCAGGACAAATTACAGTAATTCAAATTGTTAGCCACCATATCTACAGACATTTTAATGGTTCTTTTACTTCTATCCCTAGTGAGTTGATAGTCATTCAAAGCATTAGAATCAGACAAAACATTCGCATCAGGAACAACATTACTCTCCACCTCATTGGAGTAACAGTATTCTCCCACCTAAATTAAAGGAGTAATCTCATCTTAGTTTGAACTAATTTATGAAATCTTATTTCAAAAGAAGATTCAGGTTGATTAGTGTTATCAGGCAATTGCTCCACCTCGTTTGGGCATCATTAATAGGTGAAATGGGAGGAGGAGTCAAGCGAGGGAAATTCATTTCATTAAAATAACATCTCTACTTATCCTGACTTTCGATCCGGTTCAGTCATATCCTAAAGCCTATAACCCTTTTATCCCTTCAGGGTACCCTAAGAAAACTCATTTTTTAGATCTAGGTTCTAACTTATCAACCTTTTGATGCACATAGCCAACCTGACCGACTTAAATTACTTAAATGGCGTTTACCCGTAAACGGACCAGGGAACTTTCCCTCCTAAAGGCACACTAGGGGGACCTATTAATAAAATATCTGTGGTAATGCTGGCATCCCAGACTTTTAAAGGCCGGACATGGCTAAAAGAGCCCTCACTTTCTCTAACAAGTTCTATTCATCTGACTACCCCGTTTCTTTGGGGTGTATAGGGAACAGACCTATGTCTCTTAATACCCCAATTAGCACATAAATCATTCATTTGTTTATTGCAAAATTCAAGACCATTATCAGTCCTAAGGGCTTTAATTCTCTTCCCAGTTTGGTTTTCAATTAACATTTTTCAGTTTTTAAACTTATCAAAACATCAGATTTCTATTTCAACAGTAAAACCCAAACTTTTCTAGAATAATCATCAATAATACAAAGAAAATATTGGTTCCCTCCATGTGTAAAGTAACACTAGAGGTCCCCGGCAAAATCAACATAATATAAGCACATGGTACACTTGAATGCGATTAGAAGTGCGAGGGAAATGGGAAAACTCACCCTATGTTGCTTTCCTAACACGCATGATTCACAGAAAGGGATGGGGGACATTTTATCACTACCAAAGTGACCATCTTTATGCAGAATTTCTAATCCTTTATTACTCATATGACCTAATCTATTGTGCCATAAAACAGATTTACATTGGAATCACGAGTTCTGAGGCATAAGCGGGTTGGCCATGACAAACATAAGTTATTTTTCTTTTGTGAAAAAAAACCACCGTGATCCCTTCAGAATTTTCACCTTTTACCCAGTTACCCTCAAACCATCATCCTCTAGGGATGCATGAAAACAAATTATACTAAATCGGGAACATGCCTAACATTCTTCCAAAGTAAACTGAACCCGGAAGAGAAGCTAAGGCATACATCTCTATTCACAAGACATTGTAATTTTAGAATTTGCCAATGACACAAAATAATTCAACATTTTTTATGGTTGAAAACAGGTTTTAAAGGAATCATATGAAATTACAACGAGAGTCTACTAACCAATCGGACTTGCATAAAGAATCGAGAAAGCCTTCATGAGTTCAACAATGCATAATCACAAAGATTACTAGTCATAAAAACATCACCCAAATTACCCTCACAGATAGCCAAATTAGCATGCTCATTTCTTTGATTTTTATTAGACTTGGGGCAATCCTTAATGTAGTGACCAAATTCATGACAATTAAAACACTTTCTCCCATTAGACCTAGATTTAGATCTACCCTTTTTTGTGTAAGTATTCTTTTTAGTATTGTATGCATTATGTTCATTCTTTTGGGAATTAAACCTATTAGGATCACTTTCGACCATAACCTCTCGAATTTTTTACTACCTCGAGAATGCTTCATATCGATTCTTTATTCTTAAGACCATTTACTCTGATGTCTAAGGTGACACCATCCTACCATACTTAATAAGCGATTTAACATCACTAAAGAATCGGGTATAGCATTTAAAAGAGCAATGGGAGCATAATCATGTCTTTATCGCACCTTAACTTAATATCGGAAATAAGTTTAGTAAAAACATCAAGATTTTTCTATCATAGAAATATCAATCGAACAAGAACTACAGTAGACATTTACTATGAGCAATGAGGTTTGCGGTATAAGAACAGTTTATCAAAGAGTTTAACATCCGTGATTCCAACTTTTAATATGAGATTGAGATAAATTCAATAAATCTTGGTGCATGCATTTTTCATTCTTTCAAGCTTTTTATCATACATTCTGATGACAAATAAGTTTATTTATATTTTAAAAGCATTTTCTTGGTCCATCCTTTGATTTTTGTTCATAAAATCGGTTTCAGTCAGTCACACATATTGATTTGCAAGTCATATTTCAACAAATATAATTGCTTAAATAATATAGGCGCAAAACACAAAGTAATTTGAATTTTTAAGCGATCTAACAAACCATGAATAAAACTCAACAAATATACTTTAAGCGACTGCAGGCGACAGTCAGTTTCAACAACAAGAGCCAAAAACTGAAATTTGAAAGGGATCAAGCCTCTTTACGGTCCCCGAAACTTCGGAAAAAGTTTACGGCCTTACACACCACCCGCGGGGATTTTTTAAGCTCCGAAATAGCAAAGTCAAATTTGGTCAACACAAAAGTCAACGCAGTCAACACTATGTCAACTTTTCGGATCGGTCAAACTGGTCATGGCACTATTCACGAACTTTGTGGCGAATATTCTGAACAACATTCTGGCGACCTCTGCAACTCAGTTCGGCGACTGTCTTGTTCGGGCCAATAGTCTTGTCTTTGGCTTTTCTTCATCGAATCTATATTCACTACGTTATTCAATTGTCCAACAGCAAATCAAACCTGAAGCTCCTTGATACCAGTGAGATTATAGATCGATAGGAATTATTGTACAATTTGGCTGATCGCGATTAAGTGAATCACAGGACAAGCCACGATGTGATGTACGCAGTGGTCTAAGGGATAATCGTACGGCGTCTCGAACTCTCAAGGTTTACTCACAAATATATTATTAGAGAGGAGAGACAAAAGAACAAGTTTCTCACAGTGCCTGAAACAACTAAGATGAAGATTTTATTATTTTTTGGCTTAAAAGCCAAGGAAGATGACAAAAGCTAATATATAATATATATTAGGAGTTAGGTCAAGGGTTATAAAGAGATGACAACAATTGGGTTGTACTAATTGGTGTTTGTGCCAATAGATTATAACACTATTCTCTTGGAAAGTATTGACTTGAGAATTGACTTTGTCCCTTCAGTTCACTCCCCTATTTTTATATTTATGTCATGTTCTTCCTCAAAATCATGTATTGGAAAAGATTGAACTTCTTAATAGAAGACCATTTCTCATCATGGTGAAGATTTTCATTTAATTTATATAGTTTATTTAATAGAAGACCGTTTCTCGTTAGGCTGAAGATCATCATTGAATTTACATAATTTATTTTAAAAGATTATTTCAATATAAATACGACTCACATAATCAGCACAACATACGACAATGATAAATACATTTGAGACTATATAAATAGTCGGTGTATATCATGATATCACATATTGTGACGAGATAAGCTCCACAAATCAGGCACAATTATGTCTATAGTACATTTTCTATACAACATAGACATCACTCCCTGTTTTGCCTTTATATGACTTATTATCAATAAATTAGAGGAAGTAAATAAAAAATGAACATTCCATTAGATAACCAAATTATCCAACAGGGTTATATGCAAATATTTGTCTCTATATTGTTAATTGACTTGAATTAAAATATGTACATATTCCAGGAGTTGTGGATATACAAATATCAAGACTCAAAAGGGAATCAATTGCTTCCACTCATAAAAGTAGTCAAATAATCGATGATCTTATGCACATTAACATGAAATGTGAGTCAAGGTAACATTATATTAATATTATTAACTCCCTGATCTACGAATAAGACAAATTTGAAGCCATTGTGTGTTAACCAAGTGTATCTAATTTGTGTTGCAACTAAAATAATGGCTTCTCATATTCTCATGGATACAAGTAATGAAAATTACACCATGCTGGATAACTCTTCCGTGGTATTTCAAGCGGGAATTTCGAAAGACGGTTAGTTTGACAATTTCATATTTTTTACACCAGTAATTGGTTTCTTGATGGTATTGCATACAAATAGATCGAGATAACTATTAAAGAGTTGTCAACTTATCATTGAATACGAACGAATTAATAATTATAAGTTATTCTCCTTATAGTTAATTAATTGATTTTAAGGTGAATTTCAATAAACTTTTAACATTGTATCACAAATCATTGGTCATGTTTAAGCGATTAATATGGTCAGTGTAAATTGGGACACAAAGGCTATCCCCTATTTGAATCAAATCGATTTGTATCACTTAAGGACTTAAAATTCATTAAAATTTAACCATTAAAAGTCATCATGGTATTATTTTCCCATATTTGATTTAGGCAGCAAACAAAGCTGCGGTTACTAATGTACTACGCAACTCGAGATACTATAGGATAGATGAGGCTATGAAAGTGGACATCATGAAAGTATATGCACAGAATTATAGGGTCTTGATTGAGAAAGTTAGAAAGAAGAGTGAAGGATGGGGTAATCAACAGTTCAGTTTTGCAGGCAAGCTTGTGTTGTTGAATTCTGTGATCTTTGGAGTATGTAACTACTTGTGCCAGACTGTTTTCATTCCTAGAGGTGTCATAAAAGAAATTGAGAGAATGATGAAGAGATTTATGTGGAAGGGAACAACAGCTGGGAAATATCTTCCTAAAGTCTCCTGGAAGCAGGCAACATTGAGGAAGGAAGAGGGTGGCCTGAGAATTAAAAGTCTATACAGTTGGAATTTAGCATGTATGGCTAAACATGTGTGGAACATCTGTATGATCAAGGAAGCACTTTGGGTTAAATGGATTAGTACTGTGAGGTTGAAGGGGTGGCGTATCTGGAAAAGAGCTGGAACAAGTATTAATACTTGAACCTGGAGAAGGTTATTGCAGTTTAGAGAAATCCTCAAGTCTTATGTTAAATATCATATTGGAAATGGAAGAAATATAAACTGTCTGTTTGATAATTGGAGTGTCAATGGGGTGGTTGCTGATTTCCTGAGTGATGGAAGCATTAGCACTCTACAGGTTGCTTGTACTGACTCTGTTTAGAGGTAGAAGGCTTACTCAGGATGTCATATTATTGCAGGAAAGTCTTCCTAACTGCCTAAATGAAAATGAAAATGAAAATTATAAGGATAAATGGGCAAATAGTTTGGAGGAAAGTAAATAAGGTAGAGACAGTGAGACTTTTGTATTGATTAGGTTTGATCCTTACTATTTGCTATGAATAGCAAGTCTAGTCCTTAAAAAAAAAAGAAAAATAGATAAGGCTATTAACAAATTTATTCAGTAACATCAAACCTTTTAAATATTGTCCATTCTTGATAAGAATGAATCGTGTATCTACATTATTTAATTTCTCTAAGTTTAATTTATTATGTCTCTATTATTATTATTTAATTTGTCAAGTTCAGTTTTATTAAGGATTTCAATGAGATAGCAGAGGGACATGTATGTATTACAGTCGATGCCCCAGTGAGGATGTGTACATTTAGCCAATAGTGAGTAGTGACAAAGACAATTATCAATAATTAATTAGTTTGTGGTAATTCCATGAGAATAGTTACGTATGAGTTATGACTACAATATTTGACTCTCTTTTAGCATTTTCAGAAGGTTGCTTGCAAGTCTTGTCAAGTAAAATATACGGAGTATTATTATTGCGTTACCAAACAATTCTTTGGTCTCGACTAACATATTAAATAAAGGCTAAATTTCATCAATACATGACTAACAAAATCATTTTAAATAAACTTTTATGATTCGACACTTAAATAGTATTGTATTTTTGACACACAGACTTTTCATCGTAACATCTATACTTTTTAAAAGTCAAAATCAAATTTTAAAGGAACAATTTAGACTAACAACATCAAAATAACTCACCCCTCTACTAACATATACACAATTATTAACCAGCTGCTCAGTTTAATTAATTAGAATAAAAATAAAATAAATGCTATCATCTTCACCCCTACACCTCAATGACAAAATTATGCATTTTTTTTTTATTTGAATATGATAGATACTGGTTTGGAGGGACTAAAAAGGAAAATGACATTTTCACAAGGTAGTTGACCTTGGCGGAATCTTGTTAAAGAGAATTGATGCTTTTGCAATTAGTACCAATAGTCCTGATTTTGAAAGCATTGGTTGATGGAAATTGCAAGATGAAAGTTATGAAAATATGCAGGCTTGTTTGTGGAATTGAAGTGGTGTTGGGTGGGGTGGGGTTTAAAGTTGAAGATGATGTATTTATTTTATTTTTTATTTAATTGATTAAAATTGAGTGTGTGAATTAAGAATTATGTGTGGTTAGGTTAGTTAGAGGGGTGTGTAAGTTATTTGAATGTTGTTTGTCTAAATTACCATTTTAAAAATTAATTTAGGCTTCGAAAAATATAGGTGTTATGATTTTTGAAAGTTCGGTGCCAAAAAGCAGTTTAGGTATCTATTTGAAAGGTTGAATAATTCAGATACCTATTTAAACTGATTTTGTTAGTTCAAGTACATACATGAAATTTAGCCTTAAATAAACTTCAAAAACTTTAAGATTAATTTCCCTAAAAATATATTCGCATATATATATATATATATAGACAAAAGAAGTATAAAATTTACTGCATTATATTTGAAATGGATATATATATATATATCCATTTCAAATATCTGAAATAGAACCTACTTCTTATCTATAGTGATTTGGAACTCACAAATCATCATTCGAGGATCGAAACTCATTTGATGATCTGTCCTCGACTGGTCGCCTTGAATTCTAAACTAAGCTTAACAAATTCAGAGTTCGCGAGTAAAATGATTTTTCCTTCTCCGTTTCACCGTTTGTAAATAACTTCATCACCAGATGCTTTGTATTACATAAATTTTATAAATATCATGTTTACATAGTTTCATATTGTTGGATCATCTATAACTATCATAATTGATCGGACGGTTCATATAAAACAGGAGCATTTAAGGCATTTCACGTTTCTTTTAATTAACTAACACACATTACATGCAATGTTTATGGGAAGTGATTACATGTTTCTACTTGAATTAAAGGTGGCTGATTGTACACTTTATAAAATTATGCTTATTAAATTTTGTAGCTCTAAATGAGGACTACGATTTGGATAAAGTAAATATAATCCAAATAAACAAATAATAAATATTTTTATCTTCGTTGACGAAGACTTCTCGATTTATCTCGACCATAAGGTGAAACTTGAAGATAATGTCTCACTCAATGAAAGGTAATTTACCTTTGAAACAATTGAAAATCACTTTGAACTAATTCTTTCAATTCCTTGAATAGTAGTTTACTGAAAAATAATAAACAATGGTATGTATAACAAAAGAAGACTCAAAGTAGAATTTCAAAGGCAACTCCCAATGATTCTATATTTTATTTCTCTAATTGATTAGTTCAATCACATATGAAATAGTGTCTTCCAAGTAGTATAAATAGTTACAAGTGAATCGTCTTTTCATCTTAACCTACTCATAGTTATCCTTCTAACTTCTAAGTCACCAAATTCCATAATTAACAGGATAACAACAATACCTATATCTCAAGATGCAACAAGTGTTTATTCAGCCTTCATGGGCATGCCAAGATTTTAAGTTTTCAGGTGTGAATTCAATATATAATGATTTCCATAGTCCTGATTTTCCACTTCAGTGCTAGCAATTCCGTCTGTACTTCAGTCAGATCCTTTTAACATCCATGATTTCTGATCAAGAAACCATGGAGTTTTCCCATCCGGTCAGTGTATTACCAATGGAGAGGGGAATTTCAAGTGCTGCCATTGAGGAAGTTTGCAAATGGTTAATTTCTGATGAGAATGACCAAGATATGCAGAGCTCTTGTCCCACATTGGAAAATGAATCCAGTGTGAATAATTCAGAAGTCGTTACTTTTCCAGACGATATTTTGAATACAGATGATCAAGGAAATGTTTACCGTCTTATACACGCATATGGAGAAGCCACTGAAAGTGGATTCTCCGTGCTAAAGGATGTAATTTCCACAAGAATTCTTGAAAAAATTAACCCCATAGGTGAAGCAACGGATCGTGTTGCTTTCCATCTTCTGCAAGAATCTGAAGAAACAGACAGCTATTTGAAACAAGAATCCAGCAAGAACATTGAGCCAGCATTCAATGTGTTCTCCGAAAGCCTTCCATATGGGAAATTTGCTCATAATATTGCAAATCAATCAATTCTTGAATCCATCCCAGACGACGTTGATAGAGTGAACATAATTGACTTTGATATTAGAGATGGAACTCAATGGCCTATAGTGCTTGAAGCCATTAGTGCAAAGAAAATCGTCGAGTTGAGAATCATATCCATTATACAAGAGGAAAATGAAAACAACCCTTGTCCATGGAAGTTAGAAGAAACAGAAAGGAGACTTTATCAACTTGCTAAATCATGTGGACTCAAGCTCAAATTCGAACACATCAAGCTAGATGCCCTGATGACTGAACTCAAGAGAATGAAGAAAACGAGTCGAGTTAACGAATGGACAGTCTTCAACTGCATGATTGGACTTCCACACATGGGGAGAAGGCGATCAAGAATCCAAGCAACAGGGTTCATGTTTATAGCTAAAGTATTCCTCTCGGACTACGCGAACCGGAGAGGAATGTCGTAACTTTGAGATGAAAACAGGGGAGAATGTGATGCCTGGCTCTAGCTATGCTTCTTTTTTCGTGAACCAATTCAGACATTACCAAGCATTTTTCGAGTCGATGGAGATGAACTTCCCTGTTTATCTAAGGGATGCAAGACTTGCAATGGAATGTCTTTTTCTCTCCCCTTATGTCTCCACAAGTTCTTGGTTTCAATACTTTAAAGAGATTAAGGAGGTTTCAGGTCTCCATGAACAAATTGGATTGGAAGGTTGCAAGATGAGCAAGGAGATCATAAGGGAAGCAAAAGTAATGGTTAATGAAGCAAATAGTTTGTATACAGTTAAAGTTGAAGGTCAAGAACTTAATGAGATGGTCCTAAAGTGGAGAGGCACCCCACTGGTTAGGGTCTCGAGCTGGATATAGGTTACTCAACATTCGGAAAATATTGAATCAATTGTTTATAGATACCTTATGTAAAAACGAATGTATCAGTAGTTTACTGTTATTGCAGTAATTTAATGCGTAATTTGCGTAATGAAAGAAAGATAAAGACATATACCGACTCTTACAAACGTTACACTACGTATTAATTTTGAGAAAATAATGCAATAATTCATACATATTTCGAACTATATATTCGATTTCTCCAATATACAAGCATGCAATATATGCAAATTATGTTACAATCTTGAGAAACACTTTTTGACAATCTAGATTAGTAATTTATATTAAAAATTACTCAAAACAAGCATTTTTGTTTTTGTGAGAAATTTCTATTGTAAACAGAAATTTTACTTCACCCTATAAAGGCTGTAGAGATGCCCAAAGCCTCAAAAAATGCCTGACAATGCAATCATTAGACATTAACACCTTTTAAATAACTCAGAAATCTAAACAGATTCCGGAGTCCAGGCAGACTCAGGCTGTGCAATAAAACCGCAAACCCGACCAAACTGCCCAAACCTCCCCAATCTGAACCGTGCCCACCCCTAGGGCAGATGCATATAAAAAAATGGAACACCAAAATGCAACACGTTGAAGACTAAGTGCAACACATTGAAAAATGTTGTGCTGCAAGGAAAATATCCGTTTTGAGATATTGCTGGAAGATCAGGATGACAAATAACAAGTGTGTCATCTGAACGTATTTGCTGGATAGCCTTACAGTTACCATTATGAACCTACCTGAAGTATACCGAGATTTGAGGGATATCAATATCGTTATCTTCATCATCTTCACATGCCACTACCACATCAAAATGACACCTATATGGAGGCAATTCTGCCTTCGCTACATCCCTTACCAAGTCCACCAACTTCCGATCCATGCGATCTTTATGCCTTGGGAACATGGTGTTGTAGATCAGACAGCTTCCATACGAAATGCTGTAGGGATTTAGTCCTTTGTTTTGAAGCCATTGCAAAAGCTCTCTAAGTGTTGGGTTGTCTTTGAGAATCCACCTGTCCCAAACAGTCCAACTCATGTCTTGGTGCTTGATCACCTTTGCGGGTACAGGTTCAGCGATTGAAAAGAGAGGAAGTGCCAGGTTTGCAAAGGTGTTGCGGTAGTCCTCCAATTTATGTCCCCCATTTAGCACTTTGTACAGCTCCAGGCAGACAAGTCCAGTTGCCATCGCAGTGGAAGTTGCAATTGCAGGGATAATCCTACCGGCAATGAATTTGGCCTTGAGTTTATCCACTTCAGGAATGCTGTAGTTTCTGGCCCTCATGTTTGCAAGACTAGCAATAAGGTCCATATGATAATTGGTATCATCATCCTGAGCATTCAGTAGCAGTAACACGATTAATACTGCACTAAATCATTCTTATCAACAACTAACATGAGATAGAGACCTTCTGACATCATCTATCAGTCCACAAAATTTCACGAAGTTTATCTCTTCAAACTAAAGAACTTACGAACATGAAGATCAGTAGTTCACTAACATCTCGGGTCTACCTTGACAATTACGGTAAGGTAATGCATCAAAAATACAAGTCAAAATATCAAATACTTCTTTGAATATGACATAAATAGTACGCATAGTTCAATAACATGTTAGTTGACCCAGATGAAAAATCAACAAGAAGCAATTCGAGTAAATATAGCATATAATATAACATTTCGGTTCATAAATGATGTCACGTCAGATATGGGCAAGAGATATTATATTACCTTTTCAAATTGAATTGGATTCATTTTGTAACCTGGTGGGAGCTTCTCCCTGCACATCTCTAACTTTCTGATCAAGTCATTAATGACTGCAGAATCATCAATGGACGCATTAGAAAGACTGGTTGCTTTCTCATCTGTTTCAATTTTTACATCTTTCCTAGGTTGGAAATCTGGGACAATCACTTTATCAACACCTTCAGCTAAGCTTTTAGGAGATTTTGCCCAGTCTGGAATTGGGATACCAAATGTCTCTGCTCTTAATATTGATGCTGCCATGGCATAATGAATGTAACTGGGATCATCAACTGAGAACTGAAGCGGGCGAGGGAACCGCTTTGGGGCAGACCAGAAAGGGGCACCACTACTTGTTACAGCATCTTCAGGGAAAGTATAAGTTAACTGCTTCACTCGATTCGCAAAGTAGTCTTCAAATCTGTTTTTTTTTTTTTAAAGCATATCAGGATAAATCAACTAAAGATATGCATGCCGTAAAGCATTTATAAGTAATCAATAATCTTGATGTATACCAGAGGAAGCAAAAAAGTTACCTCAAGCGTGCCCAAGTTATGCAGTCTTGGAATGTCTTGCATCTTTCATTGTCGAGGCAATGAAGAACACGTTCTAAAGTGTCCCTTGCCTGTGCATCACCAGCTTTTGTCATAGAAGAAATATATTCACTTGGGTTGTTCAGATATGCATTCACCTCAGCAGGTATGCTAAATAGCCTCAAATTCGGTCGGGCCCATGTCAAGCAATGGTCAATGTTGTAGAATAGACTGTCTGCTCCAGACTTGTTTTCAGGTGGATCCCTAGATGCACCATAATTCTCCCGATTGAGATGATTTACATCAGGTGTTGCTGGCCCAAGGTCCCTGATTCCAGAAGGGGTTTCTGGAAATACAAACACCTTTGGTCAATGTAAAGTCTTGCAGTTACGTTGTCTAGAGCATTAATAACCACGCTGGAGTTCTCCCAGAAATCATCATTAAACACACTCTCACTCTCAGGGTTGGCACGGTTCTGCAGAGCTTCTATGCGAAGACGAGGGTTAATCAAAGAAGCAGCTGAGGCTGCAACAGTTGATTTTGCCTGGCCAATATTCCAATCACGGAAAAGGAATTGCCTGCTGAGATTGCTTTTTTCTATCACATCATCATCAGTTATGGTTAGCTTTCCTCCATCACCGCAACAGACCCCCATTAAAGCTAGATTTTTCAAAAACTCACATCCTAGTGCTCCAGAACCTACAACAAAAGCATTTGCATCCCCCAATTTCTTCTGCAATCTTAAGAACTTCAGAAAACAAAACAAGGTCTCCGTCTTGAAATTCCAGTCTCTCATCATCAATACAAGCCACAAGAGCAGGATTATCATTGCTGATGGAAGCAATAATTCCTATTAATGCGAGATTATACGTCAACATCCAAAACAGTAAATTGTGGACCGAAGTCACAAAATACATTGCCAAAAAGTCCTCTAACTTCACATTTGATAAATGCAATTGGTGGCTGATGCTTATGACAGTAATCATCAAAGTCAATCGCATTGTCTAAGCTGATATCAGTAAATACTACAGCCTGCATTTTAGGCACAGAATATTAATACTCGAATCTTTTTACACAGGCATGTAATCAAGGAGGCAAGAATGTTTTAAGAACACAAGCAAATCCCTATAAATATACTCCGTACATTTTAAAGCCGGATGCACTGGTACATAAGCTACTAATTCGTTAAATATGCATCATTTGGATTCTGCAGCTAAGAAATCACAACAATGGTATAAACTATGAAAAGTGCATCAATATCAACATGCCTCAATTCCTCTGAAAAGACTCCTACATAAGAGGTATAAGTGCAACTGGATATAATGATCTTTAATTAACTATGATCAACACCTTGAAGTTACCTGAAAATCAGATAGTTGCTCCTTGGTCAGCTCATTTGTTAATGTAGATATGGTAACGGCATTATTAAGTTCTTGCAATTTCTGTAGTGAAGCAACGGCCCGGTTTTTTCCTATATCCTCCTCAGAGAAGACAAAATTACTAGATAAATCCCATAACTCCACATTGCCCACATCATGAAGGGTTACAGACTTCACGCCAGCAAGGACAAGATTTTTAGCTGCAAAATCAAATCAAACTGAATCTCTCAAATTTAATAATCACAACAAGCTTAAATTTTTGTATCATTTGAGCTGGAAAAAAACTAGAACTAAAATTTATGACCGTGTCACCAATGCTAATGCTATGAATGAAAATTCACATATTACTCATCATCAACACTTCAATAATGCCAATGCTAACATCTCCTATTTTCGACTCTTAACCTTTGACCACAAATTATTTTTCATTCCCTACTCTAATAAATAAAAAATTGATCTAATCATATTCTCTAGCAATTTCATTATACAACTAAAAATTTATTCATCATCAACGATTCACCTCAAAATATGAATTCGATCTAATGGAGCTTATCTTAAACATATTTTCATAATATTACTCTGTGGCAGTTTCATTAAAATGAATAGGATATATATAATAGTTTGACAATGCATACCGATTTCGGCACCTAGCCCCTGCATCCCCGAAACGAGAACATTGGAGGCGAATAATCGCCTCATCGTCTCACGGCCATACACAGCAAGCTGCCTACTATGCAGATCTTCATCAATCTCCCCATTCCCCTTCAATTCAACGCTGCCACCTCCACCCATAGCAATATCCCCCGAACCCGACGTGGCAGCCGACTTCAGCTTCTTGTCAGCGCTGCTGGTGGTGAAAGGTAAGCGGATGTCTCCTCCAGTAGCACGCTTCAAGGGAAGCATAAAGTCAACGGAACTGTTTGAATTTTTCACCATTGATTAAAATTGGACAAATTTGTTGATAAAAATAGTCAAGAGATGAGAAATGTGGAATTTGAGAGAAAAGAGGTGAAGAAATGGAGGAAAGGCGAATTTATGAGGAAATAGTATATATAGTATAGACAGAGATTAGGGAGAGAGAAACGTACCTGAGGAGGAGAAGAGAATATACAGTAAGCTTAGGAAACGGGATACGTTTGTTTGTTTGGAGGGGAGGGTGGGGTGGGGTGGGTGTTTAGTCCCACTCGGTGGGGTTGGGGAACACTATACCGGTGACTAAATCCACACCGAAACAGTGTTAAAAAGCAATTAAATGGCTATTTTGCCCTTCAATCAAATTTCCACAAACAATTATATTATCAAATAGTGCAAAATACAATTTCACCCCTTTTCTTTATATCATCGTTTAACGCGACTTTAGCCCAATGTAATTTAAAGAAGTGTCTACCACACACACCAAAATGAAAACATAAAGGTCAAGCTACGCACTAACTAACGCGTCACGTTTATAAAGAAACTAACTAATTTTCAAGCGTCACTTTAGGAACGAATACTGATATGATAAAATAAGTTAGTAACAATATACAATGTTCGACTCGCTTGTTTTCCTAGCATCTAACCCCGTCCAACCCACAATTTAACAAGTGTAAGCATTTAGATTACGGTACAATTTTACATTAATTAATTGAGAGATTATATGTAATATTTTCAATTCATTATGAAAAGTTTTATATTAATCAATCTGAAATTATGAAATTATTGAGATTATGTTGAAGAATGTACTCCTTTTCTCTTCCTCACAAAATCGTTCAATTTCACTTTTTTATTTTTCATAATAACTTTGGATCGATATATATTTTTTCATGTTTTATAATATTTTATGAAAAATATATTAATGGAAAGAATTTGAAATGTATTTTTTAGTAATATATTTTTCATAAAATATTATAAAACACAAACAAAAATATCTACCGTCAAAATTCAACTATGAAAAAGTCAAAAAGTAAAAATTGACAATCTTTGTGGGATTAAGGGAGTATTAGTTAAGATATGTGATATATTTTCAAATTGTTGTTAAGAATATTTCGAATTGAGATTACGGTATTACCCTCAGATAATCAATCGAGATTATGTGTATTAGTAAACAATTCGTTTCTTTGATAATCAATGGCAAAATCATTTCGAAATTATTGTTCAGTTTTGTATTAATATTTCTCAATTATGGGTTCAATAATGGGTTCAATTGTGTATTAAATTATTGGTAAATTATTAGAAATTGTAAAATTATGGGTTCAATTATGTATTAAATTGTTGTTAAATTATTAAAAATTGTGAAATTATGGGTTTAATTATGTATTAATTTTTTGTTAAATTATTAGAAATTGTTAAATTATTTGTTCAATTATGTATTAAATTATTGGTACAAGGCTAGTAAATATTTTTTCATTTTGTCAATTTTTCATATTTACTATTTTTTCTAACTAATTAATTGATACAACAGTTTTATCCAAATCGTCTGCAAATACCTAATGTCCACCGACGGGTATATAAACGGAATCACGTGAAGGTAATGGTCCACGGTAGGATACTTTACGCAATCTCATGGGAAAGGGGGACATTCGGGTTAGTGACGACGATGTATTGGGTGTCCTGAGGATGTTAAAATTGTAATTGTATTGAAATAATTCGAAAATTGTGCTCATTATGCTTAATTATTTTCGAATTTATGCTAATTGTGCTTAATTATTTCTAATTTACTAATCAGGCTTAAATTCAGAACTATATCTAGCAAACACGCCAGCCCATCCGCATCAGGCAATATATTACGAGTATATCGGTTATCCGATATTATGTATCTAAACCATTTGTGGACGAAATGCTGTTGGATGACGGTCTTCAAAATAAAATTATGACTGCATCGGATCATCCCTCTCGACGCCATATGCAACTGAAATTATAATTTAAACAATTATAGTTATATATTAAATCAAATACATAATAAAAAATTATATCACATAACATATAAGTTTTCTTACTAAAATCCAATGGTTATTGCTTGTCCACGCCCTAATACCACACCTTCATAAATGGATGTCTTCGTATGCGATCCAAGTAGTGAAAGTTTATACATCCAATCGATATCACCGAATGACATAAAACAACAATATATGTCGTTGCAAACTATGCCCACATTCGTAATGATGCTATCCACAGCGGACTGACCATCAAGCCGAGAAATTTTGTCGTCCAATTCAGGAAGGGTTGTAAGACCACCTATAATATTATGATATATTTGTGGTCTGCTTCTAGATCATCTAACACATCTCTCTACCCTAACCTCGTCTCGATTTAATGGATCAAGTAGCGCAACAAACTCTAAACCGTTAATTTTTCTCCAAGCACATTCGTACTGACGGATGTTTTTCATATAGGAGGAAATTGTTCTCCACTACGTAACCTAAGAATTGAAATGATGGTTATCTTTTCTTAAAAGCTACTAAGCGAACACTGGCATATCGCCAGGTAACATTCATACGTGCATGATTATACTTCATCGTTAACCAGTATATGTTGACGATCCTAGAGAGTCACAAATTGAAAAGAAGAAGTGTTTGTATTGGGAAAAAAAACATTTAGATTTTATGTATTATTTTTTATTAAACTTGTATGAATTAGGGGCTTAAATGTGTAATTTAATTAAATGTATAAATTACATAAATTAAATATGAAATCATGTATGGTCAAGAAAAATCAAAATTTGCGTGGTGATTAAATCGTAATGGATGATAATGTCATGTTTTTATAGCAAATAAAATTTAATAATACTATGGATACAAATCCTACCAAATAGAGCAAAACAATAATTAAAGAGACAGAAATATACGCATCAGTTTTTCTTAATAAACATATTCAGATCGTGAAATAATTAATTAAGACCCCACGAGCATCCAAAATAGAATGCCTCTAAGAATTGTCCACACCAAAGAGCGAACAAGTTCCTCCAGGAGTTTTACTAGAACTCCTTAAAAATATTAAACTATAATCGAGGTTGGGCTAAAAAATTCAAAGGGAATTTTCCACCTATTGGTCGACTAAAATAAAGAAGGAGCAGAAGTTTTTTCATTTCAAGGCCAAAAGCTTAATATCAAAGTTTAACGAAGAATAAAAAGCCATCTAATTAGCCTTCTTTATATGTATTTGCCATTGAACATTCTAGAATACCTATCATGTTAAGGCGGAACATTATAGAAAGCTTAAAGGATACAACTATTGAAAAATAGGAAGTGAAGTGTTCTCAAACCTCCTCATCTTCTCTCGATTCACAAGAAGACTCCGGAGGATTGAGAAGACTCGAACCTTCTCCATCTCCTCGGTTCGAGTGTCTCATTCGGGTGGGATTCCGATTTATGAATCATGCCCCATTATTTATATACAATTGCATTTTAACCCTGAAAGTTTATAATCCTATTATAACTTAATTTCTCGTTGTTTGTGCGCTAATTTTGTGGCTCGATTGACAAAAGTTATAGTATTAATAAACGCAATCAACATAACATTAAAACTCAATATACACGCGAGACCTCAGTGAGCTCATCATAAGCCCCAATGCCATCATCAGTATCTCTACGCGATATCACATACAATCAACATATATACGAACTTAACTTAAAATTATAAATCGGCTGCACAATCGAATTGTTCAACGAACATTATTCAAATGTCTCATATTTCTAACAGATAAACCCATGGTGTTTGCAGTAGCCTATAATGACAACCTTATAGGAAACAATAAGCGCTATGCCTTTCGAATCGCTTAATTTTTAAGATAGTTAATACAAATTTCACCGAAAATTTACTTTAGCACGAAACAAAACGCTTTTAATGGTGCTAAAGAATATTAACACCTTCTTTAAACAATGTTCGACGTGGCTATACGAAAGATAATTATAAATGTATATCAATCAAATAATATGATTCAATCAATAAGAGCATAAACAACTTAGCATAATTGATTAAATCAAATACGTATCAACCTTAGATAGTCTGTATCTAATCTCGCCCGAGTCGTGACGCCTGGTGTGTTGCAGTCGTTATCAACCCGTAGATATCCGAGTCGCCATACGACGGTCGACGTAAAACGACTGCTAAAATTACAGAATCCCTCAGAAATAGCGTAGCAGTGTCAGCCTCGGAAGCTCAAAACGCCTCCATACGCATTTAACCACCGTGGCATCATCTAACCAAACCCAAAATACATAATCTCATAAAATTCCAAAACCAAGTACTCCATAAAATAATAGTTAATGCATTTTCAACACCAAACCAAAAATAATAAATTTGAGTATGAAAAAAAATGAATGAGAATGAAATGACGATCGGGTTGCGATCCTAACCACCCGTCTCTACCTAAGTAAAATCACCGGATACTCACGAACTCAACCACCTCACCAGTGGCACCAATCGAGGTCAGCGGCAATGATAGCCTAAGTGAGCGTATCACCCGGATGGTAACTTACCCACATCCGAATGAGATACACAACAAGAGATAAAAACATAGCGATAGAGTATACGTATATATATAAGGTAAAAGAATAACTAGGTATTCATAGCGTCACAATAGTAGTAACCATCAACATTACACATTTTGAAGGACTAACTTAAGGACTTAATCTCGATATACCTGTAGATAAAGATGTCATATAATCAAGCGAAAGAACATTACAAGTTCTCAATACAATGCTTATAACAATACTAACAAGATAACAGTAACACCAAAAAACAAGCATCACACATTATCGACCTTTCTCTTGCGCAGCTGACATCCACCTAATGTCAACACACATGTGCTACACGCACACAATATCGATTCCGACATTTATAACGCTGTTGTTCTTTTCCGCGGGCTCACCTAATGCAACATAACATAATATAATATCATATCTTTTCCCGGCACGCCACCCATCGCCACCCATAGAACATCATATCATATCCTTTTTCCGGCAAAGCCACCGATCAAATTGCATACATTCAAGTAAACACCCCCCTATCTCAGACCAACGAATTTCTATGGTGCGACTCTAACATGCCCACATCCTAACATGGTGTGACCACTCTCTATATGAAACCAAATATGACCAACAACTAACATCACACCAACCATGACAACCACAACCACACACGACTCAACCAACATCACAAAGAATTGTGAACAACCTGGGGATAGAACAACAAGACAACAATCGCACAACATTTTCAATATAGCAGCCATAATATACCCAAGTCCACAATTCCATATATAGAACATATCTACCATAATATATCTAACACAAACCATCAAACAACTCAACATTTTACAAATTCACAACTACACTCAATGTATAAGTTCATAAATACGATACATAATCACATATCAATTTACCATACATTTCATCAAACGTGAAATAATATTATCAAATCCAGCCGATAAATCTCACCCTGGCTGGGCACTACCAGCACCCAAGAAGCACCGATCCGCAAGCCTTTCCGCTCTCCGAGTCTAAACAAAACACCGAAAGTACAATTACTACTAATTTTGTTATAAATTATCTTTTAGCAACTTTTAATACCCATTAGTCCCTTTAAGTAAAATATTACTAGTTAAACTTCAACGATAAACTAAACGGCATGTGTTCCAACTAATCCTAACCCAACCAGCCTCATACTTCAACCTGCTAAATACTAACACCTAAACAATTCCAAACAATCCGAATTATTAAATTTCTCAACTAATTAAACCCATTTTCTAACAACCCCTTAATCCCAAAATCCAACTACTACTCAAACTACTAAAACCACTTCATCATAAACTCATCCAACAACTTTAAAACCACAATTTTACCTCTAAACTACTATAATAAAAGTCCAAAACATAATTATATCATTCTAACATCAAGCCATCAAGCCAAACCCGAAGTCAACCCAAAAGTCAACCCAACTTTTCCAACACTTTTCTACCCCTAAAATTGATTATTATAATCTCCTATACTATAATTTCGGCCTAGACAATAATTATATACGATATTAATCCCAAAAGTCCGAAGTCAAACTAAAATTCCAAAAAGTCAACGTCTCTAAAACGCCCGAAATTTCTTATCCAAACACGTAATTTCAACTCAAGAACAACTAATTTAAAGCCCAAGAATCAAATTAAGCAATAAAAATCGAAAACCCAAAAGTCAACCTAGTCGAAACTCGAGAAATACACAAAAAGTTTCGGTCTTTTTTACCTTGAATCGAAGAGGACGATGTAGGAAACTTCCAAGAAATTTGGTGTCCAAAGTTTTGCGAGATTTCACAGAATCGGAGAAAAAAATCAAGGGGAAGATTAGTTCGGCCTTTCTCCGAGACGGGTTTGTGTTTTGGGTCTTTGGTTGGTTTATGTATGGAGTGATCGCCCAAATATTTTAAGCCATGAAACCCGATCGCTTAATTCAATCGATACTTCGCTTTAACTTATCTCACAACTAACTCCCAAACATTAACATTTATCATACATAATATAAAAGTGGTTTCAAATTTTAATACGTTAAATCAATTTAATAATCCCACATTTTACTCTTTTTTATTAATTAACGAAGTCGCTACCGTTTTTACATGTCTTTACTTTATTATTAAGTATATTCAATCATAGACAATTAATATCACAATCAAGCATATGATAGATTCCTAGCAATTCTAGTGTATAAATAATATGAACGATAAAGAAGTATTCGGGAGCAGATTCAAACTCAACACGGTATTTTTACAGGTTCACAATCTACATCCCGACCCAAAGTTTCCCACCTTATGCTTTCTCTAGAAACTAATTAGGACGGTACTTCTTCAAAAGTCAGGACCCAAAGCAACGTACAACGCCTCAGATCACATAGGAACCAAGTACCCATACTGGATTTCAACTCCTAACTCCTCGTTAGGAACCCAAGCCGCAACCTAGGATTTAAACTCTTAGTATACCACTAATAACTCAATTAATCTCCCTAGGATTTCAATCCAATCAAGTTGGAGATGCAACTCCACTATCTTGAGCACTCTCTGTCCTATTGCTTGAGCACTAGCCTCAACACTACCTGCAGAATCTCCTCGATTCCTCGGCTTCGAGTAAGCCTCACAACACCTTGACCTCAAGCCTCTAGTACGAATAAAATCAAATCCTAATCTTAATGAGATATCTCTTTATGTAAATGGGGAGATGGTTATTTTATCCCAATCTAAAATCCTCATCACCCAGCTACAATCGATTAAGGCAATATATATACAACTTACTTTAATTCTTTAATCGAGTAGTATAATAAATCAAGCTTCAGGGACATTTAACTCCTTGTCAGAAAGGATGCTATAATGAAGCTTGTTTGAATCTCATTTGAATATGAATGTTTAGTATTTTGGACATGATGAATTTCCTTTTTGAGCAATTTATCAAACACTTTGTGTGCTCCTTCTTTATAGGCTTTAATCTCTTTGAAAATTTTGAATCAAACCCAACTAAAACTCTTTTCAATATTCTAATCAAGGCATAATCTATGAGTCAAAATGAGAGATTTTGTTGTTAGATTGATGTAAAAATATTGTGCAAAAAGCTTGGCAAGAAATGGGTTTGAGTGGGGTTTTTATGGTGTAAGATTGGAAATCAAACGACAACAGTAAATTTCGGGTCCCAATCGGTCCCTACAAATAATTTAACTAAGTAATTTCTTGAGGAAGTTTCTCATGGTAATCGAAGTTTCAATCACCGCAGGGCCGACATTATTACCAGCGCGACAACCCTAACTTAAAAACTCATTTCTCGTTTCGTTATAACTCTGATTTTAACGATTTAAAAAGCAATGGAAAGACCTTTTCAAACACTTTAATCATATGATATCAAACTTGAGAATTTTTTATTTTGACAAATTTCATTTTAAGATATAAATATTTTAGTAAATATTTTGTCATATTCTTTTAAACGCTTCAATCAAATTCATCGTTAAGAAAACAAAGTAAAGTTCAAGCCATAACTTTACCTAAGCTCCGGCTTTCCGTGATCGTATCTTCGATCTTGCATCTTTCATTGTCTCTTCTTCATTACTTCGGGTCCTTTCATGCATGTGAATGATCGACTTTTCGCTCTCAACGCCATTTTTTCTTTAAACTTCTTCAAGTCCTCAATGACGTTCAGCTGGGTGGTCGATCCTACAATTTCATCATCACTACACTTGACTTTAAGCTTCATTCAATGATAAAACATCTTTAAATTTCAGCGACATTTCTTCATTGTCTTTAATGCCTTGATTCGTACTCTCCTTTGATACGATTATCAACTTTACGCTTCGAGAAATACCTTCCCAATACGTCAAGCTGAATAAAACACTCAGCACATGCTGGGGATAAGAATCAATGTTTAAGTCATCATCACTAAAATAAGTGCACGGACTGTAGCTCAACATGCGATATTATGTAATCCTGCAATAACATACCTAGATATAGTATTGTGTAAGTTACACGATAAACCCATGATGTATCACGAGACTACCCACAATAGATAAACTCACAGATGGTCGCATCACCCACAATATAATCCTTAGTATATCGTGTTGCTAAGATACACCGCAGGGTAAAATTGCCAAATCACGCCATGCAATTTACTGTTTCGGTGTGTCTATAGTCGGACTCCACCCCTATCCATGGGTACGAAATTCACACAGAGACAACATCCAAAAGGAGTGAAATTACCATTTTAGCCTCCTATTTATAAGTGTAGTTTTTGAGAAAATTTCATTTAGGAATAAATTAGTCATTTTATACCTTTGACATTACTGGGTGTGTCTTAGTCCTATCCACGGGAGACAAAGGTGATCGTTGTTTATTAGGATTTCATCTTTTTGTTTTCATGGGGTGCTCCTATTCCTTTCTGGAATATTTGATTTAGTATCGATTCGTTTTAATTAATATTTTTTATACTAGTTTATTTTATTTCTTATCAATTTCTTTTATAAAACTACAGGGAAATGTAGCTTTTAATAATGATCCAATATTATCGTAAGGGTGAATTGCTAGTAGAATAAAGCAGCCTGGGATCACAAGTGTCACGAAGTTCACTTCCTGCACAACACTTTCTCTTGGCTCAGCCTATTACATGGTGTCTTGCCTAGCTAGCGACTGACCGGGGTGGTTTGCGTGCTATCAAGGCCACCGAGATTCACCCAACACAAGACTCGACGAGTAAATTGACGCGGCCCCCCGCTAACTACCAAGAGTGTTAATACTTCACGCAGCCAAGTGAGTTCACCTCATAAGCGAGCGAACCAGATTGCCAAGTTAAAAGGAAAGTTTCTAAGCATCGATCAACGAGACACATCACGATTAACTCTCCATAATATTCCATAATCAAGCCTGGATTGATCACACGTGATAGCCACGACAAGAATTTATCCAATATTAAAAATGTCAAATGAATTGAATTTGAGTGAGTATATACCTATGTATAATGTTAATGAATTGGATTTGATGGACATTTTATGTATGTTTGTTTCGAGTGAATCAAGGTGAAACTCCTCGTTCATTTTATTTGGAGTTTTTAAAATGATTTTACCTAATAGAATAGATTCATCTACATTCACGCTAAAATCATTATCTCTCAAAATTTCGAATAATCGAGATGAATAATATTTTTAATATGTTTCATCTTGATTCCCTCAATTCACCTGAAAAAATTAAAAGGTATTCAAAATTAAAGCAATATTTTAAAACATTCACCTCAATTCATCTTCCCAAAATTAATTTTTATGTTTTATTCTCCTCTACATTCACATCAATCCAAACATATCATTAATATTAAAGTATATTAACATCCAACAAATTGAAAATTTGAAAATTTTGTTATTTCAAAATCAAATTGTAAATGATACTTCATTTACATTGAATATAATTTTTTTTATCATTAGATATAATCTTTTTATTATTGGATCTATTTGTAAAAAAAAATCATGATATTAATTTTTCTTCTAATTTTTCATATTTTAAGTTTATAATTAATACTCCGTACCATTTTTGATCGTTAAAATTTGACACGAAAAAAACCAAACCCTCAAATGAAACAAATTTTAGCAAATTAATTCGAACTAATTTCCCTCACTAAACTCCCACCATTTTTTCGAAACACTCCCACTTGAACCCACAACAACAACAAATCTATACAACCAAATCCAAACCCATAACTCAAAGCCTTTATTTTGCTATCAAATTAATTATTTCAAACTTTGGTTAAAATGGGGTCAGATTCTCAATTAGACATAAATCAGCTGCTAGCTTGTAGCTCTGACCTCGTTGAGTTATTGAGTGATAAAAAAGACATAATCAGTTTAAAGCACCATTTGGACCAATCCTTTGTCCTAAGCTCTCAATGTCACGCTGATTTTCAACATGCCAAATGTGCACTCCAAGGTTTATTCATTATTATTACATATAATTTTGTTTCTTCTATATTTAAATTTTATGGATATTTCCATATTTGTAACTGTAATTGTTTAGTTTTTGTATATTGGCCATTTTTTTTAAAAATCGTTTTTGTGACTTTAAGAATTCGATATGAGGCCACTGAACTAACCTAGTGGTTATATATTGGGCATCTTTGATGCTCTCTCAATGATAAATTGTTGTTTACGGCCTTAATATACATAACTTTATTTTGATTTAAAATTACCGTTTTAATAGTAAGTTATGGTGAAAATACTACTCTGCAATCAATTTTAATTGAATTTCTCACATATCAAAAATAAATATTTTGATCTTCATTTACTCTTTAATTATATTATTAAAAGTTAATTTAAAATTAATTTTATGAAAGTGTTTTAAAAGTTCATAATCCAATTATATAAATTTTATATTTTTTCGAATAATGAATAATTAGTAATTGACATTTAAAGTTCAATTTTAAAAAAGTCAAACGTCAATTAAAATGGATTGGAGGGAGTATATTTTGATATGTATCACACTCTCACCAAAGATTATACAAAGATATTAAAGACTTAATGTTGGCCATGTAGGCGCCGCCCATTAAATTCCAATGTTTACTGACTGAGATGACGGTGTTACGCCTCATAATAGACGTAATAAAAATGTTAGCCATCGAAATTCAAAACTAGACCAACTTTTCGGGATGGAGGTAGTAATTTTTTTTTTATCGATATTGTTGTTTATTGTGCTGAACTTTGCAATAGTTGAATATCTAAGAGATGGTCATGAGTGTAAGTGATGAATTTTTAGCAACTCAGATTCTCGTTTTCCTTGTTTATAGTTGATTTTGTTTTGATACAATATAATGGCGTTATACTGTTACTTAGAGGTGATGTGTGGAACGATTTATGGTTCGAGAAATTTGAAGTTCACTACCTTCATTTTGTCCGTACTGACTACTGATGGTACCTCTTCATATTTTAGACTATCAAAAGAAGATAGATATGTGCAAGCAGAAAATCGCAGAGGCGAAATATGAAGAAGCTACCGATGCAGAATTGGATTTACTGCAAAAGGAGTTGGACGATGAACTAAAAAGAGAAGGATTGCTCAGGGACGAGCTCAGATAAGTAATTAGTCTATGTTGGCTTCACATTAATGGGTTTCCTAGCTGTTGATAATAGAGATTGAATTTTAGATTTTTTTTTCCCTGAAAACACAGCTACTACCAATGTTATCGACAATCTAGAGAGCCAAAGGGTCTCCATTGAAGAGCGATGGCTTACTTTGAAGAAACTTGAGAAAGCTGATAAGAGGGCGGAGTAAGTTCACCATCAATTTGAGCATATTCAGCAACTTTTATTTTCATAACTTGTTTCATCATCATTATAAAATTTTGCAGACTTTATCAACTAGTTGAACCATATGCCCTCCATGTCTTTTATCATTACCCATTGCCACATAATTTCTTAATTCTTGTTTTGTTAAGACTATCATTTTTTTATGTATTCTAACCATACAACTGAGAAAATGTTTGGAATATTGAAGGATGAAGCTATCTATGTATGCCTCTGTAACAAGGATCATACCGAACTTGGAGGATAAATCTATAATATCTGGACATATCCTTTTTATGTATTTGTTTTCTAGTATTTACATTTCCTTTTTGCTTAGTTTCTTCAATGGACTTCTTTACCGGCAGCGGCTGCATCCTTCAGCTGTTGGATTCTTTAATTATGTAATACCTAGATATTGTGGAGAAAAACAAGAAAGTGGTTGAGAAATTCGAATTTGAGTCATCAAAGATGACTGATTACAATACTTGCAACAACATTTGGAAGATGATAGACTCTTGAGTCTTGACAATGCCAAACATCTTCTAGATTATGTATACTGTATGCATCAATGTATAATTTATGTATTTCCTGGACCAGGGTAGAAGGTAAAGTTGTATTGCCTTGACAATGGTAGAAGTTAAAGTTGTATTGTGTGCAGCCGCATCACTATTGCGAATTATTGTGTTATTGTTTAAAGCTCTCTCTCACTCTCACTCTCTCACATTTTAAATTCTTGTCCCAGCCCCCTTTGATAAGTTGATATGTGATACCATGGTGCTATACCATAGTACTGTAATTCATATCATAATAGTTACAGCTGAGAGACAAGCAATTCCATTTCATTGTTAAAGATTGTTTAACTTCCATAACAGTTGCATTGTGGCTTAAGTAACCTTTTGCATCTTTTTTGTCTCTTACTAAGAAGTCAGCAGTAAGAATTATTGTTAACTATTACTTGTGTGAGTTGTGTCCTTTGTGATTGCGAAGAATTACATGCTCTATTAGAAATAACTTATGTTGGTCCCTTGGTGCTTATGTGTTTTATGAGTAGGGAATACCAGGCTTAGATGATGGTCAGTGATTATATAATCGTATTCAGTGTCTATTTGAGACATGTTAGCCGCGTAAAGATGTATGCTACAAGATTGTGTCCATCATTGGTCAATTTGGTGCTGAGGGCTATTGTTAGCTCAATGTGTATGTCTTAGGTGGTTGCACTAGTTGTCAACTCTGTGCAGGCCTTGGAGTAGGAAATGCTAGATGTCTGAGTATAGATTGTTGATCAGTGTGGATCAAAACCTAGAGTTTCTACGTGAAATTAGCATGTTAGCTAGATTCAATGGCCTGATTTTGCTATATACAAAGTTTAGTTTGGGCACTTGAGACATCCATATTATGTTGAATTCTTATAAAAGTAGAATAAAATATCGGTTGATAGACTTAAATATTGTTCTGTATTCATTTCTGTGTTGTACATTCAGAAGGAAAAACATTTTTGATAACAATTCGAAACGATATGGTCCTATGGTTATTTATTGCATCAGGTGCATTTTAAACTCCCGTCCTCCTACATTAATAACATTCGAACCTGACTTACCAGGGGAACGATCTTGGTATCAATCTGCCTAACTCGGATTGTCTAGTTTCATTGAGTGTGTAAATGTTTATCATCAAGTTGGTTAATTGGTTACTATGGAATTCAATCAAAACATGAAAATCTTGTAGGGACGAGGAACTATTCTTTTGATTGAAACATAATGCTTGACTATGACAGATTGGCAGTACAAATCTTGAAATGATTTGGTAACAAACAGACATGAGAAGGGTAAGAAGTTACAATAGTGATCCCCACTGTTGGTTGAAGGGCACATGCTTCAATTATATTCCACTTCTTGTCTATTTTGTCTGTTTTTGTTTGTCATATGTGCTTTGCCTCTTTTTCAATTTTTGAACTTAATATGAAGGATGATGCACAATAGTTTGCAGTCATAGGGCACTTGCAAAATGAAAAAGAGTACTGTCAAATTTGAAGATAATCAAGTCATTTGGGGGATCCATTCATCATGGCATTATAGACCTCAACGATATCGATTTTGAGTGATGATCTTACATAGTCATTTAGCCATACAAGCCAAAGCATTCCAAGAATGCTTTCAATACTAGATATTAAAACCTAAAGCAAGAACACAACAAAGAAACAAGGATACCAAAGGCTCATACATCATACATGGTTTTATTTCACTACTAAAAAGAGTCCCCTCAGCCTGAAAGTCCAAGATTACCACAACATACTACTAATAAACATAGTGGTACATGGTACCAATAATTAGAGGACCCATTTTAATGTCCAATAATTCATTGCACAATGTTGCTCTAGTGTGCACCATGGAGTAACATCTGATCAAAGTGCCACACCCCTGAAACAATAAACTTCACTTTTTAGTACTAATTAAAAGTAGTTAAGAATCTACTTTTCAAAAGTCTAAATCTTACCATGTCCCTTTCCAACCCTTCTTAATTGACTAACATAACTTGAAATACTCTTAATTGCTTCAACCTGATAAATTTTCAGTAGCAATTATAAGTACTTAATTAATTTGGTCACATCAAATATTTTCAGTAGCAATTATACTATGTAGTCAATTATCAAGGCTTCCTTTATACTTAAATTAGTGAAATGTACCTGTTCATGAAGAAATTCACTTTCAATGAAATCTGCCATAGAAGGATCATTATTTTCATCAGCCACCTGTAAACATAGAACATAAAAGTTAATTATTGACAAGTAATTTGCAGCCAATTCAGCCATGCAAATAGTTCAACTTCTCTAGGGGAAATTTGTACCTTGTGCACTTGGAGGAGTTTTTCATTAGTCAACTTCTCTAATGACAATGCTAACTCCATTGCTGCATCAAGAACACATATGTTCAGATCCATACATCAATAAGATGCATAAAAGTATGTAAATGGTATTGAGTGATTAAATAAAAAGATATAAAAGTACCATATAGTGCATCCCCTTTCTCAACATGATCATACTCTGAAGGGGGCATCTGAATGGAGTGTAATTTCACTCTTCCTCCTCTCTTGTTCTGTGATAAGATTGACCCAATAAAAAATAAAATCACTAAAAGTAAAGACTGAAAAATGAACAGTATCATGTTCATTTCTAGTGAGACTCGAGAGGTCATGAATTAAAATCATCTTTAGACATTATTTAATTCTATTAGCTATTTATGGGTATGGTAGTGTAGTAATTTACCAAAAATAATACTATCATGCTTATTTATAAATAAAAGACGAATTCTAGCCATCGTAATTGTGATGGAGTAATATTTAGAACAAGTTTATCATTTATTATAATTAAAAGGTTCAAAGCCCCTTAATTAAGTTACCTGGTATTCCATTAACTTCTCAGCATGACCTCTCTCTTCTTCACTTGACTCCTTAAAGAATCTGACCACAATATATCATATCAACTCATACGGAGTATTAAATATCATTCATTTAGACTATAAATAAGATCTTAGTTGATGGTATGCAACAAAGTTAGTGAAAATTATTTGGTAATTTTGAGATTAAGATGACTTATCAAAGGCATACATTGTATGATTAATATGATACATTATACTCCACACTGCAACAAAACAAGATTCATCCATAGTATATTAGTAGCTATTCATCACCTTCACTAAAATATTTAAGATACCCAGATCTTGAAAATTCAGAAAGATTGAAACTTGATTTTTTTTTTTTAAAACAGAACGAAACATAGTCGTAAAACATGCCCTAATGGCTCTGAACAGGCTCCCGCTTAATAGGTAAGGATCTGAGACAGATATATGTATTCTTATCCCGCGATAATAGATAGATTGTTTCCGAAGAAAAAAACATAATACAAACCACAATAAAAACAAAAGATTTTTATACATACTTGATCTGCTCATTAATGGCAGATTCAGAGTTTTGTGTATAAAGCTGACGAGCAAGAGAAACCTCAGGAGCTACAGGTATAGCTAGTTCCTGTTTGCTCTTCACCTCCTCAAATGGCTGAAACAACACACCAGTAACAGGCGAATTACTAGTTTCAGCAAACACCATTAAACCTTTCCCATTTTTCTTGGACAAAACAATATTATTCTCAAAAGGGGTACTTTTCATAGGAACAAAAAATGTTGAAAATGAAGTGTTATGCATCAAGGGTCCAAGTCCATTAGCCCCCCCTTGAATAACAGGGGAAGAAACAGCTGAAATTGATTTCATTAACATTTTGTGTCTATAAAATACAAAACCGAATCGAACTAATACTTTATCTCACTAAATAAGATCGAATATATAAGTAGTAACAAAAACTAAAACAAGGAGATAATATTATTGGTGTGACGATTCTTGATGAAAATGATGGAAATTTATAGGGGGGGAGTGATTGTAGCTAACCGTTGATTGAGTGACACGTGAGAGGCCAGATGTACAGAGGCGTGTGGCAGCCTCGTGGCCTTATCTAAAAATAACGGAATCAAACAAAATATCCAAACATGTCAAAATTGATAAGGAATCTCATAATTCATGAGGTGTTCCCATTATCATGATTTGGTGGAGGGACTGTTTGGTTTGCTTTGCTATACTTTTCATTATGTGAGAAATTTGGCAATTACGTGTTGGAATTTCTAATCAAGATCGTAAATTAGGTACCATTTAAAAAAGTAGATTAGATTGCACATGCATTGCACCAATTGAAATTGTCATGAGAAAGTAGTAAAATATGCGAGTTAATTTTACATATGATTTTGGAGTTTGACAAAAATCGATATTTTATCTGTGAAATTAGTATTCATGTAAGATAGTTTTTACAATTTCAAACATGTTATATAAATAGTAATTTTTCTCCATTAGCAGAAGTATGTAACATGGGATTATTATTGTATCAATACAAACTCTAAAAACTCTTTATTGTGCAATTAGTTTGTAACTTCAAAGACTATGACTGCACTTATATAAATTTCGAAAACTAAATCTTGATTGTTTTCAACCCAAGGACTAGTATTTCTAAAATATGCATTTCCAAGTTAATATTTTTCTCGATACCTATTTATAAGGGATGTTTGATTTTGCACAATTTTAGAAACATTATAATTTGTCTCCGCCTTTCCGGTAATAAAATTTTCCTTCAATTGACTAGCTCACAAAACTAAATCAAATCATATCTCACTAGCTCAATTCTATATTGGATCGTTTCAAAATGTCTCCATTAGTCCATTTGATATGGACTGTTATTGGGCACCTATTTGATATGGAATTTGTTTCTCAGCCCGAAACCCGAACCATAGATATTTTTTGTTCCATATGTGGGCTTTTATATTGGGAATGGGCTGCGCTAATTGGTTTTAATTGTGATGAATTTCTCCTTTTATGATGAATTGTGTTTTTTGAGCTTCCAACTTCCAAACTCCAAGTGTCTAAATTCTAAAAAATGGAGCTAACCAAATTCATGTCCATTAAAAAGACAAAAAAAGGTCGTGACTTGCGAGAGTTGAGAATTAGCGAAAATTTCGGTGATAAACAAAAATGATAACATTTTAAAATGTGTTATCAAATAAGACACTAAATATGTTGTGTTATAAACATTATAACCCTGACACTGAAGATCAATAATACTAAATGTCACCCACCAAGCAGCAAAGATGGGGGGTATATATTTCCGCCATTAAATTTTGCTCATATTTTACTCCTTGCGAAATAAGTAAGCATGTTAGTAAAATTAAACCAACTTCCTAACGCGATTCGCTTCAACTTTCACCAAAACTTATAACTAGCGGAGTGTCCAATCCACCGCATAAATACACGTGTCAAATCGTTCAACACATGTGAGTACGCCGGATTAAGAATCGCAAGAAAACGTAACGCCAGAGGATGTACACTCAACCGTAGATGATATGTGTCAATACAAATACATCCAAATACCTGCACATCTGATTTGTATTTCGCAAAAAGCAATGAGTTGGTATGCGTGGTTCCATTAATTACATTATTTATTATTTCATAATTAATTATCGCATTAAAATGAACTTATTATTATTAGTTATTAATTATAAATGTCTAAATTGAGAATTGATGCATTTCATGTTCATATAACGCTCTAAGAAGTCAATTTTGTAGTTTAAGAAACAAATGTGTTGTAATTTTACACCTTCTTCTTATCTTTATGATAACTTTAAGAAATGTGAATATATTTTCAATGTTAAAGCATTTTGATATCAAGTTTTAATGTGGCTATGTCTTATGTTACTGGCATCGCTCTATGTTTTCGTTAATATATCATTGTTCTAATGTTTGAATTTTAAATAATTATTTTGATATTTTTAATTTTTTTTTTTGTTAAAAGCTTAATAATGTCTGCTAGTGTTAGAGTGTCAAATTATTTATATAATCATTTAAATAAATAAATTATATTGATTTTTTTATGTCAAACATGAAAATGGAGAGGTCTAAATAAATACTACGCACAAATGAATTTATCCATTAAGTGTGCAGATGTTTTTTCATCTTTTGCTCATGGTATGCGTATATGTATATTCACTGGCGTGTTGGCTTGGCTGGGTTGTCTAAACAGATGTCCTCGTATGTATCGGCTGACAACCTTGATGCTTAATTTTAAAAAAAAATGGATGAGAAAAGTACAAATGTAGTTGACTAATTAATCAATATATTAATTATGATGATTTTCAAGTTTTATAAAAAGTAGTTTTCATCTTCAAAATTTTAAGAATTTTTAATTTTAAAATATAAGAAAACAATTCTTTATTAACTTCAAAAAATTAAACACATCTCAGGTTGAACAATATAAAAATTAAGTTCTAATGAAAGAATTTTTTTTAATTAAAGAAATTCAACTAGTATAAAAATTCTTTTGTGCTCTTTACTTTAATTAATACTCCATTCGTCACTAAAAGATTGATCATCTAGATTAATGCACACAAATTAAGGTGGGATGACTTTTATCCTATTTACCCTTACGATGTGTTTTCACTTACGCTTAAGATAATTAACGATGTTAATTAAAGCAACAAGTGGAAATATCAGACTATTGAAATTTAAAAATAAAGATTGAAAGTCATTGGACCCACATAAAAGTGCAAAGAAAAAAGAGTAGGGATATAAAGGAACAAATTATAAAAAAGTTACCTTGAAAATATAAAAAATCAAATATTTCGATGGCTAAAAAGTTGATGATCAAATTCATTTGTAGAGTGAGGATTACTTTGTAACATACGCATTTAGTTACTAGCATAACATATAATTAATAATGATTAATTAATTAATAATTGATAGAACAAAATTGAGCAATAAAAATTAACAAATGTTTTCATGCCCATCTATCATTAAAAAAATAATATTTAATAATTATCAAAAATAGCTAATACTCATTTAAAAATATCAACAATAAAGATTAACAAATCGCCATAGATTCAACGCTACAATGAGCCAAGGCTGCTTAACTTAACAAACGGTACGGTAATGCTACTGAATATTAAATGAGCATACACTATGAAAAGGAATGTTAACTCGATTCAACGAAATACAGACAATGCTGTGAAGCCACCAAAGGCCAAGCACAGACACTAAGGATACTAAGTAAATTTGTACTGAAAATATATGTATGGAAAATAGATCTCTCCCAAAGATAGTTAGAGCTTTGATATGTGGCAATGAATAGTTTTAACCTAATCAACAAGGGAAGCCTAAAGTCACACCGAAACATCATAAAAGTTATATGAAACGAATTATTTTGCTCTCTCATTCAGAAGCAGAAGGTTTATGCTTTATTTGCGATAAAATACTCATTTCAAAAATCTTAATATCATGGTGCATATAGTCGCATTCTAATCAACCTTGATTTATCTCAAAATAAATAAAATCATAACAGGAATTATGTTGTTATCCAACTTGAATAAAGAAGACCAATAGCTTTGTGCAATAATGTAGACTTTTGGAATACTAGGGCAGAAAAGTAGAAATGACATTTTGAAGTTTCTTTAAATTGGGGCCAAACCAGAAATTTATCACCGATGCTTTCAATTGGAATTCAATGCGAATTTTCAATCGAAATTCAATGCGAAATAGTAAACACGTTTGCAACAGTACCCACCTTGTAATTTTCTGAAAATCGTGAAAAATATGGGTGAACCAGTATAGACTGTTGTAAAATCTGGATATCTATTGGACATAAAGCACTAATCATAATATCATTTCTTCAAAGTTTTGCTGCACTACAACGAAGAAATTCTGAGGGTATTTATAGTATAAATTTTACCAAAAAAACACTATTAAATTTCTCTAATTACTAATCATATTTCAACATTTGTGAACTAAGTTATTAGCTCACGTTTATAACATACACCAAGTACTTTCAAAACTAGGGTATTTCATGAAATAGATGAAAGCACTATTATCATTCTTGAGAATTCAGCAAAAATAAGAGTTAATTGGTTCAAAGTCAGACATCGGCTCTCAAGAAGTCGACAACGAAGATAAATGGTCCCCAAAGTATATACCAAGTACTCTGGTCCTTATTTCAAGACCTGCTAATATTTAACATTTCACGCGACAGTTTCCTGGGCTTTGGGGACAAAATACAGCTTTTGAGATTTGGCCCCATTAAGTTCCTAATATTACACTAATTACACAATCAAAATACATCAATAAAATATACATTTTAAAAATACATCAATAAAAAATATATTTTCAATAAAAGTATTTCCAAAAATTAGGAACTTAATGGGTCAAATATAAATTATATTTGACCCCCAAACTAAGTTTTAATCGCTAAATTAAATATTAAGTGAATTTAAAATGCGATCAAATCAATCTAAAGGCATATCTCTTCATCGACTATTTATACTACGCTTAATTTACTGAAATCAATGTACAATTTTACTATATTTATTGAGATTAAACCATCAATTATCTCAAAATAAATACTCCGTATGTAGTATTCAAAATTTTGACCGTCGCAGATAAGTTATTTGAGTTACTTCCGAGTATATAATTGTAGTTTCACATATGTCACCCATTAGTATGTAACATATCATTAAAGGCATGATCATAAACTAAACCAGATCAAATTAAGTATTGTAGTCTTATTCCACTAAATAGCTAGAATCGGATTATATATCTAAGGGAGAGAGGGGGCGGCAATCAATGATCATGTTAACAATACTTAAACATATTTATGTAGCTAACTAATTGATATCAATGCACTCAAGATAAAAATAAGGCCTCAAATAACGAAATCTAAACATCAATATATAAAATGGCGCCTTTTATTAAATTTATTGATAATATATCTTTTGTAATGATAATAAAACCTAAGTAAACATATACAATATAAGAATTAGTTTCGTTCCAAGCATTTATTGAATGTTTTTGTTGCAAAAATAAGACATTTGTCGCCTTTTCAAATTTCTATCCGATCCGCTTGTTTTAATCGTAGCTTAACAATTTATTGTGACAAGAAAATAAAAATAAGAAAAAAATACATTAAAAAGTATAGAATAATAACAACGGAAATTATATATTGATTAGTTGATAATTTCTAAAGATAAAAAATAGTAAAAATACTTCTAAATATAAAAATATAATTTATTATGTTAGAACAACAATTAATTTTTTTTAAAAATTTAAAAGACGGGCCTGTTTTAAAGAGGGGGCACTGTGCGGCTGCGCTACCGAATTGCATCCCCATTAGCCTGGCTCAAATTCAAGATATATATAATTGATATCAATGCACCAAGATATATATTGAAAAGAACATAGATATTACTCATATTAGGAACTACATTCCGACTTTTATCAAATTTTAAAAATGATTGGTGCAGCTATCTTTTTCATTGAACAGAAGCAACCACAAGCAAGTTGGTCGTCCTATTTTAATATATTCACATGCATGTGCAACTCCAATATAAGAATCCTCTTTTCTTGATCCTCCTCTTTGAAAATCTAGGTTCATCACCCTCTCTCGCTACTCACATGATACCTATTGATTGATCAATTTGCCCATTAGAGAGAGAACCAGATTATTGGATTATACATACACCTCCTCCCTTCTCCTCCACCATACTCATGCCTAATTAGCCCCCCTCCCCCCTCATATATATATAGTAAAGGGTACCCTCACATAATTCAATAAGTTTTTATAAAGTGACCAATACCAATATCTATTTCTCTCCAGCTCTCTCATTACCATAACCCAAACTATCAAGAAAACAATCAAACCTAAAAAAAAATGCATCCAAATCCACCAAGATCTTCATCTATTCTCCTTCAAAGAATTAACACAAATAATAATAACAACAATCCCACCACATGCAAACAATCCACCCCCCCTCTCCACCTCTACACCCCACCCCCATGCACCACCATCCCCTCCTCCGTCGCCCACCACCACACCCACCTAGTCGTCAGCCCAAACCAGTGCTGCTCCGCCGTGATCCAACACATCTCCGCCCCCATCAAGTCCATCTGGGCAGTCGTCCGTCGCTTCGACAACCCCCAAGCCTACAAACACTTTGTCAAAACATGCCATGTTATCGTCGGAGATGGCCACGTAGGCACACTCAGGGAAGTCCACGTCATCTCAGGCCTCCCAGCAGCCAACAGTACGGAGAAGCTTGAGATATTGGATGATGAGAGACACGTCATCAGTTTTAGGGTTGTTGGGGGTGATCATCGTTTAGCTAATTATAAGTCTGTAACAACTTTGCATGAGTCTAATACTGGAGACGGCACAGTTGTGGTGGAATCATATGTTGTTGATATACCACCTGGGAATAGTAGAGAGGAGACATGCACATTTGTGGATACTATTGTTAAGTGCAACCTTCAATCTCTAGCTCAGATCTGTCAGAATCCAGTATAAATAAATGCACGTGTCACAATCTTAATGGAACGGAGTGTAATATATATCAGTCGATCGATTTATTTGACATGAAATGAAACGTTGCAATTTCATGTATGTTAAATATATCGTTACACTTGATGTTATAATATGTTAAATATCAAAGGATGATCGATTGCATTGGTGAAGATTTTATGACCAGAAATGGAGAACATGAATGAAGGGTCGCTGTGGACATTGATGATTTCATGGTGAAGAACAGTTCATTTTTATTTTTATTTTTTCATTGAGTCCAACGTTTTTACCGAACATGTTGAACCATTTCGGTTGCCAAAGCCAAGTATTATGATTTACGCTTGGCTTCGTGTGTTACGTATTGTTACATTTTATGTGTCATTATTATTCTTGTTATTGATCATAGAACATCAGAGTCTAAGCATTAGGAGTTGTTTTCTTCTGATCTTTTTTTTTCTTGGTATTATCATATGTATAAATTGGTAAAAAGTATAATATCCCGATCTATGTAGTGTACTCATGCATTGTTATCTTTGTGAAGAATCTCCAATCTTGGAATCCTACTGTTGATGTTCATGAGTGTTTTTCTCTTGACTTCATTTGTGGTGTTTTTACACTTGATTTTATCCCTGTTTCATGTTGATCTAAAAAAAATTGTTCACTACGAGTCTACGACATCCCAAAATTGTAATGGTCATTGTGTACAAAAGGTTTGTGAAGTTTTTTTTTTTTTTTATCTTTACATTTTAATATTTTCTCCACTACTTCAATGTGTTTCTTTAGTCTAAACAAAAATTAGTTTTGAGATTCATATATGAAATACTCCCTAATTATTAGTCTGTGTGTGGTAGGAAACAATCCTTATGTTTTACTTAATGGAAAGTACACTAATAATGAACAACTATTTTGTGAAATAGATTGGACTAACAAAGAAATGCAAAGAACATAAGGAAAAATCAAGAAGTATACCAAAAAATAATGTGTAGGTTTGGCTTTCAGTATTCCCCTATCCAAATTGCACGTACTACCTAATACCTATATACATTCAACCCAATAGGCCAAATAGTAAATGATATCAGTGAGATATATAATTAATGATTTGGTATAACAGTGTAGTAAAACATATTTAAGCCAAGAAATATTAACGTGAAGATAACGGTTTCAGATATAATTCTGTGCTGGCCTTGTTTTAATATCTCCTCAGACATTTAACATTTCACACCCATTAAAAGTTTTAGTTTTGGGGTCAAAAATATAAATTTTGGTACTTGGCCTATTAAGTTCTTAATTTTTGAAATATATTTTTTATTGATGTAGTTTGATTGTGTAATTATGTAATATTAGGAAACTTAATGTGGGCCAAATCTCAACAATTATTGACCCCAAAACTGAAGCTTTTTAACGCATTTAAAACGTTAAATGTTAATTGGTGACAAGTAAAAATAGTGACCAAACTATAATCTGCGATGACACTGGTGATCATTTCATACAGTACGCCACTTACTAAGAGGCCAATGTACAATTTTACTATATTTATCGGGATCAAACCAACAATTAACTCGATACCAGCTCAGTTATTTTACTTCAATTTCCTGTCGTTTTACTTGGTATTTAATTAATTGGTGGTCCTTTTCTGGTTGGTGCATATAGTCTATGTAGCTTCATTTGATAGTTACAAAATAGCTACTAAAAATATCAATTAAAATTAATTGAACGAGGCATTATAGGTCATATATATATACACGACGGAAGTAAAAGCCGACGTCGATAGTCTATCTATACACGCCCGTCTATGGACTATGGTGGACGTCAATTTCAATTTTGACATTCTGAATGTCTCAGGGTAAAAAATTAAAAGGTTTCAATTTTTTTTTTTTTTATTGTTGTGGTGTATATGTTTAACCTATATAATATAATAGTAATAAGATGGTTCATTCAATTTTTGACATTCTGAATGTGTCAGGGTAAAAATTTAAAAGGTTCCAATTTTTTTTTATTGTTATGGTGTGTATGTTTAACCTATATAATACTATAATAGTAATAAGATGGTTCATTCACTCATTCTAAAGAAACCTCATAATAGAACAAAGGGCGAGAAAATCAGGGAGGTTGATGAGAGTGATGCAAAGAAGTTATTAAAACTTTGAATTGAATGAAGGAACCAACCTAGAAATTTCGATATTGAAATAACATATTTATGGGGAGATTATAAAGTTAGCACGTTGAATTTTAAATACTACTTTATGAGGAAAAAAGGAAAAAGTCGGGAATCAAAACACAACTACATGCAGAGGCTATAATGATAGGTTGGCTGCAAGTTGGAATTTGTAAGAGAGCAATGCAAGTTGAGGTTTAAAGAAAGAAAATTATGCAAGTTGCATTATGGTTGTCTTGGACTTGTGGTTACGTTTACAAAAGTAGTGTCAAGTTGCAAGTTGCACCTCTCAATTGCTTGTTTTGTTGTGGCTTTGAATTGAATACATGAAAAATGGGACAGAATTGAAGCAAGTGGGATTGCAAGTGGGCAAATGTATATGAGAACGGCTTTAATGAGTTTGTCTAGTAGTACACTTTATTTCTACTGATGACCCATCAATTTTGATCCGATCAACCCATTGAGTTTCAATCTATCCTACATTTTATGCAACACTATAGGTGTAACGCTTTTTACAAACATTTGTTTTTTACCACCTGTTCGCCCTTCCTGAGCTCACCAATATCATAATTACTCTAACAAATAATACGCTAATATCAAATTTTATAAATTAAATTTCAAAAAAAAAATATATCCTGGTAATATAAATAGTACCGATAAAATCATATTTATTTTAGCTATATATCAACCTGGGATATTACATACAATAGATTATACTTTGGTTTGAATTAATGATAACATATACATTGCATATTTAAAATTGATTTATAAGCGATAATAAAAATGAAATAAACATGATATTAATAAGTGTAAAGTTTAACATAGACATAATGTCTGACACACTCTCCAAAGTCTTCAGCAACGAATCATTATCCCTTGTTATCTTCATTGCTTATCGAGCAAAAATCGTCTTCTTTAGTCCATACAGCATGATGTCGAGAAAAAGAGTGGTTGGTTTAGAATTGATGATTAAATAATGAAGGACAACGAAAACCTTGTTTGATACATCAACAAAACATATTTTTTATTAAAGATGAGTGATGCAACTGTATGTTAATAATTTATGGGTTCATACTAAAAATAATTAATTATGATTACAGCCAAAATATTATTAATAGAAATGGAAGGTCTACGCAACCAACGCAGACCTACCCAATATTCTCTCTCATTGTATAACCCATCCACTTAATTGCTATATACGAGATTTATATATGGCCTTAACAACAAGGCCAAACTAGCAGTATAATCCATGTATTCATACTACAACCACCACATGATTGAATAACTTGATCATAAACCACCCTATATTGCTTTAAGATACTCAACGCGAATGGGTCCTTCAATACTTCTCCTCAAGACGTGAACCCGGTTTTTTGGGTGTGTGCCTAATATTTCTCCCCGCACGTTAACCCGACAAGGACCATGATTTAAATCGGCGACTAACTCTTGATACCATGTTGGGCACTCCATGGCCCTTATATTAAAAAACCACTATATATTAAAAAAGCTGAACCTATTAATTCTTTATTAATATACCCTAGGCTGCCTTATACAATCAATGCGACTTACCAATAAAACAAAACATATTTGGAATTATATGCGCTTAATTTCTTCCTCGTCAACTTTTGTCGAACTGCTCAGCCAGCTTCACTTTTGCAATCGCGTCAAAATGCCCTGGGATTAATGTGAATCGCTATCATTTCCATAAATTAATAATAACTTCTACGATTGGTCCCAAGGCTAACTATATTATACGATTGCTTCCTCAATCCAATCAGAAGCCGATCATACGCCTCCTCAATCGTAGCTTTAATTAAGCAAGAAACACGCATATCAGACAAATATTAAATTGTGCACAATTTTAAATAATAAATAATTAATCTGGGTAAATAAAATGACCTCCCCACCACGTCTCTCAACTTTGGCACCACTAGAAATGTTCTTACTGCCAATTCCTAAAATTTTAATCTCAATAAACTCTATAATCTATACTTTGTGTTACATTTTGTTATGGGCTGGCTAGACAGTGGTTGTGTTTAAAGTAGATATCTTAGTGCCGGAATATGGTGTTTTTCAGTTGAATTGAAGGGATTTTGATTATTTACCTATTTTGTGGAATTGGCATGAATTTTTGGCAAAAAAGGGTGTTTTTTGGCCATAATGCAGCGGTCCAATTTTCTCTGATATATTTAGCAGAAAAAGTACTGTCGACAGCCGCTTTTGGCCTAATTGAAGGTATTTAGTCTTGAAATTGGTTCTTTGGTGCTTAATTTGATGTTTTTCGGTAAAAAGGGTGGTGTTTTTGGGCTGGAAATCACATTTTTAACTAAGTTTACTGGATTTTTGGCCTAAAGATGATCGGCGCGAACGCTGCCTTCTCCGTCATGTTGGCTCTGAGGTCGCTGCTGACTGTGACGTTGACCTACCAAGACCTAAGTAGTAAGTGGAGACATATCCTTAGATGCCAATGAAATATGCTTAGATGCCAATGGAATATGTTTTTAATTATTTTATTTCTATGTGTTTTTAAAATGACCCACATATAATTATATTTATTAATAGTTGACCCTAGAAATTTAATATATATATGCAATACCGTTTTTGCACTTCAAAAGCGACAGTGCTGCACATTTATCGATCGGTAAGCTGCAAGAACTCCGACTCGGACAGAAAGCTTCAGCGACAAATCGAATCTGTCATCGAAGTCGGAGTAGGAAAAAATTGGCCAATTATATACTCCCGTAATCCGTATGATGCAATGGTGAATTGTGACAAATTGGGTATTAGCAGTCGTTTTTAGTTGTCGTTCCCTATGCATAGTTGCATACCGTCTTTATTGGGTTATCTTAATCAGGTTTTACTTGGCCCATCCATTAGGCTAGGCCTCCAAAACAAGCATTGGTGATTGGACAACTCTTTGTAGGATTCCGGTCTGTTTGCTAGGTGTGAGGTACTGAGGTCCACACTCAAACTCTTGCCCAATAACTCAATTGCCTAAATGGCTAAATCACCAAGATAGATCCAGTTAACATCAGAATCCAGGAGGTCAGAAATCAGAATCTAGGAGGTCTTTTGACTGTTTGAGTGTGTGATTGTGTGTATTTTATTATAGTGAGTATTAGTTTTGTCTGCATGACTAACTTGAGTGTCGGAGTATCAGATGGACCTCATCAAGAACTTCCAATGTGAGAACAGGTGATGTTATAGGTACGAGAAAGGTCGAATACTAATAGTTCACATCCCAATTAGCAACCGGTAAAAATCACTACTCCCACGGTTATTTTTAAAGAGCTTATAGGGAAGGTTAGGCTTGTTATTAGAGAGCTTAAAGGTAAATGTTGGGTTGAAAGAGCTTGAAATTAGAGTTTCTTTAATAGGTCAGTCACAACAACAAACAATTCATCAAAAAAAATCCCTACTGAGAAAGCTACGGCTTTAATCACCAATAGTCACCACACGAGCATTTCCCCTCTGAAAACATATGAAATCGACTGTTATCTCTAACGATGATTACTCTACCAGTACACAAGGTCATAAACTTAATAGCATTGTGGCAATCGCCACACATTCGCAAGTTTTTCATGATCCTAATTGGCCTTTCAGGAGGGAATGTAATAAGTGCAAACGCAATGGCTATTCGTTCACTATGATATTGAATTGACTGGCTCTTCTCTTCTCTACCAACTTCTTGCAATACGAAACTAGTGTCTGCAACGTAGCCAACTCTTTCCATTTCCTCGCCTAGTTCCTCAAGCTTCTGATATATCTCCTTGCTTTTGTAATGTCGCCTTTCCCCTGCTGCAAATGTATGAACATGATTCCCTTCCTCGATCCAGCTCAAACCAGTTTCCTTCTTCACTCCCCGGTCTCTCAACATTTTTCTAGCTCTTGCGGCCTCTTCATATTGACCAGCAGCAGAATAAGCATTTGCTAATATGACATCAAGACCCGAGCTAACAGCACCTAACTGAAACACCCTATCAGCGACATAACTAGCCATGTCGGTATCCTTGTGGATTCTACACCCTGTTAATAAGGCTCCCCACACAGACTCTGTTGGAGGCATTGGCATCTCATTGATGACTTCCAGTGCTTCTTGTAACTTTCCAGCTCGGCCAAGCAAGTCCACCATAGAAGCATAATGCTGATCTCCAGGCTCAATTCCATACTGCTTCATTAAACCAAAATAATGCTTTCCCTCCTCAACTAACCCTGTGTGACTACACGCATAAAGCATACACAGAAATGTGATGAAATTTGGCTTCATTCTAGACCTTTCCATCGTCTTAAACAACTCAAACACTTTCTTAGTATGCCCATGTTGAGCACAAGCAATTAACATAGCATTCCACATCCCCAAATTCTTATCAAACACCTCATCAAAAATCCTATACGCCCCACCAATCAGTCCACATTTTGAGTACATAGAAATCAAAGCACTCCCAACAAAAGTAGACGAATCATAACTCATCTTCAAACACAACCCATGAATTTGCCTCCCTAACTCCAACAACGTCGAATTCCCACACACCCGAACCACACTCGAAAACGAGAAATCATTCACAACTAACTCCTCTCTTACCGCACACTTAAACAACAACAAAGCTTCCTCATCATCCCCCATCTGAGCATACCCATAAATCATCCCACTCCACGAAACCACATTCCTCTTCGGCATTTCATCAAACACCCTCCTCGCCTCATCAATCCTCCCACATTTAGCATACATATCAACCAAACCACTCCCTACATAAACATCACTAAAGAACCCATTTTTCACACCCAGACAATGCACCATTTCACTAACCCCAACCTCCCCAACAATCCCACAAGCCTTCGTAACACAAGGCAATATAAAATCATTTGAAGGGTACCCAGAACGATGCATTTCTTGAAAATATTGTAGGGCATGAAATGGGACATCATTTTGGGACAAACAAGAAATAATGGAGCTCCAAGTAGTTGAAGACTTGTATACAGTTTCATGAAATGCCTTTTGAGCATCAAAAGGGAGTTGAAGTTTGGAGTAAAAGTTGATTAAATGATGTGAAACAAATGGGATTATTTGGATTCCTAGTTTGATTATTTGGGCATGTAAAAAAGTACCTTTTCTTACATTTGTTCTTAAACGAGTTAAGGAAAGTAGTTCATTACATATGTTTCGATAGATTTGTTCAAATGATGAAGATGGTGTTATTTCTTGAGATTGCATTAAAATTCATTATAAAGTTGTTATCAAACTAAATTTTGTTTTGGGAGGGAAATTTTGGGTTTAATCGGCTAATACTTTAAAAAAAAAAGTGTGAAACCCACTAACGCCCCTCAAGATACTCACTCACCCTAATATCATGGAGATTTATTTAACAATTTCAAGTTGGTTTTTTTGTGAGATTCAAATTGAGAGTGATACTTAATACTCTAGCTTTTTTATTAACATTCAAAATAAAAATCTTGGTAGATTTACCAATGACTATCAACGCATAATGTAGACAATATTTAACACCTCATTCTCATTGGCATCGATTATTCCTAATTTTCTCTCGATAATTTAACAATCAATATCTGCTCAGTTTTTTCTACAATGTTTATAAGATTCATAAAAAATTTCTTACATTATCTTTCTTCCACATAATTATATATCTCGATTATATTCTCTGCTTCTATTTATGTATCTTGAAAATCAAAAAAAATTTGGTGAAAATAAAAATTAATTTCGGATAATTATTTGGCCAAAAAAAGCTATTTAAAAATTAAGTATAAGCATTTTCAGCACAGGTTCCATTTATCAGGAATTGTCTATAGCAAAATTCTAAAATTTAACATAAGAGAGAATTAGAAGTAATTTAATATGGAATTACCTATCTGTTATATCTAATAACAGTTTAATTGCATAAGTGCTACACTTGATCTAAAATGAAATCATTTCTATATGCAAGGTCATTCTTCGCTAAGCCCCTTAAACAAAAGGTTTTGTGATATAGTTTATTACATTTTGTCTTCTTCTTCCTCAACTTGGTTTGGATCAACCAATACTTTTTTAAGAAACATCTTCCATGCCGATAACATGTTTAAAAACGGAGGAAGTATATAATAGTGCAAATTATAATCACTTTATATGTTATCTGACATTGATACCGTAATTATAAAGAAAAATATAAAATTTGGTGAGTGCGAATAACATAATTTTTAAAGTTAATAACTATAATTTTTGAAAAATATTTAATAAAATAAAAAAAAAAATTCAAAAAATTGTGAGGCGATCGCCTACGCTACTGGCCTCCAAAGGCACAAGATCATTTGACACAAGAAGTCATCTAAATTGATTATATGACCTCACAAGTTTAGGGTGCAAACTGCCAAGTACACTTGAAGGATCTGATAGGATGGAATCGACGTACCACTGTCTGCTGGTAGAGGTAAAGAATGTGGCAAGTCAGGCCTTGAAAACTCCATGAAGATTCACAATTTTAGGGACAACTCAAAGATATGACAAAATGGGGCATCTAAAAATTTTGAAGATAGTTGTCCATTTTGAACAAGACGAAATTTCTCCTCATTTTTGTCTGTCCTTGGCTGCATTAGAAGTAAATGATGACAACTACACAAGCTACATATGTCAAATTATGAATCAGCAATTTGATTCATATGTGAGAGAACACATGTTACATTGCTAGCTTGATGAAAACTCTAAGCTATAAATACATTACACACATACATAATAAATATATTACCATTTTCATTACTTTAGATAGGAAGAATCTATAAAGCTCAGGAAGGATAGCGCCACAGCTGACACCAAACTTCAATATTCTCTCCCTTCTATTGAATAAAGTTTGTGGATGTGGGGGTGTTGATTAGACCTTTGATGATCATTCATCATGATTAATCTGTCGCGCTATCCATCCTGAGTTTCATGGATTCGTTTCTACCATTTTCAAAGTGATTCTTGATAAAGTAGAGCTGGTTCCATAACCATTAGAGCAGATCAACTTTTACTACTGGCCAGGTTTGTTTTTTATATTAGCACTTCAAATTCAAAATATTTATATGTAACAACAATATCAATATTGTCCAAAACTTAGCCCTCACAAGTTAGTCCAATAGAGGATAAATGGAAATGATAAAAGAACAGAGCAAAAAATGAATCCAAAATCAAAAGTTACATATATGTAACTCATCTAATATACATATAAACATCATCTAAAATTACAGCTCACATTACCATGATTAGTAAATTGTATACAATAATTATGTCAACTGAAATTTGTATCAATCAAAACAAAATAAAAACAAAAACAATATACCATCAAACTTAGCCCCTTTAAGCATTAAGTAGAGCCATCACAAAATTTCAGACCCTAGCGGAAACCATATGGCTGGCTGCGACGCCATTAGACGCGGCCCCAGTCAAGAACGAGATAAATCCGGTAGCAGGAGAGTCTTGTTCGTCAAGAAACAGGTCTTCAGGCGCCCTAAAAGCCGCATGAATACAAACAATCGCGACGCCAACCATCAAAGCAGAAACGAGAACATAACCAACGCTGGTAAGGAAAATGACCAACACAGTTGAAATAATAAGCGCTCCAAGTGTCTCTCTATTCGAAAACTGTCTCCCGAATATCACCAGAGGCGCGTCTGATGAGGTCCGGAAGAGATATAGGTAAAGCCATGCAGCTAAAAGGGTGGCAAGTAGGAGAAGCGAAAAAGGGTGAGTGATCAAAGAAACTCCCAATGCACATGTGATAATGGTAAGGTAATTTATACGAAAATATGTATAGTTCTTTCGGATACGTGATGTTGCATCCGAAATGGTTTCTGGTTTGGAAAATGCAGAACGATCTATAAGTTCGGTCCAGGGGCGACGATTGGAAAGAATATTACGGACAGTTTGGGTAACGTTAGACACGAATGACCGAAGGGCGTTGGGTGGCCCCCGGCCGCACCGCCAGGGTGCGTTGGTTTACGACGGGGATGACAGGGGAAACTGAGGAGGCCATTTTTAAACTTTTTTTCCTCCCCTTGTTTAGTGAATTTCTGTCTTTGGCAGAGACAATCAAGGGAGGAAAAAAGGCTAAAATATATATATGAAAGTTTATATTAGGAGGCCAGAGTGTGTGATTGATGATGTTTGGTACAAATAGTTGATGATGAACAAGAGAAGGGAGAAAGAAAATAGATGGATCATACTTTGCGGTTTTGGCGGATACCAGTAAAATATATTAACACAATTTATCTGTATCGTCAAAATTAATTTTGGTGGTTTATGAAATATGTCAATTAAAGTTATGTGGTCATGTCATGAAAGTTACATCCAAAAGAAAAGAAGTGCAACATGATTAATAAGAAAGTGATTACTCCAATACATTGTTTATCAAGCATTATTCAAAGATCCAAGGTATTGATTCCAATTTCATCAATTATTGGCCTAAAAATTATTCACATTCAAAAACATGTAGCTAACAGCCAAATCTCAAAAATAAAGGAAGTAAAATGACCAATAATGTGCAATGGCTAGATCATTATTCTATATTGGTCGAACCAGAGAAAAAACTCTCCAAAATATCATTAGCCAAGAATGATCAGAGCACAACTACAAGTTATAAATCATGCATCTAGAATAAGGTACTATATATGACATCGAAACGCGACAATTGAAATGAGTAGAAATTTATCTTACAGGGGAGTCGAAGAACTCGAGGAAGAAGTAGGATAAGTAATATATAACATCAAAACGTGACATTTTTATTCACATCATATCAAATACTACATTGCTATCATTGTACAATTTTATCGCTATGATTTATTTAGAGCCTATAATCTGCCAAAAATATCACACGCACACGGGGCCATTTGTTAAATACATATCACATTTGTTGTAACATTCAATGATATAATCATTCAAACATTAGAACATAAGAGGAATAAGCCCTGATCAGCTACTAACATGGCATCCATAGTCACCCAGCCATGAGTGAAGCGGGGGAACCAGAGGACCTAGAAGGTTTAGGATGATGAGGTTTACGCGAGTCTCCACACAAAGTATTACAAAAGAAGGACGTTTTAACAAAAATAGAAATAGATCTACGACAATAAACATTCGTTAGGGATTTTATTGTTGATAGATCTAGAGCATGATGGTCTCCAAGCGAGAGCAGTGTTATTTAGTTGATGTTCCTCCAGAAAGGCTCGCCATATCTTGCTTTGTGTGATGCATTGAGAATGTCTAAAGAAGACTTGTGAGAAAAATATATCAATAATAATATCAACTCTTGTAGGGTTCTTTGAAACACCAACAAGAAACCAGTGAAAAGAATCTCTATGAAGATGGCATCAATGGTTTTAGTTGGGCTCTCAGAGACAGCCACTAAATGAGAAAATGGTACAAATATTCTGATACAGGCCAGTAAGAAGTCATGAAAGAATGAATCACAAGTAACACTAGAGGTAGGGAAGAGAGAGTTACACCAATACATGTTTGGTCTAGTAATAGTCACTAATAGTTGCTATGTTAGGGTTCAAACTCTACTAAATACATAGAATCAACACATTTGTAACAAAGATTACAAAACCAAAGATATGAACCTACGATAAGTATGGGTTACATGACCACTGCTACAGGTTACCACTGCAGAACCAAGCAGCTTATCAACTCAAGACACGCCTCGACACCTTATGTGTCTTAATCCCAAGAATCCAATTTCATTCTTCCTGAACTAAAAAACAATCTTGGCTGTAGTTAGATTTCTAAGAGACGGAGCCATAACAGTTTCTTCCCAACCTAGTATTTTCTTTTATAAAAAACAAATGTCACTAGAATCATTTCTGACGCCCATTTACTACTATTTCAAAATCAACATATGTAACAGAACATCACAAAACCAGAGACTAGGAAACATTTCATTTTTCCTGATCACAAAAAAAACACCAAAATGTCAGCTTTCAACAAATTCATATTTCCTCCCAGCTTTTGTCCGACTACGAACTCTGCCCTTTGCTGAAGAAGAAGAAGAAGTCTCCTCTTTAACGTTACAATTTAGTACTGTGTCGAGGCCATCGTCGTTTTTTGTGCTTGTTACGTACTTTTCAGCTGCCAAATCTGAGTTATTCAAGCTTAGGTGTGTTCTTTCCGAGGGAGATCTTGTTAGCAATGCTCTTCTATTGTTGAAAAACAAACAAACCACGGCGCAATCGTCTACTTTGGCAAGCGGATATTTGATCCTCCAGGCGCGAACTGCCCGGTGTACCACCCTCTTTGCTGCCGCTGATCTTGTTCTTGATGTTGCTACTACGGCTACAACTTCATCATTTGGGAGCACATCCCACACCTATAACATTATCATGTAATATGAATATCGAGAATGCTGACATGAGATTATTGGCTTAACGTCGTTAAAAATCATAATTTAATCGACAAGTTTGACTAATCAATTAAAGAACTCACCCCGTCAGTCGCTAAGACTATAAATTCATCTTTGGGTGTAAGCTTTCTGTAAAATAATTGAGGAGTTGAAATGAGACCATAATCTTTGAGGCAAAAATCTCCAAAAGCCCTCGACATTGCGAGACCAGGGCAATCTTCATCAGGCATCCAAATTCTAAACACACTTGGTTCTTCTTGCATAGCCATAACTCTGCCTTGGCAACTCGCAATGCGCTCAGCCTCAGCTGATATTCAAAAAAATTACTAATTGATCAATTATACTGAAAATTGTGAACTTGATTAACACATGGAACACTTTTAAGTGTATTTTCTTGTTTAAAGATTGAAACAAGTTCTAAATGCTTACTTGGAATGCTTGGTTTCAAGTCAACCGTTAGTTGTTCTGCAACGAGCTTATTGTTATTGCTGGAACATAGAATGGCCCGGGAATCTCCCAAATTCATAATGATCAAGTGTTCACCCTGGAATCATGCAAACCGATGTGAGGACTAAGGTAAGGCACCACACAACAAAGAATACACTAACCTTTTTTAGCGATATAACGAAATTCACATACCTTTTTAAATGCTGCCACAGAAGTTGCGCCACTGCAGTAGCTCTCAATTGAAGCGTTTCCTTCAAGTCCTTCATCAGTTTCCTTAAAGGCTCTAAGTATTCTTGATTTCCATGATGAATAGAACGGATTATCGGACTCCTCACTACCATTTGTATCTTCATTTACATTATTTTTGCTACTCTCATCACCACCATTATCACTACCAGTTACACTGGATCTTTTGCCTGGTGTCGAGATTCTTGAAGGCAAGTGATCTCGTGCATATTGCGCCACCTTATGACCGCAGGGACCATGACCATCGAACACCCCAACAAACATCGTATCTTTGTCACCGGTAAAATTCTGAGGTATTAGAAACATCATTATCAAATTAAGGAACTTTGCCCCCTTCTTGTTATGGTTGCTATACTTTCTGGCCATTCTAGGAGAAAAATTGTTTCCAGACAGCCACAATCTCAGGGTTTACCAAACATATGAGGAAACAATTGATAGGATCAAATGAAGAAAAACATCATAAAGTTTTCATGTGAAATAAGGAATAACATTTACATCATAGACGAAGAACTACATTACGAAAGTAGGGGATTTCTGAGGAAACATCTTAGAAATTTTCTTTACAGAGTTAGAAAATGATGAACCTTCATAAACCAATACAAGTGTGCATTTGAAATCAATCAACCTCCAAGCAATAACATACAGACAATTACATATAAAATCAGTATTAAAAAAATCAAGGATAAACTTTACATGTCTTTTGTAGGATAGCATCATATCAAACAACATAAACAATATAATATAGATAGAGACAATGCTATATGAAATGTAACCTCCCAAACAGTCATGGCATCTTGGTTAGTCCCTTTATTGCCTTGTTGTGAATACATGGAAACAAACATGGAAGATCCTTGAAGGCGAACGCGGGCGCCTAAATCTCCTTCGAGTATAATTTCATTTTCTTCAACCTCCCCTTTCTCATCATTTTCAACAGTGTAGCTCCCATAATGACCAGGAGGTACCCCTCTTTGACAAGAGCAACATGCACCCATCTTGATTTATTTTCAAAGATTCCAATTGGAATAATCTTTAGTCTGTCTAATGTTAGAGGGTTGCCAGATCAATGCAGACCCATGAAAAATAATGATCTGGTCAAAACCTTGTATTTTCCAATGAGATTAATGGAGGAATTTTTTTTATGACAAATAAAAGGGATGTTGCATGGTAACAAATGATGGAGGAGAACTATACAATATAACAAAACAGTATTCATAATGTTTTTCAACAACACAATTTTCATATTATTATAAATTTTTAATGGGTGTGATTTACACTTTTTCAATTTTGAGAAAAAAGGGGCAAGACCCGGATTTTTCGAGGTTGACATGTCTACATCTTTTTAAATTTTTTATAGGATATCATAATAAATATGACAACATAGATAATTACTTAGGATTAATAAATTCTATCTTCATTACACTTACGGAGTATTATTCTGTGAGTTAATGAGTTTTATATAGTATAAAGTATAAACCTCGACTTAAAAATGGAAGTTATTGCTGAACTTTTAATTATCACTAATCACTAATATATATATATATATATAAAAAGTCATGGTCAAGCCATATTTTTCTATTTATTTTCAGACTTTATTAATAAGTAAATTACCATTCTCTCTAAAATTCTAAAATCTAAAAATTAGATCAAACATTATTTTTAATTAATAATTTCTCACTCTAATTCATAACTCACGAAAGCTCTAATGGTGAATTAACTAATACTCCCTTCGTGAAATTTAATTGTCACTCTAAAGTAAATATTGAGATGGGGTTGAAATTAATCTTAACCGGCCGGCTCGCCCCCGTATTATGTTCGACGGCTTGTACTCTTCGTTAGTTTTAATACTGACTTTGTTCGGCTCGATACCAGAGATCTGGGCCGACCATTCAAACGGTACCATTTACAACTATTATAATATTTTTTTTGTCAAACGGTACCACGTTGAAGTTCTAACGTAAAATCGCTTGAACCTTAAAATTTGGTTAAAATTAAACAAATAACATTTGCTTAAAATTGTCAACAAATAACATTTCTACGAAATAATTTTTATTAATACTTCAAAGAGCTTGCTTCAAGATACATGCCTTTTTCTCGCAAGTATTCACATCGCATAAATGGACAACGAAGACAATACAATGATTATTGCTCTCTACCATTTCAGTGATTTGCACTGAAAGTTACAAAGTCAAATGCAACTGTTAGGTCACATCGCTCCACAAATTCAAATTTCACCCCATCCGTGAAGAACATTGTGCAAGCCACGCCATCCTCGACCTTTCATTTCGACACGCCATACAGCCTCGGCTATCAATGCCTAGCTTACAATCACCTTGCAAAAAGTTGACACTCGAACAAAGGCGGGAGGAAGTTGATTTTTTCGCGCTTGATCTATGATAACCTCAAGCACCTCGCATGACACCCTCCGAATTTCTTTTCTTGGAGTATGTTTAACTTGTGATTTGTGAACTTTTATTAAGTTGATTTCATGGCTCAGGAACTCGTGGAATTGCGGATTATTAAACATGAAAACGGGTTCATTTATGTACGAAGAAAAATATTTCTCGCACATTTTCCTGACATGCAAACGGTATAATTTTTAAATGGAACGCTACCTCCGAGCACCATAACGTGATAACGGCACGCAACATAAATATGGTACCTTCGATGAAAAGGCACGTTAACGCTCAACGGCTACTTTATATGAAATTTTATGATCGTATCGATATTTTGAATTAAACAAGATTTCACGCTAGTTTCCAACGGCTACTTTGATTTATTATTATCAGATGATCAATTCGGGTTTACCGCTTGGTTGAGATTTACACCGCTTGTTCCAAACGGATATAATTAGGTATCTAAAGCAGTAATTGCTTTCATCTAAACGGTACTACTGGTCCCCTAATACCATCCTTCATTTCTCACAACCACAATGAAGAGCTCTATAAAAGTGGGCAACACTCTCCCTTTCATTTCTCAACTCACTTTCTAAGCAATACAATATTCATTACTTCATTTTTTGGCTTGTTTCGCTTGCAATCAACAATCTTACCTTGTTCCATCTCATCGTCATCTATCAACTTTTTGTAAATTTTGATATTTGTCTTTCTAAATTAATGGCATCAAAAACATAATTTCTAAAACGCTCAAAAGCGATAAAGGCTAACATGTCTAATTTGTTAATTTAGAGAATGATAATCGTATGGATGAACTACCCGTCATTAACTCTCAATCTGGCTACTTACTACTATCAAAAGGAAAAAACTTCATGGATTTCTGGAAATATTTTCATGAGACTTTTAAGTTAAAATTAATAACTTGCTTAAAATTCTAAGAGTACCTCATCATGGAAAACGCTGGGGTAAGGGGAACCGGTCATCTTACTGTATTAATTTAGCCGGTCGTAAGATCACCAAAAAGATAGTTGACGGGAGGCGGCGCATAATAAAGTGAACTATCGATACCCAAACCGCAAAAACTTTTTTTTAGTATTTTGACTTATAGGATCGAAGTGAAATTGGTAACGTAGTTCTTTGCCTTTAATCATTGCGACGGATGCATGCTTTCACTCAAATGTATTCAAAAATATCGCAACTCGAGCAATACGTATCCCTGCATCTACTTTACGAACTTATGCTTGTAAATATTTTAAAAATAAAAGAGACATTCTAGGTAAACTCTTATGAATTTGCTCATAAATGTAGTTTGACCAGTTATATCGGGTGTCTTTTAAATTTTTGATATAACGTGTGTAACATGCAATCGATTGATCATGATTGGGTCTTTACAAAGGAGAACTATATATTTTATATCGATTCTAAACATAACAATAATCAAATTTCGAAGGTATACTCAGATGTTAGAATCTAGTATGAATTTATTTGTGATAAACACCAAATTCATACATCCCGATCCTCAAAATGATATAATTATCTAAAATTCATAATGATTCTTATATGAATACGAGAGTAATTCTACGTAGATGTCGCCAAGTCTATCTCCAAACTTTTGACCTAAGCCTCTTTGAATTCCATTATTAAGACTTCAAATGTAAGGTTTTTAGTCGTGTTGCACACTATTTAGAGATTGAACTTATAATTTCTGTGCTTGATAGAAAAGGATCGGATTGAATGAAAATGAAAATTTCATTTTTCTCTCTTTGAGAGCATTAATGCCTTTCATGAAAATGGTAGAGACTTTTGTTTCATAATCATTACCAAATGATTTTGTTAAAGCCCAAGTATATTATAATTATTAAACCTAAAGCTCCAACCTAATAGTTAATGAGTTGTAGCCCATGAATTGGATTAAACCGTTAAGTAAATCAAATACTAACAAGTTGTTAATAGTAATCCAACAAGTTACTAACAAGCTCGACCAATCTATCGAATTAATCTAATTGACTAATTAATTAATTCGTTCATCCACCTCTATATTTTACATTATCAATGTAAAATTCTCAATTGAGAATATTCTGATTACAATCAACTCTCAATTTAGCAAATGTAGTTTAATTTCATACATGAAATATAATTCAACGCCATCAGACAAAAGGCCGACCTCTGTGTCCGGGGATACAGGTAAGTTGTATAATAATAATAATTGACCACCATTATTATAACGACAACGAAAAGTAAGATCTAAGAATCGCTCATAACCCCTAAATCATCATGAGAACAAACACTAGTAATATACAATTACTAAGGTGAACACTAAGCTCCAATAATCACATTTAACCAACCCCTAGAAATGAATCGATACACAAATTGTCGCAACGGGCATAATAATAAAAAGTGAATCACTTTCAATATTTCCAAATAAGATGTGCCAATGATTATATATGTTCGAATAAGATTACTTCAATTTCATATTTGATAATGCCAATCGTTAATACGCCTAATTGAAAATTAAAGATGCCTATTAAACCGGATTTTGTGTGAACTTTTTCAAGTTAGATGTTTGCGTCACGCCCTCAATTAGTTGCTAAAAATGGAATAAAAATTATTTGGGATGAGTTTATTTTACCAATTGTAAGACCGTTAATTTGTTGTTAATGTGTGTTAAGAAGACAATGAATATAAAAATCGGCTGAGGCTTGTAAGTACAAAAATTAATTTTGGATCGCGATACTAGATGAAACCGATTTCACGATCTAGTTCGGACATATATGTACATGAAATCACAATATTTTATGAGATGTATGCTCCGATTGGTGAATATTATGTTCCACTCACATATAATAATTGGAAATATTATTATGAATTACTTAAGTTTCTAGAGCCACTTAAAGATTATACTAAAGTTTTTTCAACTCAATATGAACCAAATATTTATCTTGCTTTAGAATGTGTCGTTAATCTTTTCATTCATATGACTAAACATATAGATGGTTATGTTGTTAGAGATATGGTTCCGAATATGGAAGAGAAGTTTTTAAAATATTTTCATCCTATACCACATGCATATGCAATTGGTATAATCTTGGATCCTAACGCTAAATTAAGTCATTTTAATTTATGTGAAACAGATTATGAAAGAAGCATTAGTACCCCTTTAACTCCGAACTAAAGAAAGCTGATGCTCAAAACAAGATGGAATTGAAATTTATATGTATAACATGTATAGCAAATACCAATCAAGGTATGGATAAGGCCGCACCTCTAGTAGTGTACAAAGTTTTAAATGTGCCTGCTGGGGAAAGTTAAAATACGGTCAACATGATCACCTTAGAAATGCTTTACAATTAGGGTGAAACTAATCCACCGCCTCCACAAAGACATTAAATGCAGTTAACTCAATATTTAACTACTAACTTTGAATCGAGTCAATATAATGATAAAAAAAATCCTTTGATATATTAAATGGCGCCATATAAGGAAGCATTGTTTTCGGTATTGTCTAAGACGGCAAAAAGAAATATTTTCTATACCTATGTTCAATAGCTAGTGAATCCGTATTTAGCATTAAGTAAGCATAATACACTCAAAGACGAGATCAAGAGTTACAAGCTCCTGATTTGACGATGCGTATGTGATCAAGGATTGGACGGCCGAGCATATACGATGCAAGATAAAGACTCAATCACGGAAGGAAAGGAAAAGATATGTTCATTATCTTAGTGAAATTGAAGAAGACGTAAGAGAGCAAGACAATAGAAATATAATTTAATAAAGAAGAATTGAAGATGAAATAGTTTTAGTGATTAGATTTGTATAGTTTGTGTTTGATTGAAGGAAACCTACAAGCTCCCCGGCCCTATTTAGTATAAACCGTGAAATTAACTTAATAATAAAATATCTATTTGTTTTAATTTCTTGACAAGTGTATGATTTTTAATACCTCTAAATGTCATTAAACGCATACCACTTTGACATAAATCCGGCACTAATGCTTTTAGTTAAATGCAGACTGCTATTATCTCACGACAAGACGCTTTAAAACAATAAATGACTTCTACTTTCTAGAAGTTAAACGGTCCCACTGTTTAGAGTTTTAACGTGGTTCCGCTTTGATTCAACGGTACCACGCTTATATCGCTTAAGGGTTTAAACGGCATCGATTTTTGAACTTCGCCTCATAATCTCCACAATTTTCAACTTCCAAACCAAAATTAACCTACAAATTTCTTCAATCATTCCTCACATCAACCCATAAACTTCTTTTAAGTGTTCTATTTACAATTCTATTGTTGATTAACACTTCAATTTCAAAATGGCACCAAAAAAACAATAAAAAAAGGGGCAACCATCCACACAAGGCCAAGAGGAGGCACAAGGACAACGACGATCTAAGAAGAGGGCTGTATTAAACCCATAAGCTGAAGAAGAAGAACTACACACGAGAAAAACAATACGTAAGTTAAGTCGAGAGGTCGAAACGAGGATGTCAATACGAAAGTGAGGGGCAATGCAAGACAAGGAATATACTTGATGAAAGCGATATCGTAATTCATCTGCAACTCTATTCCAATATTTAGACGCTTAAATTAAGTAATCAGACATTTGGGGCCAGGAACTGGTGATCCTGACATAAGAAGTGTACCATATCCACCTAATACGGAGCCGGGTCAAACCGGGTCAAAGTTCGCCCAATCCCTCGGCCCCCGTCCGACCCACTCCTAACGAACCGGGGTCATCATATCGGGGTTCGGCCGACCAACCGAACGTGGCCGGGCCCCGAACGCCCACTCGGCATTCAGCTCGATTGCCACGCCTAATTGAGATAGTAGTATATGTTTATTATTGGGCCCGAGCCCAACTATATTAGATTTTATTAGAATTGCTTTATTGTTGATTTGCCTATAACATGTGGCACCTATTATCAGAACTGGATTAATTATCATCAATAAAGTATTTCTCTATATTTTAATGTAAATTGACACAAATTAAAATAAAAGAATAAAAAGCCAGATTGAAAAATATAGAACGACAATTAATTAAAACTACTCCTCCATCCCTTATTTCTATGATCATTTAATTTCAAAAAACAAAGTTTAAGAAAATTTGAATTCATCTCACAAACTTAATTTTTCCATCACTTTTTCTTATCTAATTTGATAAAATGGAACCTTAAAAAATGAAATTCTATTTTAGGAAAGGATTCTTAGAAATATGGACGAGGGAGTCTATTATCTATCGGCTGATAATTTAATAATAAAAACTAGTCGAAAAATAACATTGAAAATGTAAAACATTAATTTTCTATGCTAGAATGACAAGTAAACATATTCAATTTTTTCAAACTGTAACGTCACACCGGAAGCAAGATAACAATATATTTTATGTAGACCTATCATATTATTATTATTATTATTATAATAGGTGTTAGTTAAATAATCATTTACTTGGTATAGAATTATTATTATTATTATTATTATTATTATTATTATTATTATTATAATTATTATTATTATTATTATTATTGTTATTATAATATGTATTAGTTAAATAATCATATACTCGTATAGAATTATTATTATTATTGTTATCTAATTCCCTACAAATATGAATTTTATATATCAATCCGCCAAAATTTAAATTATATTTTTTAAATCATACAAATTTAACTGATAAAAGTAAATAATTTGACGCTACTATATCGAGTTTAGATCAATTCGTCAATATATTTAATGTAGTGACATCAAATCATAAAGTATTTAGCCCTATGCGAACATCTCAATTTAGTATAATTGATATATATCTATGTCACTCAGATATGATTGGTAAATATCTCCTCAGATATTTCGATACAATTTGAAGCTAACAAATTAATATATAGCATATCTTTATATGCTTTTGGTAAAACTATCATACATGCCATTATTAATTATCCATTTGAATCATAATAAATATTAACTACTAATAATTTTAGTTTTAATTAAAAAATAATGATAAAGTCATATATGAATATTAAGATTTCCAATAAATTATTTCCACCGGCTCCATGTATAAAATTGAAGCACACTGAATATCCCAATTTGTTTGACATAGCCATGCCGTAGCAAATTTTCTTCATTCTCTTCCAACTTTATGTGGTAACAAAATCATAAAGTAAAACATACAAGTGGAATACCAAATCATGTCCTTAATATTATCATTATAGATAACGTATTCCCGTTAGTTGATGAAGTAATCGAGAGGTCTAGAACATGTTAATATGATTAATGTGTCATGTTAAACAAATTTATTTTCTCTTCTTAGTTGAAGGAAAAGAAATGGAATGTTTTAATTGGAAATCTTTCATGTTTTGAAACTAATTATCTATTCGTCAAATATAATTGTATTTGATTGATTATTATTCGAATAATGTAATTTTGGATGTTAATATTATATTACTAATTTTTTACTAAAAAAATATTATTACGTACCTGATTGACACATATTATTTAAATTTATAAAAACTTTTTTTTGAATATGTATTAATACAAGATATATTAATAATTTAAATAATATTACTAATAAAAATGTACTAAAATAAAATAACATTATCCACAAAAAGTAATCTGATCGGTATCTAAAATTATTAATACTAACGATTTAAAAAAAATATTTAATCATCGTGATTTTATCTTAATTTTTCATCTTATATTTGTTAATTAATCAGTGATCAAAAGATTCCTTCAAAAAATAAAAATATTAATTAAAAAAATTTGAAAGAGTAAGGTTTTACATAATTTTAAAATGATTTTGAATTAAACATAAAAAATATATCAAATATTTGATCAATCGATACATACGCAAGACGGTGACGCCTCGTTTATTAGTGATCTTGCAAAAGGAACCACACTAACGACCCCTCAAGGTCACTGCTCGTGATACTACGGTAAGTTTAATCGCGAATGCTGCCTCAATCGATCAAATGACTGAGCTTTATTCTTTAACCACTTCAATATAAGATTGTTTTTATGATAAAGGGTATAACAAAGCACTTATACTATTTACAGAGCACTTACACTATTTTTTTTGTGAAGGAGTAAAGATAGGACATTCAAATAAAAATGAGGGAGGTAGTTACAATAAAGCATAATTTCCCTTGAAAAGTTGAATTAGTCTCATATGAAAAACCTTTGAATGAATGAAAGAAGTTTATCGAAGTGGAAGAGATGCTTCCGTACACGATAGATATGCAGGCTATACAATATAGCAGCCAATGTTACTATCACAAAGGATAATAGAATCAATTTCCAGAAATCCTGTACAAGAGAATATAGCATGAATTAGACCAATTGTACTCGATCTAGGTGCATTTTGGGTAAAAATTCAATATAGACACCCCGAATTTTGAGTTTAAGCATCGTACTTAAGTATCATGGACTAAAAAAACCAACATTAGAATATTACCTGAGGATTAGATATAATTATGCCCATGACATAAGTCATCAAGTCCAAAGCAGATTGAAGAGAGTTTTGAACACCTCCAACGACACCACGGTCAGACTCGGGAACATGATCCTATTACCAGAAAAGATCAAGAATCATCACATGAATTGATTATAATGAAACATAAATGAGTTTATATGTACTACGTTGGTGTGAAGAAAGAACCTGCATTTGCTGAATTACTGATAAGTCGAACATCCAAAGTCCGAGGCGTGATATGGCCACACCTCCCATAAGCATATAATCTGATACAAACTTCTGTTGGACCCAGACTGAAGCTACACATAGTAGCAGGAAGGTCCACTGCATCAAGAAGAATTTTTTTGCCATTTTCAACACATATTTGAGTGAGAATCAGTGTGACAACAGTGGTCTCAAGAAGGATGTTATATAAATTTCCCTTGAGCAAATTACACTGACCTGAAACCAGATTGACCAAAGACCAGTTCGAAGAGTTGAAATACTCGATTGTAAAACTGGATACAGAAATGTCGCTGCTATCCCTATAGTTGCACTTACTCCACGGACGATTCCAATGACATATACTGGGATGCCTTCCCATTCTAAAGTTGCCGTCATTAAAGTTCCAAAGCTGAAGTGACAAAAAACAGTCATTTTCTGTGGCACATGAGATGTTTCTGTAACATATTTACATCTACAGGAATTTATCATGCAAAATATTGTAGAATGCAGGACAGGAAATAAACAATAGAAATGAGGCGTTACAAATCAGTAGGTAAAATAACAAGATACACAACTTTTCTCAGGATATACTGATGCAACAAACCTGCTTATAGTTACATGCAAAGTTCCAAACCTATCCCTAGTAAACCATCTATCTATTTTTCCTAGTCTTAACAATTTTCTTCAAGGTATTAAGAATACACTACTATAAATTCATCTGCATTTAACTCCAATTAAACCAGATTGAATGTAGAATTGCATAGCAGGTACAATAGCTTTGACCAGAAATCACATCAGGTTTCTTACCTGAGCACCGTGAAATACAACAAAGCAAGAGCGACCCCTGGGAGCACCACATCTTGTTGCAAGTAAATTTTCCATGCGCTGACCCAAGGGTTTTTTTCAAGCTTTTCAACCATCTTTGTCCTAAAAGATTGTCCAGAAGGGCTTGAATCATTCTCATGTGGATCAAGTAAGACATACTCATCACGCAAAACAGAGGGGCTTTCTTGAGGATTATTTGGAGGAAGTAATTTCCGCTGATTTTTCTCACTTAGAGCAGGAATCCCATTGTGTACAGATATTAGAAGCCAATACTGCAAGCAGACTGACATCACATTCCAGAGAGCTAGATACATAGCAGATGCCGTTAAAGAAACAAAGCTGATGATGAAGCCAGTAAGAACAGGAGCAAATAACTTGCAAACTAAATCAATTCTACGTAATGTTGTGTTTATCTTTGTCAGTACGTTAGGAGGTTGGCCTTCCGATATCACAACTGCCCTGTAACAGAAATTCAATTGTCAAAATTTATCTTTTGCTCAGGTTTTTGCATTGCCATCTATACTACCTTGACGACCTCATCAAATTATTATCATTAGTTCGTTACAATTTACAACTACTCCGTAATAGTTTGACTATATGCAATTACAGAACTGGCCAATGCACTAGCGAAGTTTAGTTAATCCTTATCTCTCTTACGAAAAAGAAACATGAAACTAATAAAGCCAACACATTCTATACCATTCTCTCTCGATCAATATGGTTCCAGCAAGAGTAGAAAGCACACCAACAGCTCCAGAGACGTTGATTAGTACAACAATCGCAAGAAAGACTGGAAATGTAACATGGATAAGTTCCTCGTAAAGAAGTGCGACTACTGCTACTCCAGCAACCATAAAAGAGAGATTTTGGCTTAACAACCAAAGTCTGAGAATCTGTACAAAAAAATAAGATAACAATTAACAGTTGAAATTCCGTATAGAAACATCAAGTAACATCTTGCTGAATGACTTTCTCCATCGTTAGGAGGCATGACATCAATTACATATTTCATGTTTTGCTGATAAATCTCAAATTTAAACATGTCGTTGTAATCGTTCAACTAACCTTAACATAACTCAGCTTATCCACCATTTGTCCAATAAGTGGTCCAAGCAATGTAGTGGAGGCAGATTCAGCCACACCATAAGAGGCTGAAAGGACTAACGAATCTGGCCAAACATTGATCATATATAAACCAACAGAGAATTCCCACATTCTGCATTACCAAATAGAATTCCAAAGGTAAACACAATTGCACAGACGAGCGAAAAACCATTAGAGTTTACAGCACAAGACAAAGGTTTTACCCTCTCAGGCACATAAACTTGAAAACAAAGGTCTGAACAAACTTATGATGAAGTAAAACAAACTGATGTAGTCGTTGAATCTCAGAAGTGAAACCTATGATGAAGTAAAACGAAATTCACTCGAGAGCTATTGGACTAAGACTTTTAGATACTATATCTATGCTTTCAATGGTTTAAGGTTCTTATTCCCATTTTACTTCATCGATTTTTACATTTTATATTTGAATTACTCAGTTTGTCAATACATTTGTGCCAAAATAATGGACTATCTTCTTAACTGTAACATCTTTCTCTAATCTCTACTTAGCTATTATAACATTACAAATTTGTCATTTTGAAGAGACACATTTCATTAGTACTCTTATTCTTCTATAAATCGATCAAATAATAATTCACCAAAAATTAATGAGTAATGCCATAATTTTTCATTAACCACTTACGTTAATGAAGTCATCGTAAATCATTCAATAAAAATGAATCATGGCACCTAAAATGGAAAGCAATATTTCCATTGCCTTCCAACAAAATCAATTGTTAAAAATTCATGGAGTCATACTATAACCAACTGGACCGATTTAACGTTGAGAACCAGTCCCACATTGATTTATTAATATCTTACAAGTGTATTAATAAAGTATTGGTTATAACCAATTATATTTATCCATCTATATATAATCAATTGGTTTTAATATGCGCGAGATCCTTAACATGAATATTCTATTTTAAAAAAAGTGCATGAAAAAGAATTAGCAGAAAGAGAAGTTCAAAACCTGGCTCCCCATCTGGCTAAGAAGTGGCCAAGATATAGATATGTCAGTAGAGATGAAGGCAATGGATGTGCATGCTGCTCATCTTCAGTCGACAGAAAAGGTTGACTTAACGCCATTGTTGTAATAAGTATATGATTTTTTCTGTCTTTTAAGGTCTCAATATAATCATATTACAATTTACAACCACATCAAACATACATCTATACATTGACGTGAATAATTAATTTATATAGAGGCGAAAATGAATCAATGTTATATAAAGAAAGGAAAATATGTAAAAATTTAAGAGGCGAATAACTTAATTTTTAATAATAATAAATTATAAAATTTTATTTTAATAATAAAATATATACTTTTCAAAATTTTAAGTACGATCATTTTACGCCTTGGGCCTCCGTAATTATACCTTATAAATGTTGGTATTTTTGTACTATATTAGAATTAGTAGTACATTTGTTTCCTTTAAGCTTGTCTTACTAATCATTTGCACATAAATTAAGGAAATAAAAAGTATTTAAAATGTTACATTGAAAATATATAATGATACTTAATTGAAAATATATTATTGGTTGATTGATAAATTAATTAAAAAAACTAGACAAAAAATTATATTGAAAATATAAAATTATAATTTTTTATGTTAGGAAAATAAATAATTTAAAATGAAAAAATTTATTTAGAAAAACAACTAAAGAGAAAAAGAATGAAGAGTGTAACTATGATTTTTGTATTATTATGGGAGTCCAGATGAGGGTTGTCACGTAGTTTTGATATACATGTGTCCGTTCATTTGTTCCACATCATGACACGGACTCTTCATTAAAAAAAAATTGATAGTGACTTTTTACCATTTTTATACAAATATGAATCTTTCCAAAATTAAGGGCTGAGCCCTCACAAATCTTATTGATTTTATCACACCTGTAAAAGGAATATTTTAATTTATAATTAAGGGTTTAAAAGAAATATAGTATCTCTTTTTTTAAGATGATTTACATTATACTCCGTATAATATAGAGACTAATATTCCGTGAAGTGATTATGCTCTAACTATCATTTAAACCTATTACAAAAAGTCAAAAACCATTAAAAGCTACAAAATTAGATTTAAAATAAAAAAAAGCAACAAAAAGATCATTATATCGTGTTGGAATATGTTGCCAACATATTACCACTTTTTTCCGGATCAACTCGTTTGTCTCATATCGGTTGTTCATGTATGACACAAATCATGAAGGACTCAAACTGGAACATCAGAATTATGAATAACGTCCGTAATTACTAGACTAACCTTAGTGATTTGGTTGATATAATTTTTTTTACTAATTAACTTCTCAATAAAAGTTCCATTTTATTGTCAAACCACACAATTGAGCAAAGTGAAATGTCCATGAACATCACTAGAGAAGCTTTTCGACAAAATTAAGTTCTCTATCATAAAAATGAAAAAAAAAAAACAGAAACAGCTGAATAATCAGGGTTCCATTAATATGAATCAATGAGGAACATTTTAGGAGTATATCTGATCCGTTACATACTTGCATTATACTATATTAATAATATTGCTATAGATACAAATGGGATACAATGGGAACAAAATTTACACAAAATTCACAACGAAGCAACTGAATATATACTGCCTGACAAGTCACATCTACAATAAAATAAAGGGAGAAGCATTTGCCTGTTGGGCTGTGGCTTGTGATGCACAAACTATTTGTATATAGAGTGGGGAAAACTGAAAACAGCATTCCTAAGATCACCAGATATATTACACAGGGGAGGGTCAACGAATATAGAAGGAAGACAAAAATTTCTGTCCTAGCATGGAATGGTTTTATATTCCTGGAAGAAACAATAGAACTTCAAGCTGTGTGATACCATAGAGCCTAGAATTTGATCTTGGACACTTCAGCTTGTCCCAACATGATCACGAGTCACTCCAACTATCATCATCGTCGTCGTCGTCATCACTCCCAGCAAATGCCTGTAACATACAGATTAAAGTCCACAAGATGAGAGGGATTTCCCATATAAACAGAAGCTACCGTTCAAGTGCCTACCCTATCATGTAAACTTCTATTTGAACCTCTTCAAGTCTCAAGCATTTAAGTGCAAGTTGCAAGATCTAAGAGAGGAGTTGGGGAAGGATACCTGTCGCATGGTTTTTGCTTTCTCTAAAATTGCAGCAACTTTCAAACTGGTCGTAGGACCACTAGGACCTTGAATGGCAGGTCTTGATACCATAGAAGGCTTAAGGTTAAACGTCTGCTAGGAAGAGAAATAGATATTAGACAATATCTAAAAGCAGCATTAAATGAAAAAGGACGGAAATTGATGAAACTAAGTTGTCCTACCTTGGATCGTATTTGTTCAAGTAGGGAATCTCTTTCATCAGTCTTTTGTATCTGTGTACTGGACGGTTCTGTTACCTTCCTCAACTGCAAGTTTTCTAATACAGAATCACTTTCATCGCGTTTTTGTATCTGTGTCCTGGACTGTTCTGTTACTTTCCTCAACTTCAAATTTTCTAACACAGAATCTCCTTCATCAGCCTTTTGTATCTGTTTCCTGGGATGTTCTGTTTTCCTCAACTGCAAATTTTCTAACACCGAATCTCCTTCATCGGCCTTTTGTATTTGTGTCCTGGGATGTTCTGTTACCTTCCTCAACTTCAAATTTTCTAATACCGAATCTCTTTCATCAGGTATATGTATCCTGGGTTGCTCCGTTACTTTCCTCAACTGCAAATTTTGGAATACAGAATCTCTTTCATCGACCTTCTGTATCTGTGTCTTGGGTCGTTCTGCTACTTTCCTCAACTGAAAATTTAATTAAATATGGTAAAGATGGGTGCCTCTAAAGTCTAAACATTGTGAAACAAGTAGTACATGAAACCTTACCTTGCTTTTGTCAAGAGCAATTACAGCATCAATCAGAGGATTTCTCTGTCTTGGTGGCTTTATAGGGCGAACACCATATGGTTTTCCTTCATCTTGAGCTGGCCATGCAGCTTCTCCTTCCACAGTTAACATCATATTGTGGGGTTGTTCACCATTTACCTTTGTCAGAAGTGTACTAGCATCATGAGTACTTGAATTACTCTCAGAACTTGCAGAGCCTTGACCAAGAATATTGTTCGGACTAGTTTCTTGTGCTTTATTAAACTGGACAAGGGTTGCTGAATCAACTACCAGTTCAACATCACAAGCAGCATCCGCATCTCCATTAGTTCCTGATGAAGTTGCATTTGAACTGGTACTTGTGTGGTCATCATACCGAGGCATTTCATCAAGTTTTGTGGGCAACAGCAGATCTCCGTACAACAATTGTGTCTCACTAAGGGAAGGAGAGTTATTTGCAGGATGCACCAAGTCTTGACTCGGAAAGCGAAATTCAGTGACATCAGCCAAATCAGCACAATTTTCAGGCACTGGTAAGTTATTATTCAGTAATTGTAATTCACCAAGTGAGAGCAGATTTGAGTTGCTTCCTGGAAATGGTAAATTTTGGTCCACATGTTGCATCCCCTCAAGGGACTGCAAATGAGAAATATTTGCATGATTGACAGAAATGGGCATCTGCAAGGAGGATGGACAATCTTGGACTGAAGTATCAGGTATGGTAAGAAGCGAAGTATCAGTCGTATTAACAAGGGAGGGCACAATAAGTTTTGGAGCTTGAGCACTATGATCAGCCAGAGACTTCGATGGAAACAAGATATTGTCGTTCGGAAGAACTGCTGTTTCATGAGCCAAACGAGCTGGTTGGATTTTCCCCATCCTCCATTGAACAGGAGGCAGAGGTGGTAATGGAGGGATTTCCACCGGATCAGTATTAACCGCCTCAGGGAGCAACCCAAAGGCAGGATAAATTGAACCCAATGGCTTGTTATGCTGGTCAACATCATCTATTTTAAGTTTCTCTTGAGGCAACAGCTCCGAGTCTGAATGTTGACCTGGCAGATTACTAGAGAAAATTGAAGAAGCAACTCCTGAAATCCCTTCATGATCAAGTAGGAGATCCGATTGTGCTTTCTTTGTTGGTCGGGGTTCTAACAATACATTAGTAGATTCACCTTCAACTGTGGATACTTGATTTTTTTCCTCATCGAGTTGATGAGTAGGCAATTTGACTTCTTTCTCTTCCACATCATGAGGGATTGACATTGGTGAGGCGTCCTGAGTGTAAGCACTCTTCTCAGAAAGTACCAATTTACTACTGAATTCACTCTGTTCCAGAGCTGATGAATCTGTGACGTTGGAATGTATATTAGATTCACCCGAAGTCCTGAATTCTTCAGTTCCTTCTGCATCAAGCAGTTGAAGTCTCAAGTTGACTTTAGGTTCGTCGACATCATAAAAGATGGGAACAGATAAGGCATCCACGGTGTCATCATCTAATGTATTCTTCTCAGCAAACACTTCATTCACATAGGATCCACTCTGTTCTAAAGTTGATGAAGCTGTGATGTCATCATGCAAGCTGCTTTCGGACTCTGAGTGTGAGTTGGATAATTTATCGAGTATCCTGGACTTGGAATGATCAGAATTCATCGACTGTGAAGCAACCTTTTGTATATTCTCTTTCTCTTCTGTATTTAACTCATTATACGAAACTGAGAAAGGTACCTCAGCATCCACTCCATACAAACTTGAAACTACCCTGCTTCCCTCAAAAACTGTATCAGCCCTTTCACCTAAGTCCGTGCTGGAGGAAACTCCTTCCAGTTTCTCTCCTTCCAACCTTGGAAGGTCGTGAAGGTTTTCCATCTGATATGATGAAGTCTCAACCCTTGCTCCATCAAGCAACAACATATCATCTGCTGTTACTGAAGAATGCATTTCATTCAAGACAAAAATTTCAGGTTTTACACTTGGAGACACTGTACCTAGGTCAGTTTCTCCGGCTGGTGCTACATCTGTTACCACTCTGACTACCAAGCTTGGAGGCTCTGGAAGAATTTCATCCCTATTATCTGAAAACTCAACATCGGGTTGAGGAACACTATCCAAAACTACTGGAGTTTGAATGTCCTTAATCTCACCACCTTTAGGAATTCCAGATAGAGTTTGATCTTCCATATATACTGCAATTTCTCCAGCAGGCAGTGACATAGTACTTCCACCAGGTATTATGACATTGTGATCTGAACCATCAGAACAGTCTTCTACTTCTGAAAGTGACTTACCAAGAAATTGTTTGTCAGATATATGGGGAAATTGTTCTTCAATCTGGTTATCCATTGAGCTATCAACCAGATCAAGTGGCTGCAAAATATCAGTCATAGGAGCATCAATTTCTCTAATATCATTTTCAAGTTCAGGCAATCTTGACTCCAGGGTCGGTTCTGCTGCTGGTAGCATGATTGATATTTGTGAATCAATCAGATTGACCTCTGGATATGCGTCAAAATCATGTTCTCCACCTCCAGCTTGAGACATATTTTCCAGTGATGGTTGACTCATTTCACGTGTTCCAGGTTCATCCTTTGGAAGGTCTTCATGTAGTCTATTTTCAGACAATTCCTCAGGTGATGGCTTTGAAGGATGCTCAGAGATTATTGTGTTATCATAAGCCAACTCAGTAGTTTCACTTATTCCAGAATCATCATTTGGAAGGTCTTCATGTAGTCCATTTTCAGACAATTCCTCAGGTAATGGCTTTGACGGATGCTCAGACATTCTTGTGTTATCATTAGCCAACTTATTAAGAGGTAAGAATTTAGGAAAGGAAGAATGATACTTCTCGAAATTCAAGGGAGCACCATCTGAAGTACAAGAAGCAGGGGTAACATCTTGCAGCAGATACATGTTCTTATCAACTAATTCCTCCATATGTTGATCTTTAGATCCCCCAGTAGAGACAGTATCATCAGGTGTAATAGGTAACATTGATGAACTTTCAGTCAGAAGTGCATCATCTTCATCATCCGAGGAATGATTTTCAGCAACTACTCGAAATAATGAATCATACTCCGTCTTTTGCAGAGTAGAACAAGACGTTGAATCAGAAGGGACATTCAGATTCAAAATGATTTCACTTCCGGTATCTTTACTTGGTTCAGCTCCGGGGACCCCTTCAGCAGACAACATTTCTCCTAATTTTAATTGTGAGACTCCATTTTCATTTACAGATGCATCTGCATCTCTGTGAGCAAAACCTCCAGGAGAAACATCAGTGTCTGATGAAGTCTGCTTAACATCATCAGAACTGTAAGGTGGGATAGCAGCTACTTTGCTGCCTCCAGCATTTCTCGTACGCCCTCTCCATTTTAGGGGGCTAGAGATCCTCTTGGCTTCGCCAGTATCATTAGATGAATCTAATTCATCAGATAACTCATCCTCCAAATATGCCTTTATTGCCAAAATGCGAGGACTACCAGAATACGAGGAACTGGATTTACATTTCTTGAATGAACTATTCCCATCATCTGATAAAGTGTTGCTTCCCATTGATTGAGAATCTGAAAAATGAGCTTGACGCAATGGTGTAGCCGCATCAAGAGCAGATATCCGCTTTCTGTTAGTTAGAAGCTCCAAATTACCATTCACTCTCAACTCAGAGTCGGAGTCCATTTCTGGTTCCACAGTAACAAGTGCATCCATGTAATTTTCTTGCTCACTAACAACATCATCAGATTGGTAAAAGGAGCTGCCTTCTGATCTTCTTTCTGTATCAACCATAATTTGCTTTTCAACAGCACCATCATAGAGTGTAGATGTGATATTACTAACTTCAAGGTCCTCTTTACTCTCAATGCCAGAAGCTTCAATCTCCTGCTCATCCATCATACTATTTGGGACACTACCCATCATGCTTGGAGCCAAAGGTGGACTTCTGTGTGTGAACAGTAAATCTGGACTCTTTAAACCTATCTCCTCTCTTTCGAATTCAGGCTTAAAATGATTACTTTCATTAGAAGTTCTAAACTCCATCTCCCTCATGGAAACATTTTGAACCCCATCTTCCACATCTGGAGATGAAAATTGACTTCTGTGTGACAACTCCACACCAGGACTCTCTGAACCGAAGTCATCATTTTCAAGTTGTGGCATGAAGCTATTGTCTAGTAGTTTCAAGGGTAATAAATTGCGGACTTCATGCAACTCCCTATAATCTTGTGGCGGAGTCCTCAAAATTTTATCCATGTAGCTTTTACCAGTTTTTAAGTCAAATGGAAATCCGTTCAGCCTTCTCTTTAGCTTAACACGACGAGCAGGATCACTAGTACTATTTTCAATTCGCTCCTCCAGAAGCAGCTGGTGGAGCCTGATAAGGGTTAAAAGCAAAAATGAGCATTGTTGTGCAAGTAGTATAACCTAAAATGTCCAGAAGTCTTAGATACTGGAATACTTACTTAGCCTGGGTAGTTGGTTGAACCTCTGGAGTTTCCCCATTTCTCCAACGTACTCCTCTCCTCTGTAAAAAAAATAAAAATACAATTGTTCAAGTTCTCATTTCAACTTTAAAACTCTGTCAGATTACATATATAATAATTCCAGATGAACTTGGAATGAGAAGAAAATTGAAAAAAAAAAAGTAGAAGCTAGAACACCAGAGATTATCTAGAATTCTAAGAGGTTACTAGAATCTTAATTAATATGATGCAGAAAAGAAGCAAGGCCAGCTTTGGAGATGACAGAATCACAGATAGCTGAAGGCCTGATAATGTACAGATGCACAAGACAATGGGAAATATGAACACTCAGTCACATATGGGGATGAATGTTTTAACCTCAGAGGTAGCATCACAGTTCTCAGAACTCAAAAGATAAGAGCCCCAGCAACTTAAATGTCACGTATCTATACACATACACACACACATATATATTAATGCGCTGAACATTTACTCAAATCTGACCAAATGCCGATTCTTCTTATAGCTTATTCATCCTTTAAATTGAATAGTTCAAAAAATAACAATTTTACAGCTTAAACTTTTTCAAGGAAACATAACAATAGGCCATTTGCTTGAGAAGAAATAGTGAAACAATCCAAAAAAATAAAAAGTAGGTAATTCCTCATACGGTCATACCACATAGGGAAGATAACAGTGACTAATAAGAAAAATTAAATGCCACATTTGGCTTTAATAGCTTGACTGAATATGCTTTAATAGTTTCATTCCATTTCTTACTACCTTCCCCTTGCGGACTTTCTTATCCCGCTGAACATCTGCATTGGTGATCCCAAGGGGAGATGCTTCTACTTTATAAAATGATGGATCTGTGAAACGCTTTAAACATGCCCCAGCACCAGCAACATCAAACCTAATAGAAGAAGTATAAATTAAATTGGGTTATTAACTACAAGGATCCATCAACCTAAATCATGTTCTCAAGTTAAAGCGAATCAAATCATACTTGTCCAAGAGAAATAACCGAGGTGGTGCTCTGGCTTCCTCATATGAATCCATGATAAATCGTGGTAAATCTCCTCTTGTGATATAATTCTGGCCTATATGCACGTTTGGATGCCAATCAATGCCTACAAGATGACAAATCAAACATCATCAGAAGCTCTAAGCGCTGCAAGTAGATAAGAATTTAATAGGAGGTTCACTCATGATCTTAATTTATTATAAGATGACACATCAAACGTCTTGATTGGAAAAAGGTGAGCAGCAAGAAATCCCTAGTTACTTCCCTGACATTTATAAAATCCAGTAGATTTCTAAAAAAAAGATCTCTATAAAACAATTGGTGTTAGTAAACCATATGACTTGAAGATATTTGCTTTCGGAGAAAGAAAAAAACTGGGAACAAGATGAGCAACATCATTTGCAAAGGCTAATGTTAAAGCATGACACAGAAACTTAATTAGAAGTGGATAACACAGCAAGAAGCAATAACCTGCAGTGTAAAAGAAACCCGAGTGATTCGTCTGTGAGAGGAGTGCCTTCTCAATTAACGGAAACTCCACCTCGAGTTGATGAACACGAGCCTTAAGACTATGACCCCTCGCAGAGGTGGCCATCACTTCTTCATGCAAATTGTGGAACACCTCAGCCGCAAACCTGCGAATGATTAGAAATAAAATTAACACGTTTTATGCTGCCATATTCGGGGAGGAAAAAATGGCATCTTCTCAGTTTTAAAATAAAATAATACAAAGCCTTGGAAATACATAATGGCATGTATCAACTTCTATAGTGTGTGTGTGGTGGGGTTATACACATGTGAACCAACAAAGGATGCCTGGCATCATGTAGCGAATAGTACTGCATACATTCACATTTTCCTAAAACAAATTACTAAGTAAATGATCCTCCAAATTGTTCACTCTTTGTTTAGTCAATAACCCCAAAGTTCATTGCGCGTCTTATGTTAATAGTGCACTCTGACATCAACGTCCAATTTTGAGATTCCGGTACTGAGTGAAAATGCTCCTAAGTCAACAATAGGTGTAACACCAGAATAATCTAAAATCTTATCGATCATATTACTTATTCTTCCATTTTTTCAAAACAAGAAACCAATGTCTTAAGCCTAATGCACTTCATTACGAAACAAGCCCATATCAAAGAACAACCCTGACTAATTCAATGAACAAAACTTCATCAACTATAACGAAAGAACACAACTAAAGCGCAATATTACCGAATTAAGTCCAAAAAACCATTAAACCCCCATCATACTGCTAAAAGTCAAAATCATAATCCAATTGGTCTCCTATCACATCACCTACATAATCAATTAGTTCATCACATCAAATAAATTATTCCTCAACTAAATCATCAATAAAAAAACCCTAAATAACATAGTAACTTCACATTTAACACTTTAAGAATAACAAAAAAATCAAATACAGTTAGGCCTATATAACTAGGCCTCAAATCGTGCATCACATCACATAAACTAGCAATAAAAAGTAAAAAATCCCTAAAATAACTACAAAATCCACATTTTAAGGATAACAACAATTCAAATATAATTACGCCTATATAATTAGGCCTCACATAGAGCATCACATCAAATAAATTAGCACTACACCCCCCTAAAACAACAAAATAACTACAAAATCCACATTTTAAGCATAACAACAAAATCAATTATACTGCAAATAAAAACTATATCACATAAAGTAGCACTAAAACCCCCTAAAATTAAAAAATAACTACAAAATCCACATTTTAAGCATATCAACAATATCAAATACAATTAGGCCTCAAATAGTGCATAATATCACATAAACTAGCACTAAAACCCCCTAAAATTAACAAAATAACTACAAAATCCACATTTTAAGCGCAACAACAAAATCAAATATAATTAGGCCTCAAATAGTGCATCACATCACATAAACTAGCACTAAAACCCCCCAAAACAATACAATAACTTCATAATCCACATTTCAAGCATAATAAATAAATAAAATACAAATAAAATCCAATTAAATTACTGAGCAAGGTCTCCTAGCTGGCGTAAAACCCCGACTAGTCCCGCCATTGCGACGCCTTCAAGCAACGCCTCAGGATCATCTTTATCAGCCGATTTATACAGCTCCGGATCAGCTAAACTATACTCATTCCTTATCGTATATCTACTCATCGCCATCCTACAAACCCTAATTCATTCAATTCTACCTCCAATTTTGACTTTAATTCAAATCGAATTTAAGTTTGATTTTTGAGGTATTAAAATGAAAGTGGACAATCTTTTTGGGACAATCAAAGTTATTATTATATATATAGATAGATATATTTATATACTAAATGTGTGTATATATATTGTGTGAATGAACGTAGAGAGAGAAAGTAATGGGGAGAGAGAGAAAGAGGCACATCGACACGAAGAAGGAGGACTCACGGGAGTGAGAGTTGACTATAATTTTGGCTTGATTATTTGAGTCGAATTGAATTTTCGAGTTGTTTTGTTTGAGTCGAATTGATCCTTATTGATTATTTGGAGCGAATTGAATTTTCGAAAGAGTTTTGTTTGAGTTGAACTGATCTCATCAATTTTAAAAGAAATTTTGCTTGTTGACAAACTTTATGTAAGAGCAGATGGCATGGCGATCAATGATTAAATATGTTTTTTAAATATGCTATCATTATTACAGCACTGACCAAACTCCTATCAATATTTAAATATATTGGACCTTTTCACTATTAAAACTCGACTAACCTTAATATCCTACCACAATTTAATTACAACATTAAATATATTGCTAAAAATCTGGACCTCGACCTCATCATATAATTTAATATCTTATGGTCACTGAATTACAATGATTAAATATCCATGGTCACTTAAATATATTTTCACTATTATCTCAACAGTTTATAACCAATTTGGACCTGCTTCCACCAGACGAGTCCATAGGTGAACTGGTCCACCTCTAGAAACTATTAGCCAAAGTGCCAAAGCAAAGAGTAAAGGCGTCATTAAAAGCTATAGACGGCTACCTAGTGGTCTTTAATCAACTAATTAACACATTGGTTCAATCGTTCATACTTGTCTCTATCAATTGTGCATTAACAACGGTAAGGATACCTAAATAGCAACTAAAGCATTACAATCTTTTCGTAAACCTTATTTCTAACTTGAACGCTAGAATTTTTATGGCCAAACATCTCGTTGTTTGTTTTATAGGTAAATACTTTGGAGTTGTTCCGCTCGACTCCATATTTAGATTTCTTAACATTCAAGTTAACATTTTTACCCAACAACTTATCACATTATGTCATAAGAATACATAATTTGACATACACAATTTTATTTTATTTGAGATTATTCATAATTTGTATTAATGTGTTATTAAAATATATATTTTAAATTCAAAAATTAGAATACTACTCATATAAAATATTAAAAGGGTTAAAATATAATTATGATCATGTCACTATACTTTTTAATTACTACGGAGTATTACTTAGTTGTCGTCTACTTACATGTTGATTCTTGTATCAATACTTTAATATACGAATCATATGGTACTTGCTTGCTTAGTGTTATTTTTTATTATCCATTTCCCAAAAATAGTTATCTATAGACTATAGCTACTTTTTCATATTAAGTTAATACTTATGTCCGTGTTGGGAATTAACACAATTGGTGTATACGTGATATCTCTGATGTAGTGATGTGTGCCAATAGTCTGGACCTTCTTCATTATTAAGGCTCCAATATGGTCTGACTCCTCAATATTTCCTAGTGGGCCGTTCATGGCACAAATATGATCTCTTATTCACTTCTCATTATTCAAGTAGTATATAATATTTCTTGTGTGCTTTTCATCACGATATTTGGTCGCTCTATATATTGCAAATTAATAACATTATTTTTATTCAAATCATATACAATTAATACAAGTCAAATTTCCTCTCCTCAAACTTCATTCAAAGACTCAATCTTATAAAACTCAAACTTCTTCCGTCACCTCAAACTTCATCATCATCCCTAGAGTAATCATCCAAAATTCCAACACCAATTCCCTCCTCTATAGCCTCAAACTTTTCATGTAGTATATATAATATCCTTGTATGTTGGCCTGCCGTTTCCATACGTCATGAGCGTTAGAACATTATTTTTGTCTAAACTATATACAACTAATACAAGTCAAACTTCCTCTCCTCAAACTTCTTCATTCAAAGACTAACCCTATAAAACTCAAACTTTCTCGCCTCAAACTTCATCATCATCCCCCGGAGTAACTCATCCAAAATTCCAACACCACTCCTCTTGGCCGCCTCAAACTTCCTCATCCATATCATAGTTTTTAATTTACTCTTCAAACTTTCGCTTCAATTAAGTTAAAGAACTCAAGTATTTTATATATTTTTCAATAAAGGTACAAACTTTATACCTCTCTGTTCAATTTTAGTTTATGCTTAGTTCATAATTTTATTTAGTTTCTAAACTAAAAAAAATCAGTTGGGATTTGTAGAAATTCAAGAAAAGAAACCGAAAGTTGTTGAACAAATTCTCCGCATAACAACAGTAGGATATGTTCAATCGATTGAAATGGCGATCATTTGGAATTTAATGTTTATATCGATTTTAATTTATTTTCTTTGGATGTTCTTTCTCTTACAATGTGTAAATAGTATTCTTCTCGATTAATTTACTACAATAAATCATGTGGACAAAAACTAACCGGCTTCAATCAAAGTGTGGCTCAAGACAAAAGTTTTTGACGTTTCAAGGCCGCAATTTGGAACAAATTCGTATACACGACGCCGACTCTTGCTTCTAGCATTCTTTTGACTATTATTCAACTCAGAACACACTCAAGACTCCTCCAAATGTTCTGAACTGGCTCATCTAGCAAAACAAATTTAAAACCGAAGTTACCTATTTCTCCAATCAAGTATTGCATTTAGTGAATTTTCAATAAATTCGTGTATATTCCAAACTTCACGTATCTTCCTTTCTCTCTCTATAATTACAATATTACAACAACCATCATTTTAATTCATTTTACCATTCGACTTTACATTAAAAGGATGCCCAAAAAAGAACTCACAGAATGCAAGAAAGAAGTTCCACATCATCAACCTATCGCCATCGCTAAAAGAAAGCTTTAAAGATATCAACATCTGTGATTTGCAAACTTTGTGAAATGTTTCAATGTAAAGTTGTTAAATGCAATAGCTACTTATATAAATCTTTTGTTACCATAACATTATAAACTATAAATAACGTTAGTCCCTGGCAGCTACTTTATCTCCAAGCGCATTCGGCCCTACTAACTAGTTACTTATTAGGCAGTAAAAAGTGATCACGGTAGTATGGTCCAAATAGTCAAATACTAGGCACGTAACGTGGCCTAATCATAGAGAAGTCCGGATTATTCGTGAAGCGCATTCGTGAGATTTGGTATGAGTATTTATTTTGAAAGACTTGTAATTGATTTTTTAATGTCTACGAAACAACAATTGAAGAGGTCTAGTTATTTAGTAATTTGATAGAAAATATATAACAAGAACCACTTATACTTTAAATGTATTCTATTATTAACTCGATAATTAATACCAAATCAAACCGTTATATTAATTAACATTATGTGCTATTCGTTCATGGGATATAACATTAATTTGGGAATAAAACAAACAAATACGAAAATCAATCGTCTAGTAATAAACTATTTGTTCGTCCTCATGATATTTGGGAGGGGGTGTGACTGGTGTGTCCAAATCATTTGAGGTCGTCACATCGTTGACATAATTTCGCATTTCGATCTCTATTGCTCATCAAAACTAGATTTAATAGGTTGATAATGATGCTTAATTAGTACTTTAAGTGCCAACTCGCTCTAAACTCCATCAGCAGTCGCCTTAGCCGATAGCTAATATTACAATAATTCAATCTCCCTTCGAGTCCTTTGACAATGAAATTTAAAACTTTGATCTCAAAAATAAAGCGGCTATATCGCGCTAACTCAATCGTTGGGGACTATCTGCTTATTTCCCTGATAGTGTTATTTGACCATTCAATCTCAATATTTTACATTCCATGGAGTTGAAGCAAGTAATATAAGTGAGAATTAAGGGTGAACGCCTGCATCAGACTTCTTAAAGTCTTACCTATTCTTATATGTAGAATAGAGGCAGTTAAATCATGTAAAAACAACAAAATAGCAGATGCCCTATTCTACTTTTTGATCCCTATATTTAAGCTTACCTACCGTCAAGCTCATTTCTAGGCATAAGAATTCATTCCTTATAATTGTTTATTAATTTATCTTCCCTTGGTTAATGTATTTGTCATTTCTGTTCCACTAATTTTGAGCTTTTCTTATAGAAATATTTTTTACATTAAATTTCATATTTGAGTGAAATATAATAGGGATTCTTGAGTTTTCCAAAACTCATGAATGTAGTCCCACCCTACAAAAGTGATATGAGGATACTTTTTAAGGGAAAAATATAAGAATTTCGTTATAAATGCTCAAGGGGTTATATCTGTTATTTCTAAACTTTTTAATTTTTTTATATATATAAGATTAGAATATTATTATAGTATTTATCTATTCAAATTTTAATGTTATTTATTACTAAATTTTTATATTTTTCTTCAATGTTTAATATTGATTCAGTTATCATCCCGATATAAAATTTATTTTTTCAAATGACCATGTGTGAACTCAATGTACTTAAAAGAGGGGATCACCTACAAGAAAAAAAGAAGAGAAAAACACAAATGGAACTTCTGACTTGTTCACTCACATGATACACGACTGAAGAATAAACTAATAACTCTCATAAAGTGCAAGTAAAAATTGTCTTTGTTGATTGTAGTAAATAAGGCCGAAACTTTGAAAATCATAGTATCGATCAATGTGAGAAATTAAGGTGAATGAAACCTCGTTTACTTTATTGACCTCGAGCAACACTCGTTTTTGTTAATCTCTATCGAGATATAATCGATGTGAATGAAATGTGTAATTAAAATTCATGTATCTTTATTCAACTCAAGCTAAACACAAAATTCGAAGGATTCCCATTTTTCACTATCAATCATAAATTATTAAATATCAAATTGTCAGAAATTATAATCTTATAAATTAAAAGCGGGAGACTAAAATATAGTTAACCAAGCTGGATCCTTGCGGCTCACTCATTCCTCAAATCCCAAAGATTTTATTTGATTTGTGTGTTGAGTAGTTAATTGAGGGAGTGGATCGCTATTCATATGGTAACCATAAACTAATATTCTTCGCTTTATAATAAAGGACAAGGATTGAATCATTTTTATTGTGCCGATCGGTAAAATTACATTAACGTAGTAAAAGCTATATCAAAACGTAGTGCCTACATTGAAATTATAAACAATCAACAAAGACATTTGTATCCGACATACTTTATTCAGAGTGTCTCCGATTCGATTCCTCTTTATGATTAATTTCCAATCAACTATCAGAAAGTTGTTTTTGCATAATCAACTATCAAAAAAAAAAAAAGAAATTTTTATGTATAATCACTCATTTCAAACGAAGATCTTATATTTTATACCTAGTAGTTACATTGATATTTGAAAGATATATAGACAACTCCTTGGCTGTTGACTATAAATTATATAAACCTCCAATTTTCAATTGAATTTGCAACCTGTAGGATCTATATCCGTCTTGTTCCCGCGACCGAGCTACCGTATCGTATCGTGATTGGATCCTTAAAAAAAAGGATTTAATTTACTCATCCCTATATTCGAATTTAACTGAGAAGTTTTTATTTAACCTAATTGCAAAATAATAATTTATTATTTAATTTTATATTTGTATAAAAATATCAATAAAATTAAATAACACATACTCCATACTTTACACTTATATATTACTATATGTTGGATGTTAATAAACTTTTATTAAATAAGATTAATTATGGTCGAAACTGACTATTGTTAATTATCTTGAAATGAAGTACTCACTCCGTTTCTATTAATTTGATTGTTTAAAAGAAAAATAATTTATTAAGACATTAATTGATTGTACAATTTTCAATAAGATAGAAAAATTATCAACCAATAGAATAAATAATATTATGCGATAAAACAAACTTTAATACAAAAAGTTACATTGATAAATAATTTAATCACTTATAATGAATTTTTTTTTTTTCATATCACTTAAATAAAAATGGCGGAAGTACTATTTTGTCAGACAAATTGGAGAATGAAGGTTAATAATTTAACTTAGAAAAAACAAATTGACTCCAATTTCATAACAGTTTTTGCCAAAAGCTTGGAGGAGTACTAGTCTAGTTAACTCATTTTTTGTATCCCAGTTGACAGACAGCAGTGCTTAGAAGTAGTAGTTGTTGTTGTACTATAAATGTTAGATTCCTGCCAGAGTTTAGTTGATTACTTAATTTAAACCAAAATTTCCCCAAGATTTATTCACCTGCCTAATCATAAATTTAATATGTTTATCTAATAACTGATACGATATACATAAGTTAAAAATATGTAATTTAGGAGGCGAACAACCTAGTTTAAAAAAAATTAGTATTGTTAAGATTTCGCATCCCACACTGCTCCCAGACTCTAGGCTGGCCAATATATAAGATTCGAGATTCTCATTATCGCTTAACGGCTTTTAGCTTAACCCCATGTAATTTAATAAAGATAGTTTAATTTTTGAAAAAATATTTATGTTTTTAAAAATTACAAGAAATGACTATCTCTCTACGCCCCTATTTCATCAATTGATTGTTCACTTTTAAATTTTAAATGACATAATATTTTTATATGTTATCAACATTTCGTATTTAAAAACGCTAGCCAGATATAATCTACAGTATAGTACTCTGTAATGATAAGTTTGATCTAAATTAAAATTATGTCTGCCAATTAATACGAGTTTAAATTTGGTTAGTTTTGATAATCAAAGTTTCAATCACCTCACTAAAGGCATTTAGCCTAACGATATCCCATTGCAGCCTTCTATTCGCTATGCCTCTGCTCGACCTTTATAACGTAGCCCGCCTCCCGAATTCTGCTCAATATCCAAACAAGAAAGACGCTGCTTACGCAAAGAACTGTTATAAGCATAAATCGCTTTGCATGGTTTTGGGATTTCCATTATTTGGGCTTTAAAATTTAATTATCAGATGTAAATCGTGACGTAATTTTTAATTACTAATGCTCTAAAAAAGAAGTCGTCTAATCTTTCCCTGATATCAGTCATAATAACATTTCCCCGCCTATATATATATATATATATTTGTTATCTGTTCTAAACACTCACATTTCCTGCTAGCATAACACATTACATACCCACCCCCCCCACACACACACACACACTCCTTTTCATCCAAGCTGTATACAGATAAAATGATCATGCCAGAACAGCTAATGCAAGAAATGAGTTTTACAGCCATTCAAGTATTGGGAAAAGATAGCACTTCTAACAATTACCCCACCATCAAAAGGTAACAATGTTTCCCATTTCTCTTCTTTAATTTGTTTCATTTACCAATAATTGTATGCTTATATTAAATGTCCAATTAATTGGAAATTTAAGGTTGGTTATATGAATATATGATATATCTCATTTTGGTTGTCATGCCCTCCAGTGGACTTACTCCATTCTTCATTCTTGCTTGAATTAACTATTTAAAGAGTTACAATATGTCACTCACTTAAAAAAGAACAATGGAAGTTGAGAGTTTAGAGCTTCGATTGTCTATTTGACACTTTCTGACTTTATGTTACTTGCAGTCTTTCTGTTACGGTGATTAAAATCATGACCAAATATCATTTTTTTAAATAATCTATAACATAGACTGTCACACAAATTATAATACACAATTAGGTACAGTTTGTGTTTCAATGTAATGCATCTACTCAGAATAAAAGTTTTCATTTGAACTTAATTAATATAGACTGGACGGAAAAGTTGCAATAGTAACCGGTGGTGCTAGGGGGATCGGAGAGGCGGCGGTAAAACTTTTTGCCATACACGGTGCCAAAGTGGTGATAGCCGATATTGAAGACGTTGGTGGAGCTACTCTAGCTAGCTCATTATCGTCAACAAGTTCTGTTACATATGTTCATTGTGATGTTAGCTTAGAAGATGAAGTTTCCAACTTAATTGATTCAACAGTTTGTCAATATGGCAAGCTTGACATCCTCTATAACAATGCTGGAGTTTTAGGAAACCAATCAAAACACAAGAGCATTCTTGATTTTGATGTGGGGGAATTTGATAGAGTAATGCAGGTGAATGTGAAGGGAGTTGCATTGGGAATGAAGCACGCGGCACGTGTGATGATCCCAAGGGGGTGTGGATGCATCATTTCAACTGCTAGTGTTGCTGGAGTTATGGGAGGTTTAGGACCTCATGCTTATACAGCTTCTAAGCATGCTATTGTTGGGTTAACGAAGAATGCGGCTTGTGAGTTGGGCAAGTATGGTATTCGAGTTAATTGTATTTCGCCTTTTGGCGTGGCAACTCCAATGCTTATTAATGCATGGAGGCGCCAAGGTGAAGATGATGATATGGGTATTCGTGTATTGGGGGGAGTTTGTGATCAAGAAGTGGAGAAAATGGAGGAGTTTGTAAGAAATTTGGCTAATTTAAAAAGTGCAACTTTGAGGGCTAAAGATATTGCTGAAGCTGCTCTTTATCTTGCTAGTGATGAATCTAGATATGTTAGTGGTCATAATCTTGTTGTTGATGGTGGAGTCACTACCTCAAGAAATATGGTTGAATTGTGATTTTCGCTTTCATTCTTTCCTACTATTTGGATAATTGTTTCATCAACTGATTAGCATAGATGGGTTTAACGTTCGTTGAATGTATTTAGATGATGTTTTTGTTACTTGATAAGTAAAATTGAGAGTTAATTGGTGAAATAGTTCCACATAATGGGATAAAGCGCGAATCGCTTTCTGTAGTGTTTTAAAATGTGATTTAAATTCCTCGACAAGGACTTTGGGCTGCCATGCTTTTAATTGATTTAACGACCGTGTTAAAAACCAACAAAACGAGCTTATCAGAACTTAAGTTCCTGCCAAATTTATCATATTTGATTCTCACACATTTTCTTTTGATTTCACCAATTCTTTATATCTATTTTACCATTCAATTTATTTTACATCCAAAATAATCTTCAATAAATAGACTCACATTTTCATAGACAATAACATTATAAAATTATCAATATGAGGCATTAACAATACTTATTACAACAGAATCAGATTATGAGTCCAATTCAATCATGAGATGGGAGTATGGGACTATGGGAGTAATTTGCGTAAGGGGCTACTTCAAGTCCATCTTTCAAAGTCCAAAATTCAGTTAAAAAAACTGGTAGCCCAAACAAACTTCAAAATGCAATCTGAAAACCCTTAGAGGCTTAGACACAAATGAATCCAGCATGAATTGAAGATTCATGTTGGTCAATCAGTCAATGCACACGGATTCATTGAAAGATACATGTTTACACAATTAATTTGGTCTTGGTAGCTAGCTATTACAATCAACAACTGATCAAGAAACGAGTAAACCAGTGTACATTAAACAGACTGGCATGATTAATTTGTGATGAATGCAACCAAATCACTTTACCAAGTGTTCTTGTTGTTAGTGAATTATTGATTGACAATTTTATTGATAAAAGAAATTAAGGAATAATGACGGTCATTTAACAGTTATTTAAGACAATGGCTATAATACTGTCAATGATATCATAGAGATATTTTCGGTGATTCTACCTAATTTTGTAATAACTAGAAGATATATTTTCGTCCTATAATATATTTGGTGAATGTCTGAAACAGAATCTCAAAGATAAAAAAGCCAGAGATTCGCTTTTATATGAATGCGAGTATCAAAGCAATTGTAAATGTTTTATTCATAAGCTTATTATCATAAACTTCGTTTACATTACACTATATAAAAGTTCTCATTTGCGCATTATTAGACTTTAACCGAAAAATAATAGAGAGTTCTCAGACATTTGTGAGGAAAAGAACTTGAGAGATTTTATCTTTTATCAGAACCGAATGCATTTTGAGTCAAGTTTTATAAAAACTCCTTAGTGCGTATTAACCCACAGCACACCCTCGTTTAATAGCCTCCTAGTTTTGTTTAAATACGTGACAAAACATATACTATGATAAGAAGGCTACATGAGAATAAAGAAAGTTCGTGTGGTTCTCAGACTATATCGCGATAAAAAGAAAATACGACGCTCGGCGAAGATAAAGACCTTATTCAGAATTTCATATCATAGTTAATTCTTCACCGTGTAAGCCGCCTTCCATAGGTGCAGCCAGAATCGAACCTAGCTTATCATTCGCGTTTTTATTTCTTTGGTGATTATATTTTTGTCGATTGCTTTGTTGATTCAGTATCGATATCGTTGCCTCAACACTCGATTTCTATTCTGCTCTATTCATATTTATCTATTATAAATCGATGATCTAATGCCGTTTCTAAGAACATGTTATTTTCTTATTTCATGTCAGACAGCACTTTCACTTAGGGGCCTACATACATTATTACACTTGAAATAATTATTAATTGGTAGAATTGAAAGAATCAATGATATATTCCAGGATATATGTGGACAAAATAGAACAAATGCCAGTAGACTGGGATAATGATGTGAGCTTTATCTACTCCACACACAAGTTGATAGGTTGGTAGGAAGGTAGCCCTTATATTCTTTAATTATTGTTTTTTTTTTAACTTCTTATATAAGGAATATGATATTTTTGGTATTGTGCTCCAACCAAGGAACCATACTGGGTATTGGGATTGAGTTGCCTAGAATTGTTAATTCATTAAAATAAATATGGAGAAAGTGAAGGAGAGGAGCAGGGTATGGATAGAGTTTTCATTTTGGACCAACACATCTGCCTTCCCCAAGGTGTAATAAGTGTGTAACATAATGGTGGTCATGCAAAAGTAGATATAGTCACATAGATAAAGTTAATTTACTGCCCATGCAAGAATATGTATCAATTTGACATTTATGATAAAATTTATACACCTAAGAATTATTGTCGTATTTCATTGTCAATAGAATTATAGTATAACAACTTGTTTATTTATTTATTTTGTCATTTTTTGGTTCATAAACGCATGGAAGACATTAGAAGGAAGTGGTATGAAGGGGGCCTCATCAATCCCTTTCTTAGGGGGCATTTGTGAAGAAAACAAATTTCTTATAATACGCTTTTCTTGAAATTTTATAAAAAAAAATAATTATGAATCTTTTATTGAGACTTCTTTTCATCTATAAAAGGGTATCAATCTGACCATGTACGTAAACCAATCTAATAGTAGCCTCCTACTACATTTAGAAGTTAAAGTTGCAAACAAAACATTATTATTATCTCATTTTCTTTTCTTTTTTCTATTTTCAATATACTTGATCAATGGATAATAGTACCAACCAAGCTAAATCAGAATTTTTTGAACAAGAAAATCAAAACCATGTTGCCATTGTGAGAGCTCTTTACAGAGGTCTAGCAAGCGGCGACACGAGCAAGGTAGAGGGACTTATAGCTAGTGATCTTGAATGGTGGTTTCATGGTCCTCAAAACTGCCATTTCATGATGAATAAGCTTACATTAGGCAAATCATGTGGTGACGAAAAGGGGGCATTTATATTTGAGCCGAGAAGCATTGACACAATTGATGAATGTGTTATTGTGGAAGGATGGGAAGGAGCAGAAGTGTATTGGGTCCATGTTTGGACAATTGAAGATGGAATGATCACTCAATTCAGAGAATACTTCAACACTTGGCTTACTGTCAAAGATGTGAATCCTCAACATGGTTGTTTTAAAGCTAGCTCTACATTGTGGCAGAGTCATCCTAGTGACCTTGCCAAACGTTCCCTACCAGGCCTTATGCTTGCTATCTAATGTCCCCCCACCCCCTCCAAAACCAGCTCTACATATCATTGGTGTAAACATCTTTGGACATATTGTGTGCTTTGAACAAACTTATAATCGCATGCTAAAATTTAAATTTTTAGTTGAAGGAGGGGAGGAGTCGCTCGAATTGATCTCTTCTAAATTAGGTCGGTGTAATCAAATACTCCCTATATGTCATATAAATTGTGACACGTGTATAAAAACAATAGGAGGAGGCGAGGAGCCATTTGGCCGGCTAATTGAAAACGAAGGAAAATGAACAAATTAGTAAGCACAAGTGGAATTGCAAGTTGGCAAATAAGACACCAGCTATCCTAGTTTTTGAAACATGTCACATATCTTATTGTGAAATTGTTACACTAAAGTTTATTTCAAATTATATTACATGAAATATCGCGGAAGAGTTAATTACGAATATCGTTAATTAATTAGAAATTAGAGCTTATTTTAAACCATTTATAAGATTGAGCCCTTCTACACATATCGGATTATGGCTTAGAATGGTTTATTCGTTTTATATCTCAAATTCAGTGTCTTCAGGCTTTTAAATTAGCAAACCCATTAGATTGAGCACGTTCTTTGCGTATATAAAGCGTTTTCTCTCTTTCTTCACCTCCTTCATGGGTCTCAAATAATTGATCTCCATCTAGGTCTCAATTACAAATATACTCCCACTATAATCTTGTAACGGCTCCATGGCAAATTAGTACTCCCTAGTAGCTATTGAGTTAGTAACGACTAACGAGTAAAGACAACCACAAATGACACTACAAATCAGCAATGTCAATTTATTTGGAAGCCCAAGAGCCCACATACAGGCCCATAAGCTGTTATCCGAGCAAATTTCTGTTCATTAATGGGGCCCCGAATAAGTTCCACAAGTACTAAGTAGAAATAGTTGATGGGCAGTGGACACCAATCAAATGTGTTGGTGAGCCCGGTATATAGTGCTTTCGATTTTTTTTTTAATTGTCCTTTAATAAAATTTTAACTTTATTTTGTTTTGCATGCCGTTTAAAACTACATCGTTTTATGGATGCTTACAGCCAGCCACTAAACATTAAATGCATTTTGAATCCTTTTTTCTTCTTTTTTAATTTGAATAATTTTTTATGAGAATTTGTGTAGAGTTTAAATTATATTTATAAATAAAAGGGTACAAAGAAGTAAAATAATAACGTTTTTTAATAGTTGTCTTGAAATGCAGTATAATAGTAAAAATAATCGAAAAAAATCTACTCTTTACAATTTACAATCTTAACAATTTGTTGATATAGATACATTATCTTACAGCATTGTCAATTTGTGAGTACATCTTGATGTGTGTCTTTTTAAGTGTTTGGGAGGAATGTTGCTCACCGGAGAAACTGCACTATCTTTCATCCAATTTTTCTTGGGAACAACCTTCACGATCGTCATATTCCGCCCAAGTTGATCCGGTTCGCTTTGGGCACGGAAGTGGCGAGGCAAAAAATCCGAGATGATGGGGGTATTGCACAACTCACGGCCCGAGTTAGCCACGAGATTTGAGGTTGTTCGCGCCGAATTCTGGCGATCTCTTGTGACTTGATGTTCCCAGAGCGATGTCAGATTGATGAGGTTATACAGGCCAGCGAGGAAATCGTCTTGTAGCTTCGATTGCTTAAGTCATTTCGGGTTTTGACAAGACAAAATAAGGGAGTATGAAAGGCATAGTTTATCAAATTCTGCATACAAAATGAGTTAAATTGGTGGTGTTTATAGAGAATCGCCGAGGGAACTTCAGGATGAAACAAATAATGTAAATGCAATACAACGATGTGATCGTTTTTGGCAGACGTCACGCCAAATGGGCCAGGAGCCGTATATAGATTGAGCTCTACTTTGGATGGCTTTGGAATATATATCGGCCCCAAATATTGGTTCCATCGGTACACTTTAATTCCACGCAGCGTTAAGCGTTTTTTGAAATAGTAGTGGAATACTGAGGATACGACTTCTTCAAACCAACATTTACTATAACTTTTGTAATTGAGGATCCCCGAAGGTCATCACCATGCCAGGTAAAAGGCGTCTCTTTCTTTTCTTCTTCGATTCTTAACTGCTTATTTTCTCAAATTTGGCTCTTTTTGAACTTATCAAATTTTTTTATCCTTTTGCTTTCTACATTTTCTGCTCATTTAACATGATAAAGCGTGTCGCTCGATCTGGCGTCTGCTGAACCTACCGATCGGCTCCTCGGAATTTATCGAGAGGTACGCTTTTAAATTTAGGCGCGTATAGCAGGTAGGCAGCGTGTATGAATTCGATGACAAAAGCATTTCGCTTTTATAAATCCCACTTTTGTATATTATTCTAACCGTCGATTCGTATTGTTCACCGGTAACATTAATATCAAAAGCGTAAATGCTTGATCCACCCGATCTTGGAAGTGCGCCCGGTCCGACCGCCTCGGACCGAGAGTTTTGTAGGTTTGCTCTTAAGAGGGCGATCGAGGCTTGCCCAATGTTATGGCGGCTCGAGGCGACACCCCACCCCAACGTGGATGACTACCGAGGTCACTTTGGATGTGATGCTTTTCGATCCGTGTCATGGGTCCTCGCAGCGATGTGCACTGTGCAGACGACGAGTTACTCGAGGCCGGGACCTCGAAAGGTGAGATTCCGAGATCTCGACTGAACTGAGTGAGGCCGAGGCCGGTTCACGGTTTGAAGTCCTAGTGCAGCGTACTTGATCATTATGATTTTCCGATGGGTAAAGACCACAATCCCGTATGAAGGGGAGAGCATAAATACTCCCGCCCGCAGTGAGGCTCTAGAAGAAGGTATGCCCAAATCCACCGCCCGTGATCTTACTCTCTTCGGGGTTCTTGAACTATGGCCTCCGGCACAAGATGCAAAGGATTTGGGGATGAGGGTATTGGTCGCCTGGATTGTGCTGCAAGATTGACGATGCCGTTCTTTCTTAGTGCTCACGGTGTTTTCAAATTGCTTGCACGGCCGTGCAGGTGTGGTCTATCCCCAGCGTTGTTACGTACGTGCCTGGCGTGATCCTGAAAGGGAGGTCTCGAGCACTTCAGTAACTTTCTCTCCCACGATACTCTTATGCGCTTTGAAGGTGGATAAATCGGCCATTTGTTGGTTCGGTTGGCGGTTTGAGGGGGATTTGGGAGGCGTATGCGTGCTTTCGTTGGTCCATGGCGATTCCGCTTTTTAATGCAGAGAACTGCGCGCGAGACTGGCGGCGTAGGCAGATTGAGGAATTTGGATTTCGCGAGGCGCTTCCTCACGAAGTCTTGTGACGGGACATTCTTATGGGGTGACTAAAGGTGTTGAGATTCAACCCCGTAAGTTTTCTTTGTTAAGCTTTCCTCTTTTTTTTTCACTTTTTCTTTTTAGTTTCTAGAGATTCTCTTTTTCTTTTCGGTGGCACTTGCTTTCTAAGTAAACATGCTTCGAGGGAATTGCGTTATGCCGGGTGGCCTCTGAATCCATCGCTTTTCAGGAGCTAAGGATGTTTTGGCGAGAGTCTCAGAGGAAGGCTCGTACATTCCACGAGTCTCATTTACTAAGAAAGCAAAGAAGGCCCCGAAGGTGAAAGTTTCCACAGCGAGCTACTCCTTCCGTGACTACCACTTGATTGCTCGCCACGTACACAAGGCGGTTGTTGAGCTTTCGGACTCGCTTCCCGCAGAGCCCAGACCTGTCGTTATTGCTTGTTGATCCTCGATCGGGTTTTTCTTCGTTGGGTAAGTCAGGCTCCTCGAGCACTTGCTCCCGGAGTCGGCCGGGTTCAGTTGGTCTTGGCCTGCAGCACTACGCTACGCTTAGGGTGGCGGTGGTGAGATATCGTCTCGAAGTAAAAGTCGTCAAAACTCTCTTCGGTAAAGAAACTTTGGATGTTGTGAGAAGGGGCGTAGAGGGATTATGACTGAGTCTCTCTGAGAAGAGCTTCACTGACTCCTTTTCCCGTTTTTCAGCTGAGGGGTATTTCTAGTTCCTTTTATTTACGAGTTTTGTTTTCTCATACGTTTCTTTTTGTTTCCAAATTTATCTTATCGGTGGTGTATTAGATTTCTAGGTAAGTAGGTGTACTTTATGGCTTGTCCTGACTGGAAAGAAGCCGAGGAAACTCCACAGCGAGCACTGGGTGAAGTCTTCGTTGGAAAGAGCGTCTTAACGAAACCCCTTGTCCCAGAGGCGTAATCGCGGGAGGCTGATGTCGAAGGAGGATTTTTTAGCGATTCGTGAAGATGCTATTGATCAGAGGTACGTCTCTCCAGCCTTCCAATATGAAGTTGGCGTGGGTACCTTTGAAGAGGTCTCTTAGAATCGGCCAGGCTTGAGTTTAAAGGCTCGGTGGATTATTTCCCGACTTCTGCTTGGTAGTACAAAGAGGTTGGAGGAGTTGTCCTCGACTTCCCCGGTGTGAATTAAATGACTTTCAAGAGGTGATACTTATAGAGATCTTCTTATGAAATGAAACCTTGTCTCTACATCGTGAAAGAGTTCGACTCGAGGTTTATCGAATTTCGTGGAGGAATACACTTTTTCTTTTTCTGAATTAAATGGAAGACCTTTGAAAGGAAGTATAATGGTGGGCCGGCCGATGGCGAGGAGGAGATACGAATCGAAGCGATCTCGGGGATGATGATGCGCGCTTCCACGAAGATGCCTCCCGAGATGCCCACGATGAGCTAACGATTGGAAACACCTTTTGTAACCTTTTGTTTCGGGCTTTGCGTTTAATGAAATTGCCGTTACTATGTAATACCTTTTGAGTTAGTAATGTCTACCCGTTTAATACAATTATTTTTTTTTCAATTTTTTCTTTTTTTATTCTCTTTTTTCTGTTCTTAACACATCTTATACGTTATATACTTCTTGAGTGTTTTTATTTTCAGATGGGATATGCCCAAAATCCACGAGGGTTAACTACTCTTCTTGAGTTTATCCTCGAGATTTTCATTCGTGTTAGCATATGGAGTTCCTCGGGATTAGTTGATCACAGGGGTAGTATCCACCGGTCGGAATTCTCCAATTTTTCTTTTGAGCGATCTTATTCGATTGAATCCCAGTGATCTTATTCATTTGGAACTTCATAGAGAAATAAAATGATCTTATTATTTTTTATACCTCAGTCTTATTAAATAAATTGTATTACTAAATGGAGGTGGTTGGCCACTGGGATGGATATCTCTCTTAGAGATTGAGGATACTCCCAGAGTTTTTTCTTTTCGAATGATCTCATTACATTCGAATCATGAGTGATGCTTATTCGTTCGGGTTTCTCATTTGGAGAAATAAAGCGATCTTTATTCATTTTTTTATACCTCAGGTGATCTTATTCACTTTCGGGTATGTGCTAAAGTGGAAAATTGGTTGGCCTTGGGATGGTTATCCTGGTCGAGTACTCACGAAGTTTTTTCTTTTTAATGAATGATCTTATTGATTCGAGATCCAGTGATCTTATTAGATTCGGGTTCTCTGGAGAAATAAAATGATCTTATTCATTTTATACAAGAATGATCTTATTCACTTTCGGGTATATTTGGCTCTGTATCTTTTGATTGACACCGAGATTTTATTCCAAAGATGCATTTTAGCATTCTTACAATACTTTTTAAATTGAGGAGTTCATTCTAAAAGGTGCTAGAGGAGAAACTTTCAGACATAGTATTTTTTTGAATAAATTCCGTGCGAAGTGTGTTTGTTTTCGAGTTACACGCTAATTAAATGCGTCCGGGCACATAACTTCGCGGATCTATAAGGTCGCTTCGTTTAGGGTTGAGAGCATCTGTTTAGCCCGGTTTCTGCTTCCAGCCTTGAGAAGAGCCTTAAGACTAAATTCCTGACATTGAATTACGAATTTTAACCGCAGGTTATAGAACCGGCGCCATTGTCTTTGTGTCTGCGTTACGTCGTAGCGATCTGCTTAACTTTCGTATTCGGAAAAATCAAGGCGATACCGTGTGCTCTTGAATTCTTGTCGAAGCAGTTTGCATGTTGGACAAGCGTACTTCCGGGTAAGGGCGACCTCGATTCAGAACACGAGGCCGAATGGATTTTCTCGGTTGCCGTTGGAAGGAGTCTTCGCTTGTAAGACCCGCAAATACGGGGGTAGTTCCTGCGTGCTATCTTTTACCCCAGTCAGGATGTTTTCTTGATTCTGGAATATGATCCCAGAGCTTACGCTGACCTCGGCTTGACCGTTACGCTAAATTTAACATGGGGCAGATGATGTTCGATCCGAAGTTCTGGCGTGTCCGTATTAGCGGCGTGAACTAAGATCGTTATCGACACGATGCTCTGCATCGGAATCTACCGTATCGTGTGATAATATTTTTTCCAAATGAAGTCTTGATTTCCTCGGCGTTGGTGTTCATAATGGGATTTATTTCGCCCCATTTGCTGAAGTAATAGTCAGCATCGGCGGCGACATGCTTTGTATTTGGTAAAACTTCCCACGAGCGCTCCACCCCGAATCTATTCCCAGCAGAAGCTGCAAAAAGGACGAGGGTAATTTGCCATGGGTTTCTTGAGGCTTGACTACACATTTTTGACAGTCGGCGCTTTTGGCGTATTCTAAAATTAGGTCATGAGTGTGGGCGATAATGTAACTGCTCGGATAATTTGGAGGCTAAGGCCACGCCGCGTGTAATGACTCTGATCGCCGTGAGCTTGTTCATTTAACGTTTGATTGATTTTCTCTACGGGGCCTTGATACGTTAAAAGTTCAATGGCGTGATTTTGTATAATTCTTCTTGAATGACCCGGAATTTATAGCTCACCTTTCTGCAGTTTCGGGCTTTGGTTTTATGCCGGGTAACTCCCGCATGATCGAAACTTGATGATGGGGCTTAAGTCTTTCGCTAAAAGCACATAAATTAGGATAGGCCACTTATTTCGTCATGAATGAGATTTTTCATTGCTCATATAAGCTCCGGCCCAGGGAATAAGTATTAAGTGGTGGCAAGAAAGATGATATATGCGTATTCAAACTTACATGGTAGTATGTTCGAATACCAAATAATCAAAACTTGATTGTTAATGAAATCCCGCTTAGCGTAATACTTTTGAAGGCTTTGGCTCGCTTACACGTCGTCTTAGAGCTGGCCCAGGCAGTTTGGCGAATCGCGTAAGCTTTTAGGTGGTTACTTTGGGGTCCCCGTTCCGTCGAAGGTTCTCGGCCGGCGTGCAGACCCGGCGGCATTGGCTAAATGCTTGATGATATGAGAATGGGAGAATGTCTTATGTTGAGAGGGGCTTTCGGGTGGGGAAGCGTGTCAGGTCTAGCGTTGATTCCTTAGCACGGTGGAAGCGACGCGATGTAAATCGTTCGCGGCGTTGCTAGTGTCGAGCACGGGGCACCTTTTTCAGTAATTACATCGGTTGTTCGCAGGGGTGACCTGGCGGTGTTTTGCCTTTGTATGCACTCATGTCGGAGTTTTCCTGAGAAGGGACCGATTAGGGCCGGATTGGAAATGAGAAGTCACCCAATCCATGGTGATGGCGTCCCAGTGTATTCCTTTTTAGAATTGATCGGTGATGTTTGTTTTTACTCACTTGACCTTGGCGTGGATGAGTACTTTCGCCATTACTTATTTCTTCCATGTATGATGGAGCATTGTCTGGTCGCGATTGTTGAATGTACATTAGTGCATGTGGACTTTTATTAATAGTTCCCAGCGAACTGGCATGTAATTGATGTGTGCCCTTTTTCCAGGAGTGTTTGGGAGGGCCCCATTCCTGCAGTCACTTGCACCAGACTCGTATTAATTCTTGAGAACAACAATAATGGGTCGCGAGGATTGGTCATTGTCCACTTAAAGTTGATCCGGTTCCTTTGGCTTAGGCTGAGGGAGCTCTTGGTAATGAGGACCACGAGATGATAGAGTATTGTACATTTCACCAGCAGAGTTGACACGGTTTTAGAGTTATGAAGAGAACTTTGGGAGCTCAGGATGAGGAAGATGAGAGCCAGTGTCGCCATGCCAGAGTTTGATGTCCCGTTTCGTTGGGCGGGCACTTAAATGGACGAAACTTTTTATACGTGGATTGGACGCCTGCGAATCGATTTGAGGATATATATCGGCCTCAAATATTGGATCGATATCACGTACATAAACACATAAAATTACATTACATTTGTCATTAGCCACTGTAGGAACTATAACCACCGTATACTTAAATTGAACGTATATGTGTATGCACGTATATACACATAATAAGAGATTGAAGAACTTTATAGTACAATCACGTAACAATTGATTCATTTTGATAAAATATACTTATACATTGATTTTGTTTACATATGGGTACACAAAAATTGATCAATAACTAATAATCATCCAAAAACATTGTCTTTAACAAAACTCTTGTTAAAGAACATGATCGAATCCACGAATTTTTTTTTTTTGATAGTAACGCCCGGAAGGATGTCAATGCATGGTAGTGCATCCTTGCGGAAACTACGTTGCATTATAGTATTACTTGAAGTAAATAAGAGGAAGCTGCTTGAGATCCCTCTTGAGGATTGTCCTAGTTAGGATCGTGACGTAGAAAGATTGTCGAAATATCAAATATTAGTGGTGCCCAGCTTTAATATTTCTTAACTCAGATTGATCTTGGGAACTTCTTGCATTAGTGGTTTGATGTAATAAAACTATAACTTGACTTATTGTGTAGAAACCGTCAGTAAAATGATAATTAGATTCATTGTCATGACTCAATCGGCATTAAACTGTAAAGAGAACGACAAAAGGCACTTGGAGTCACCCAAAAGCAAAGAGAATCATATAAAGTATTTGCGTTGGGGATATTGTTGCGTTTGGTCTGTAGAGGATCCCATTATAGCAGGTCCGTGGCGAGGAACCCCAATTGTTGTGCAAAATAATTATTTTAACCATAATACTCGGTTTGACTTAAGCCCGTCGAAGATGGTGCGTGATTCAATGTTCAAGAAGTGGTGGAAACAAATGTAGTGTGAGAGTTGTGAGGTTCGCTCCAAAATAAAATTACAATGATTTGAAAGTAGGTGTGTTGACTTCGAAACTTTGGAAGTTGGAAGTATGCATGTTATTAGAGCTTGGTGTATGAACTTTTGTAGGCGGAGTTACTATGCACATTAGCTACAAAGAGTCAATCACTTGAGAAAAAACATATCTGGCAATGAAAATCTTATCACAATAAAAAAACACCACGATTGAAAGTATCACTCGTTCTTGCGAAACCCAGACACTCATATGAAACAGCCAGTTTAATAATGTTGAAACTTAATATGAGTTGATTTAGTCCAAGGTTTAAGAATCCATGAGACAAGAAGATCATGAATATTTCTATGATTGTTTACAGTGGTGTGGTCAAGAATAGAGAACCAAATATTTTTAATAGGGGAGTAGTTAAAAAAGAGATGAGAAGAACTCTCGTTGCAAGTTTTACAAAAACACGTTTCAAGTAGAAGGGTTTTTAGAGATTTTTTGGGTAAATTTTAACTTGTTCAAGTGCATTAAGAAGTATCTTTTTAAATAAAATCTTTAATTTTTTTTGGATGAGAGCTTTAGAGTTTGTTTAAACTTTAGATGGGAGTATTAGAGTAATTTGAGGTTTTTTGTGGTATTTTTATGAACTAGATTAATTGTTTTGTAGATATATTTTGTGAGAATATATTTTCAAATCGAGCATCTAAGTGTACGTGCCAAGAAACAAAATGATGATGTTATGCATATACATTGAGCACGAAGGTAATAGAATAAAACAAGTGGAAGATATAAGGTACTTATGAGACAGTAATGACATCATGGCATTATCAATTTCTGAACTTTGGAAGTCTTGAACGACTGATGAGATAGTTATTAAATTATTACTCCGTATCTATAGTAGTATATAAAAAGATTATCTGAGTTGCATAGTTTCCTCTCATTTACACAGAGCTTAAAAAGCTTGTACACTCTTGCTTCATGATTGTACAACTGTTGAGTTGGAACAGTATTTCGTCTCATCCATTCCAAATTCTCTCCTCTCCATTTTTCTCGATTCTTCCATTCCATTTAAAAGTGTTGCCAATTTTTTCATTTCATTTCACTCTTACAAACAAATTAAACACTCCATCTCCTCCAAAGTCCAGATTATCCCTATACATATGAATGAAAATTCGCATAAACGACACTCTCCTCCCCCTCGCCTGCACAAAAGGAGCCAAATTAGTGTCGGATAATAATGTAACACACATTTATCCCCACACCAAGAAATATATATATATATATATATTTTTATGAAATAAGTTCTTACATTAATCAGAACAACTGTAAGAACAATTCAAAAGTCGATACAACATAAGCACCAAATTATTGAAAACGTATTCTCAAGACCATTAATCACGACATACTGAGGGGACTGTTTACTAGTCCATAGAATAGTAACAACAAAAGACATACCATCAGCAATTGAATAAGAATGCCTTTTATGAGTTGAAAACAAACGAACTTAGGCGTTAATGGAACCCGAGTTTCTTCTGCATTCGGACAGCATATCCATGTAGAACTGGCACTTGGTGGTGGAGGTTGGAATGGATTTTCTTGAAAACATCGCTCCTTCCATTTTCTCAATGCCGAACTCTTATGACTCTGTATTTTGAGATTACTTACAGATCTATGCACCATTATTTGAGTGCTTGAAACTATTGAAGAACCCACCAACTAGAAATATGGATACATGCTGGGCTTTTTTGTTCAGTTTTCCAGCTTATCAAATTAGATACACACAGAAAGGTATGAATTGTTACCTTTAATTGTTGAATTAATAGTTAAAATTAAAACCTCAATTTTGATGTACTATGTATATTTGTTTTTGGCAATTTTTTGGGAGGCGATTTTGATTTTAGCTTAAATGGTGTAAAGATTTAATATTTTTTGGTGTTTATTGTTTACATTCAATATTTATTATTGTGATTAGTCAAATTACATGTTTTGAAATCTTGCTTTTTAGTTGAAACAATTTTTTGTGGAGATTCATTGATTTGATTTGGCTTTATGTTATGGCGATTGATATGGATGCATTACAAAAATCTGAAACCATTTTGTGAATATGCAGGATATACTTGGTTTGATTTGTGTTTTGTGATTTATGATTGTTGTTGTTAGTGTTAGGAATGACTCGATCGAGAAGCAGAATATATCATTGTTCATTGTTTACCATTTTTCAGAATGCATATTATCTGGGATGTGATTAAATTTTATGATTGTTAAAGAATGCCTCTCTATAAAGAAAGATATTTCCTTTATCGGAACACCTGCAAAGATTTTTGGAAACTTCCTCTGGGCCTGACATTTCCCAAATTCGTTTATTTAAAGTAATATTCCAAAATTATGAATTAATTTGTGTTTGAACATCCAATAAGAATTTTTCCATCCCTCTATATTTATTATGTTGTTATTTTGAATGAAATTATATTGTATTGTGATGTATGCGGTGAGTATTTGAAGCGTTGAACTAGAAATACGTATATAGGTTGAAGCATTTTCTTGGATTCGGGGGCTAGTAAAGCCCAGCCAGCTATATACGGGTTTTCTAGAATGCGCTTAGAGGCGCGGATTGGAGGAAATGCGCATATTAAGATTTTGAAATTCTAAAAAATTTGGGGTTACTAACCGCAGTTAATTTATATAAAATTTTATATTATTTTTTTTATGATTCGATTCCTTATTTTAACGACAAATCACCAAGCCCAAAAAATTAAAATGCTTTATCTCATCACGGCCTACTCGAAGATCGTTCTTATAAACCACGATACTCTCTCATTCGATCTAGTACATTAATCCTTAATGGAACTAAGCCAAATATTTTGCATTAATCAAAGCAAATACTAGTAAATTTGGGTTACCAATCATGGTTAACTTATATAAAATTTTATATTATTTTTTATGATTCGATTCCTTATTTTTAAGCAATCAAATCACCCACTAAAAATTCACAAATCTTTATCATTCCAAACTATATGTGAAGATCATTCTTATCGCCACATTATCTTTCTCATTTGATTTAGTACATCAATCCTTAATGGAACTAAGCCAAATATTTTGCATTAATCAAAGCAAATACTAGTAAATTGGACAGATGACATGAGAACAAAGTGTGAATGACATAGGAATTCAACCTTCTTTTAGCTATAAATGCATGAAAACATCACTTCATTATAATGTGAATTCATCATCAATAGTAAGAAAAGAAAAGAGAATGAAGTACATTAAGAGCAATATCTGGAATGCCGGGTACATTTTTGAAAGAACAATCACAGCTAGAGTACCAAGTTTAAATTGCATGAAATTAGAAAGGCTGAATTGATAGGCTGTTAATGGACAGTAGAATTCGGCAATATCCCACAACAAAAGGGAGTAGTGAATTGTTTGAAGCATGCAGTGAATGTTAATTTTTTTTGTTTGAAACATGCAGTGAAGGCGGTGAATTGTTTTTGTTTGGGTTGTTCATATACTATGGTAAAGATGTGGAGGTAGAGATGGTTGGAAAATAAAGATTTGTGAATTTTGAAATGGTGCTAAAATAGAAATAGAATCATAAAAAATAATATAAGAAGGCCTATATAGACATCATGATTAATAATTCAAGTACACAAGAATGAAATCTTAGCATGAGATTTCCAATTAAAATTAATTCATGGATTGGGCTTTTAAATGTTGATTGGTGATAATCTGCTATTAGCGCCCACAAGCTTTAATTTTTCCTGATGAAATATTTGATGGATAATAGATATATTTCTTTCAATTCATCTCATTCATTACTAGCAGAGAGGACGTCTCTATCTTCTGTGCCCAAATGCACCTGCCCGTCCGTTTTTCTATAATAACCACCCTCACTTTAATTATATACTCTCAATCAATGGCGGATCTAGTTCAACCAGCAAATTGATTCATTTTACAAGAAAAATTTTATAAACTCAACCATTAACTCTAATTTGTTGGTTTTGCATAGTAAATTGTTGAGTCCATCATAATAAACTTCTTAAAAAGCAATTTTGAAAATCAAAGGATTAAAGGTGACAATGAAATGTCAAAAGAGATTTTACAGCTGCTAATAGATTGATATCAATGATATTACACATATTAACAAAATCATATCGATATTTTTATGGGTGATTCTTTGATAATAGCGGTCTTTCATTTCAAGGCCTTTCAAATCATAAAGTTGAGTAATGCGATAATAACGAGCGTGATTTAAAGCTAGGAATAAATGAACACATGCAGGATTTTATCTGGTCATTGATAATGAAAGTGCATTCCAATGAGATCATTTATATTGAGAGATTATTCTGACACATATGTTCAAGGCTAAGTCTGATAGTTGAGTATTTTTCTTTATCACGAAATCTGACGGCTTTCACCAAAGGGCAAGATAAACTACTACAGGGATTGCTTTGAGAATGTTAAAAAATTACAATATTGTACACTGATGATTATAACTTATCTAGATTTGTTTTTGTGATGTGTCCTTATTTAGCAGGAATGAAGCTGTCTGTTATAGGTAAACACAGCTAGAATGTTTGAACCACTGAAAGCCCAAAAAAACCCCGCCTCGAAACCACACAAAGCTTTAAACCCCGGACTTTCACAGTACCGATCATTCTGCAGGGGGCATTTCTTGGGTGCCGCCGAGACCCCAGTAGGGACGAGGTCATGGCCTCGTCAGCGTTTAGCCAAAAGTAAACCCCGTACTCGAAAATCTCGACAAGAGACATTTTGGATTGCTTGGCTTGCAAGCGACCTTTTGAGTTAAACAAATCTGCCCGAACTTGGCTAATCGGCTGCTTTTATGCTGCGATTCGAACATCCCAGGCCCAGCGCCAGGCAGGCTTCTGAAGAGATTTGAGGAATAGTCACCTTTGCTCGTTCCTCGTTCGGACAATCAGCGTGCTACTTTTTGACTTCTTTGCCGGCCGCTTGGAAAGGAAACCTTAGAATTGAACATCAAATTAGATTCTCTTTTACATTACAAAAGATTTCATTATCTGACTTTCCTTTGATCTAATTCATTGAAGCCACTTTGGTGTTGATCGAACACCTTGTAATCGGGAGGTTGGGAGGAATACTCTGCATGACTTGAAACACGCCCAGCCAAGCAGGACAGAATTTCATGCGGCCGGTTTGCATCGCTTTGAGAGTTCCTTGATTCAAAGGCTTCATTCGCCCAAATGAAGTATTACATTACGCGGTTATTGACGCTGATCACGAACTTCATTTGCGCTTGACTCGCCGCCGAGAACCTCCAAGAGCCGCTTTCATATCCAGCGGGGAATTTTTTATAAGCGGCTTGATCACCACCATTTTCATAGAATTCCGTGTGAAACTTGCTTTGTTTTTCATATACTTGATCTCTGCTATTCATACGAGGGTGTCAGCGTATATAGTGCACGACTCATTAGTATAACCGTAGGCACCCAGAATACGTTCCGATTGTCCGTAATGCTGAAATGGCCTACATGTGTCCTTGAAATGGTAAAATTTCGCTGAAATTAACTTTACTTCGGAACATACTGCATTTGTCAACTTCCGAAGAACCATTGAACTTTCCGATTGGCATGCTACTACATTAAATGGCTGTCGACAAGAAGGCGTCCCCAAATTATAAACATATAATTTAGCATTATATCTACGTCATGAGTAGTACTTGACAAAGGCGTTCAAAATCATGAGAATTTAGAAACATTCACAGTATTATCACCCAAAGAAACATCGGAATAAGCAGCTGACATGAGCCGCCTTAGCTTTGTAGTGCTTTTTTAAATTGCTGACCCGTTTTTTAGCAACCAATGTACTTGAAGTATTAGTATTACTACTTTCTTCAAAGCGTAGAACTTCAGCTGTTCGCAATCGCATCTCGTTCCTTGCTTTTTCTATAAATATAAGAACCATTGTTGGCCGCGCTACATTGCGAAGGCGCCCGTATTGATTCGCTTTGTGGTGATTACTTTTTCTGATAGCGTTCATAGCATGGTACGATGTTACCAAAAGTATCCGGCTTTCAGCTTAAATCGCCATGGTGCTCCAGAACTTGCTCACCCAGCGATGCATCCGGGTCATACATGGAATAATACTCCGTGTCCGTACTTATGGCTTCGATTAATTCTCTATGACATTAATAAACTTCGGTTGACCGATTCTTAGCTTCCTCGGCCAAGCTACGTAGAGAGCTACGTCGATTATTAGGATTTAGGACCCTACAGATCCTCCCAGGAAATTCAAGCCGATCAATAAGAGCGACAAATTTTTTTAGTCTTGATAAAAGCAATAGCATAGATTTTATCACGGTTTCGCCCGATGAAAGATGCATCCCTGCATTCTTTAACACTTGAAATCAAGCTATAATAATAAAAGGAAAGATTATTTAGAGCACTATAAAACAGATTGAATTACATCGGTTTAATTCTTATCATGAAAATATGACCACTTTCATGCTCACCAAAGAAACGAATAAAATTCTTTAGGATTCTTGAGAATAATAAAGCTTACTAATATTCTTCACTATATGATGATTATATGTTTTACATTGTCTTTTGTGATAATCAGTAGTATGAAATAAAACATTATAGTAGCATATTAATTTATTTAAATGTTCGAAAATCAGAAAAGCCAAATCGTCTCGAAATACTTTCATGGCAATTAAGCCGGGGGGCACTTGTTAAAGATCCTCTGGTCTCGATGTGATTTCTTTACGAGAGACCACTCTTCAACGCCATCAAGACACCATTGAGACCTTGGGTCTCGATGGCCTCAGACTCAAAAGCGTTCAAAGCATTGAAAATGACTGACGATAACAACGCACTTATATAATATTATATTAAATGAAACAAACATAATAAATTATCATAAAAACATCAGATGATATATAAGTAGCTACGCATAATGAATACATATGTTAATTACGTAACTAATTAATTAGTAACTTCTTAATAGCTCAATTACTTGATCTTGTTGGGTTTGAGTAAGTGGAGGAATCAAGAATGAATAATTAGGGGGTGGGAGACTTGTATTACCCTTTAGTAGCACTTCGTTGGGCTACTAAATGTCCCTTCTATGTTTTGTAAAATATGTAATTCCTCAAAATACCACCAAACTAACTGGTCCTCAAATTATTATACCACCCAACTAACCTACAAGACAATCTCAACAACTCAATGTTTGATGTTCCGAGAATTAATTGTTAGGTTGGATTGGTTGTTTATTAACATGAGGTGAGTTTCTTCGGAATTTTTGTTTCATAAAAATAATTTTGCCTTAGGTTATATTTAAGAAGCTTATAAGTTTAGTCTAATCGTGAATTAACTACGAGAATATAAAAATGGATTCAATAAATGATAAAAATAAAACAAAAACTAGATATATTAAAATCTAAAATGAGCTGAAATCTTTCAAAGAGTAAAATAACAGAAACTCATATACAAAACATGTCTAGAGATACCGAAGAATACCTACGACTAATGTAAAGAAATTTAGCATCTAAAAGAGAGCCATATTCCGATCAAACAAACACTTTTGAAGAAATTTGAAGAAAAATGGTGAAATACAAAAATAATTGGAGGTGTTTTTCCTAATTTTTACTATTATTTATATGTGATTTGGAGCATTTCGGTGAAATACAATCATTGAGTTCTAGATTTTTGCTTGATTTAATGCGATTTAAAAAAATTCATGTTCGATTATGAAAGATATGCAGGGAATTTTGTTTCGGTTGATTAATTATGAATTTTGGGTTTATGTAGCACATTCTTGATTAATTATGTCTTGAATATATATGAAGAAATTTGGTTATACCCCAATGATATTTGATGATTTCAGCATATGATTTGTGAAATTATTGTAATTTAATGATTTTAAATGGTGATTGAGGTTTGACAGGAAAGCATTACTATTGGATAAGGTAAAAAGCTCCAGCTTGACACTTGATAAAATAGTTTTGTATTCAAATAAATATGTATCGCATCACAGCCATTTTTTGAAATATAGATGGAATCATTTACAAATAGTTTCACCAAAAGCTGAAATCTACCACATATTAGTATTATATGAAATGTTAAAGTTTAAATATTGAGCAGCAGCGTCAGTAGGTGTCGATATAGTCCTTGATTTATTAATTGATTTTGGCCATATAACATCTAAATAATATTATGTTGCATTACAATCGTCTTTTTATAAATATTTGCATTCTGAATATAGCGATTGTATTTTTAGATATGTAATATTATAATGTGTCAGTTTCTTTATCAAAATGCCACATTTAATGGATATGGTATTGTATCTCTTAAGCGAAGAAATGACATAGCAACCACGGTCTATGACTTTCGCTATCTTAAATGTGACGATATAGTGGTGATTTATCTATATAAAACATAAATAAGTATTATGTCGCATTACAGATAAAGCTTTTTTACTAAGTGCATTCCCGAATATAGTGTTGTATTTGCTTGGTTAAATACTTTGGATTATGTAATGCCACGATGCTAAAGTTTACGGTAAAAACTCTATAGAATTAATATCTCGTTTACAGGAAAGATGAGGTATAATGTGTGGTGTTTAGAGGATTTGTTAATTTATCGATAAATTAATAATTTATTAATTTAAAGAGTTTTTTATTAAAAGTAAATACATATACATTGATGGCTTTATTTGAATTTATTACTCCCTCCGTCCCACAGAGTTTAGTTGGAATGACTTTTTAACTTTGCTAATTTTTAACAAATGAGTTAAGCTTTATATGATATATAGTCAGTTAAATTTCATTTTAACCATCGTCTTACATGACCCGCGTTATTCATTACCCAAATACCCTTAGTTTGAATTTATTTGTTTGATCGTTTTATGTTTGTAATTGTTCATAATTTATTGGTACATGAATTTTAATTATTTATTGTCATATATAGATTGTTTGATAAATGAGGGTAAGCATGAGAATATCATAGTTTTTTTTTTTTAGAAATTGAAATGGCCCAAAGTTGAACCTTACGATATAGAAATTAGTCCAAACTAAAGTTGGACGGTGAGATACAATTTATCTAAAATATGTAAGAAATATAAGTACAATATAATAAGGAAAAGAATATGAGATAATGATCACGATAACTGGAACTGTTAGCGAAAGAAACACTTTAGGGTCCCAAATTCTTAGCGTTATGTTACAATTCAAAAGCAGCGTCGGTATTGGATGCGATATTAAAGCTTCGGGAGAGATTGAACTCCGACAAGATTTGAACTTTAAAATAAAAGAAACAACTATAGATTCATGTTTTTCATTCAAGTTGTAATAATTATTTTTTTCAATTTCTAAGAATTATTAATTTATGATTTTGTTGGGTTCTATAATATAAAAGGATTTTCGGAAAAATTATTACTCACAAGAATTTTTAAGCGGCTGAGAATGCAGGGCCAGGACGATTTATTGTTTTAGAGAGTTTATTAATTTATAGGTTTTACTATGGTTGTATCAATCTTCTCCCAATGCAAATATCGCGGTTGAGTACCAGGATATGATGACCTTGATACTCTTATACGAAAAAATCACATAGCTGTCCCAATGGTATTGTGGTATACTTTACAGTCTTTGGCGTGTGCTTGAAATTGCGAGATGAAAATAAGAATCTGAAAGAATGTATGATCATCCTTAATATATAGAAGGATGGATGATTTCGGTAAAGAATGTGAACATCTATATACGGACAATATGTGAATCTTAACCATGATAAATAATTCAAGAAAAAAAAAACTACAATTAATAGCAAAAAATTGAAACAAATTCAGAAAAAATTAATACAAGCAAAAAAAAAATGAAAAAAAACTTATCAGACTAAGACTAAAGAGAATATCTTGTTTAAATTAAATGGCTTGAAAAAAAGGCTAAAAATTCGAAATTAATTATGTATACTCTGAGTATAGGCGTATGAGGATGCTTTTCCTCCAAAATGCTAAAAATCATCCAGAAAATGGCCCTGTTAATTTTGTCTATTAAAATAAATCAATAACAAGATATTAGTAAGCACCTAATAACTATCTAATTATGAACCTCCAAAAAAAACTATCTGTTATAAATAAAGATCTTAACAGTTTGTGGCTTCAATTCTAACATAATACGCACTACCATTTTACAAACTTAGTAAACACACTTTTTACTCCGAAACTTTACAACTAGCTAGTAACGATGAAATTTATTCAAACAATTGCATAACAATTGCTCCGATTTTGAAAATTATTAAATAAATATGAGAATATGACACAAAATATATCAAACGAGTTATAATTGCACCCGAACCCATATGCATTTCATATGACCAACTTTATGGGTCTTCACCGCGGTACCCTCTTAAATATTGTCACCTCTTCACCACCTTTCTTTCTTCCCTCTCCAATGACTTAATTACACCACCTTTTTCTCCATTTTCTCCTTTATCTCCTATATACATTATCATATCACACCATATTTTTGTTGATCCAAGTTGATCAAAAGAAGAAACCATTTATCAATAATGAGTTTTTTTCCATCTCTAACACCACCTCCCCCTCCCCCTCCCCCACCACCACCTTCATTTTTCACCACCGAAAACGGCGGCACGAGTGCAACAAATCAACCACAACCATATAACTATAACACCATTAATAATGCTGGTTTAATCACCTCCACCTCCACCTCCACCTCCTCCTCCTCATCATCACCTTCATTTACTTCATCCATTGTCATAACAAGCATTGTAATCTCGTCTGCAATAATCATCTCCGCCTCCATCTACATCCTCCTCCGCTTCCTCTCTCGCCGCTCCCCCTTCACTTCAGCCGACGACGTCGTCTCACCACCTTCATCAAACCACCACCATAATAATAATAATAACTATTATCACACGGTGCAAAACTCCCTTCCTGTATTCACTTTCGGTTCCCTTAACGGGAACCTAACCGGAAGGGACTGCGCTGTGTGTTTATCAAAGTTCAAGAGGGAGGAGACATTGCGTCTCCTCCCTCTCTGTTGCCACGCGTTTCACACTCAGTGTATCGACGCGTGGCTTTTGAGTAACCAAACGTGTCCACTATGTAGGTCTACTGTGTACCCTACGGATACAGATTTATTGAATAAAATCCTCTCAGTTAACGAAAACACGAACAACGAAAATAATTTTATTGGTGTTAATAGTAGTAGTAATGGTAGTAGTTTCAGGGTTGAGATTGGTAGTATTAGTAGTCGTAGAAGAGGACCTTTGCATGAAGGTATTGAAGGTGAAGGAACAAGGAGTTACTCATTGGGATCATTTGAGTACATTGTGGATGAAGGTTATGAAATTCCTATGGATTCTATATATATGAGAGGCGCATTGGATGTTGGTTTGGTTGATAATAAAGAAGTGGGCTCGAGTGGCGCCTCCATGGAGCGCCACGACAATTTGGTTGGATGGGAGGTTGGTGGAAGTGGAAGGAATTGGCTAAGGGAGTACGTGGATAGGTTGTCGTCTCGGGCGGTGTCGTTTCGGAGCTCCGGGAGGTTTTTTAGTGGAAGTAGCCGGAGAAACGACGTCGTTGTGCCTGTGGATGTGGATTTGGAGGCCATTAATAGTCATGGAGGTGAAGACACAAGTGAACTTTTCCGGTGGATATCTGGGGTATGATTTGTAAATTTGTGGAAGTTATATTTTGAGTAATGTAGACATGAAAATATATGGTTTATTTCATTTTTTTTTTGTCAAATGTTGATAATTATTACGAAATTAGTAGTATGTTCTTTTAGAGGTAAAAACATTTATAAAGTAAGCTTATGTTCTCATTTGCTTTTCAACTAATCTAGAACTTTTAATGCGAGTTAATGTCCACATTGACTTTGAACATAGGTAGTCTTTTTCAATATGGTAGGGTTTGATCAAAATGATGAATTGCTTTGGGATATTGAAAGTGAACCAAAGTACTTGTTTGTCCCTTCCCTTCTTCATTTCCAGTTCTTCTATTCTAAGAAGTCTTTATAAAATTATGTTCGTATATATTACTTGTATTAATTGTGATTTGGGTTTAATCCCCTTGTTTAACCAATAATGCTATAGCAGTGGTGTGTATGTCTATTATAAGTTGTGGTCAAATGTGCCACTAGTCTCTCAAGAAGCATAAACAGGGTGGATTCATAAATATTTTGTTGTTTCTAGGAAACCATTGGGAAATGATATTAGTATAATCAATCATCGATAAAAATGATGAAGTTACGGAACACAACATATGGATCCCCACAGAAATTTCTGTACTGCCATCTTCACATTTTTTAATGATTTTGAACATTCTTCTTCCAAGTTTCGACCACCCTCACATGTGACATTAATTCCCAAAATTGTTAATTTTAGCTCATCCACAGACTGTCTTTCAAACAATTTTATACTCATTGTCAAAATAATTATTGTTTTAAAAAATCGATATGAAATTTTAGCAATCGATTATTAACTTAAATTATATTTTTAAAAATTATAAAAAATAATATTATAAAACTATTTTCAAAAATAAATCTAATTATATAAATTTTATATTTATTAGAATAATGAATAATTAATAATTAATGGTCAAAATTTTATATCGATTTCAAAAAATGACAGTCTTTTTGATTCGGAGGGAGTATACAATAATTCGTGCCTCCTGTAATCATGGAACCTGTGATGTACTCCTTGATCTTCTCTATATATATTTGTTTTTGTTTTTACTTCTTGTCCTTATCAATGAGTTTTAATCTATTTGTCTCCTATCCCTACTCACCTAAACTTTATAATAAGATGTTCAACGATTCTAAATTTTAGATCATTGCATCATCCCGTTTTGATGTAGTGCTTCCAAGTCAAACTTATAAAGTAAATTTTAATTTCTTAATTAATTATAATTATTGTTATATTATGAAGATTTAATTTTATATTTTTTTTATCCAACTTATATCAAATGACCTAGTATTTATTTGCTCAATAGCTTAACGGAAGAGAGGATTCAAACTATAAACGAATGAAGACAACATACTCATATATATAAACGATTTTACTTAATGCATAATGTTTTGTTGATTTGATACAATTTATAAACATAAACAACAATATTCGACATCTTTTAAGTAATCAAACATAGATTGTTACACATGATATAGCAAATCCAAATTTAAACTAGCTTCGTTTACCTTTGAACAATTTAATCATCCATACTTTAGGCTTACAAGCTACAACCACATTGTGTACATAGAGATAATTTGTCAAACAATCCCCAGAGTTTATCGAAAGTCAATATTTAGTCTCAAAAGTTATCATTGATGCAATACTAATCCTTTTTTTATAGTATTCTGCAATTACGAGCCTCTGAGATATTGAATATTACGAATAAATAATACTTTATTCTGGCAAGGCAATGAAGTAAGCAGCTACTTAATAAAGTATAATATGTTTCGAAAATTAAGCACACGGCTTGCTGGCTGAGTTGAATTAGAATGCCATTAGGCCCATTCGGCCAGTAAGTTATCATTGATGGAACACTAATCCTAAAGTTATGATGTGGGCTAGCCCAATGGACATATCTACAATCGTCTTCCAGCTGGGCCTTCCTGGCCCCAAACAGACAAATGATCCATAAATCAGCCCATCACAAAAGCATCTAAGCAGGAAAAAGCCCAATCGCAGACCCACATATCGTAAACCTCTCTAGTCCCAACAATACAGCACAAAGTACAACAAAATATCTTCATTTCTTATCCATCAATGGCATCCATGTTGACTTTAGTCAAACCCTTTACTTTTCAAACAATTAACCTCCCTTTTTCCTTAAATCAAAGACCTCTTGGTATATTTATTTTAAAAATTTGACCTTTTTATTTATTTATTTATATTGTTTCATAATTTTGTCACATTTTGTGTTTCTATGCAGGCTTGAAGTTTAGCAGTTCATTAAAAGTCAATGCCATAACTAAAAGCTTCGAACCCACAAAGGTAACTTCACATTTTCTAAGCTTGATTAATTATTAATGTTTTTTATTAGTGAATTTATATGTTTTAGTATTATTTTTGTGAAAAATGAGTATAGTTATTGGATTTATTAATTTATGTTGTTTTTATTTTGTTTATTATAGGTTAAACCACAAGGGGATAGAGTTCTGGTTCGGCTAGAGGACCTACCTGCGGTATTAACATTTGCATTGCCTCATTTATTTATTATTAAAAGTGTCACGACTCCTCGAGTTCCTGCGGTGGGATATTGGTGTTAATCGCAGAATGTGACTCAATTGATCATTACTAGAGTTTTCTTTTTAACTCCTTTAACAATGTTCGTTTCTTACGAGAGTCGAACTCATACCGAAAGAGGTGAGAGTGTTCATACTTAGCACTTTAGTTCTTTATCAATTGAGTTATGCCCCGGGGCGCGTCATTTATTTATTAGATACAACATGTCACATACTTAGATGTCGAAATGTTTTACTTTGGAAAATAATCATTTGAATAATAGTATTAATTTATTATCAAAATCGAGTAGTTTTAGTTGATTAGTCGAACCTTCGGTTAACTTAGATGGAGGTAGTATTAGACAAGTCATAGCTAGAAGGTTACATTTTTGATTGATTGTAAACCATTGCACACATGGAATTTAGCATGTTTAAGGAACTTGATCAAGGTGTCATGTCCTTCAACTCCGACTAATGTGAAAAGAAGTTATCATTGGCTACTGCATTTATCAACTCATATTGTTGATAACCATGTCCTAGTGCATCTAAAGAAGCTCCCGACTAAGTGGGGTAGGGGGGTCAGAGTGTGCAGCCTTACCCCTGTGATAATAGGGGAGGCACACAACTTAATGAGGACTAACAAAAATACATTAACAGTTGTTACATTCACTTAGTATCGCAGCTATTTACTATTTTCACTATTTGCTATCAATGATACATTGTGATTGTAGGTATAGAATCCAATAACATATGCCATGCTTTTTACTAGTTGAGTTTACACTTGTGCAAGTATTAGTCTATGCAATGTTATGGATAACCATCAAAACAAGTGGGCAGTTACCAACAATTTGTGACTTTATCCTCGCAGAAATCTGCTGGTGGAGTTCTGTTGCCTAAGTCTGCTGTCAAATTTGAGAGATACCTCATGGGAGAGGTAACGAAACAAAACATATGCTGTGACTTAGTTATGTATCATTCTTGTGCAAAACAGATTTGCTAAGTCTGCATGCATTTTCCTAACAGATTCTCTCTGTTGGTGCTGATGTTGACAATTTGGAAACTGGAAAGAAGGTAGTTTCCATTATTTTATATTGATAAACTTGATAGTTGTCATTTATCATATAATAGAGATGATTAACGACATTCCTATTAATACTTCACTATTGCTATCCACTTATTTTGTATGCTGAAATCAATCAATTTTTTTTGGCAGGTTCTTTTCTCCGACATAAGTGCTTATGAGGTGAGACTTCAATAGCGTTCTGAAAAACTGTTGTGAAACTATGATCATTATCTTATGCTTTGTAATCATTAACTTTTAAATGTTGTGACAGGTGGATTTAGGGGCGGAAGGAAAGCATTGTTTCTGTAAAGCAGGTGACTTGCTAGCTGTAGTAGAATAGAGATTCAACATTGGACTCATGTTTTTTCACTGTCAATTCTAGAATGTGCAAATAAGCATATGCAAATGAGATCATTTAATCCTAGAAAATACGTCGATTGAATGGTGGTTTGAAATAAGTTTTGCATGTTATTGCTACTAATTGTTGTGCTTAAGAATGAAAATCGTTAATTTGTTAGATGATAAAAATTTCTCTGATTGATCTGTTGCCCCCCTGATTGTTCACGATTCTTCGCTGAAAGAACTTGTTCGGTATCTCCTGGGGAAGTTTAATTTATGTGGTAGTTCCTACTTTTGTGGTAAATAATTTGTTTGTTATGGAAACATGTACCTAAAACATATTAATGTTGGATAATATGAGGAGGAAATGCATGTTTCAGTAACTACAAAATCTTGGAGAAACGTATAAGCAAGAAAGTAAAGGTGGAGAAAACCGACTTGTTTATATATTGATTTATGTGCATTATATGGGTCTGTAACTTCACCATTTCTTTAAGGATATACAAACTATACTTACAAAGCAACTGTATGCCAACTTGAGATTCTTTCCACAGTTGTTTCCCTCAATCTTCTCTTTTTTCACATCTCAAGTACTGTGAGATATATATATATTTTATAATTTAGCAGTGTTACATTCTTGATATTAATGAAAATATAACAATTACTTCACGAATTTAAAATTAACATGATATAATCAATCATAACTAATCCACTATTTTGATAAAAACAAATTTCATGAGTCAATTGCTGTTGTGGTGGAGTTGATTGTATGAATTACATTTTAGGGTTAATTTCTCGGCCCTTGTCATTAATCTTATACTAATATTTTTTATATCGTGATTCCCCTACCACTATATATAAATTAACTGCACCTCATAAAACGAAACAAGATCTAGTAAAACCTAATAAACCCCATCCAGATTACATACTAAACACAAGAACAGAAAATGAATAACCCTAATAACAATGTCTTCTCTTCCATTCCTCTCACCATTCTCCCCCTCCTCTTCCTATTATGCGCCATCGAAACCACGCTGGCGCAGAATGTGAGCCTAATCCGGAACACCTGCAAAACAAGTGTAACAAATGATCCGAACATCAAATTAAACTTCTGCACAACCTCTCTCCAAGCAGCTCCAGCAAGCCGATGTGCTAGTCTCCGCGGACTAGCCATGATCTCGATCAGACTCCTACGTTACAACGTTACAGACACGAGGTGTTTGATCAAACAGTTGGAGACAACCAAGAATTGGGATGACTTCAATAAACGACGTTTGAATGATTGTTTGGAAGTGTATTCTGATGCAATTCCTTCAGTAAAACAAGCCATGAAGAGTTTCAATGCGAAGAAATATGATGATGCCAATATACAAATTACTGCAGTTATGGATGCTGCTACTACTTGTGAAGATGGATTTAAGGAGAGGGGAAATGGAACAACTTCGTCGTCGCCTTTGAAGAAGAGGAATGATGATGCTTTTCAGTTAGGTGCAATTGCTCTTTCTGTTCTTCGAATTATTCAGAGAGCGAGGGTCATCTAATTAATTTACTGAAATCAACTGGGTTTGGTAGTTATCAATATGGGGTCTTGTTATGTTTTCATGTTCTGTAAATTAATTAAGTTTGGTTTATTTGGTTACATAAGATTGGTGTGAAAACTTGTTTTTTATCTATCTATTTATATAATCCTTCTATTTTTCATGATCTTGTTATGCTTCTGATGAGAAGATAGAGCATACATATGTCCCTCTTGTCAAACCATATGTTTCGAAAACTATGAAATGTCAAAGCGTATAAATTATGTAAATTCTCGAAACTTCATAAAAAATTGATATATTATTACATATCTGTATAAAAATAGATGTTATAACAAATATAATACAATATATTATTTTATGAATGTTATTTGAAATACATACACTTTTCTACTGAAAAAATGGCCTCAAAATATTACTACGTATATGATAGATTGTTAACTTATCAAGTTATTACTATAAGAATAGATTAAATTTTGAATCTATGTTCTAAAAACCATCTTACTAATCACTAGAACTGAAACGGATGTAATAATATTCCATTCACCAAAACATAGTTGGATATGTTTATTGGAAAAAATTTGTAGCACATCTATGGAAGAACATAATTATTTGGGTGAGAACTGAGAAGCAAAGAATGAGAAAGAATGGCTTCTACTCAACTCTATGATTTAGACATCATTTTGAACCTCAAAATGGCAATAAGTCCACGTATGGAGTTACCCTTCGAATCAAAGTACACATGGAAATGCAATTTGCATTATTCCACATTTCCACAACTTGTTACCTTTCAGTTATAATGTTGACCATGTAAATTTCAACATAACATACACTATGTATAAGTAAAATCAACATGTTAATTTTTGTGAATGGTCGAGAACATGTGATTGTCTTGATTCGAAGGGTATAAATTTTAGATTATAAATTAATTGATATATATTTAAAAAACACACAATTAATAAGGGGCATATTGATAACAACCAATATTTGAAGGCTGGAGATCAAAAGTCCAGGAGACATAATGATAAGTTGATAACACCCAATTTGAGGGGGCAATCCGATAAAATGTCTACAAATTTTAAAGAGTAAACTGCAAAATTAAGCAAGAGGTTTGGTATGTACTATATGAGACTTAATAAGTTGACAATTTGGCCAAAGAATTCCTTCAAAACCAAAGATATGTACAAGATCATTTAACACCAACTCACCAAAACATCCAAAAACTCCCTCAAACTATAAAAATGCCCTCAAAAAAGTTTGAAACAAACTTTGGAAACTCCTATACCCCAAAAAATAAAAATAAATTCTTTGGAAAACTCTACTGTACAGACTCCGGACCAAACATCACCTATCTAGAAAGACAAAAAAAATAGTTGCGCTTTCAATCTTTCCTTTTGTTAAAGGCTTTATTCGAATCGATTACGTTTATCTTTTTATTAAAACCTTTAGACTGTAAAGTTTCCCTTGTCAACGAGACATATCCACACGCCCATATCCATTACATCCTTAATTGAGAGAATTATGGCCAGCGATTCAGCATCTTTGCGGTATTATCTGGACCAACATGAACCGCCCAAATTGATCTTATTTTCAATAGAAGTCGCGCCAACCAAAATTTCATCCACAAAAAAAGTCATGAAAAAATTGACAATCTTTTGGAAAAAAGCCTACTCCCATAATAACATCACCCCATCCAGACCAAAAACTCGATCAATCCTCGACACTTTTGTAAAATCACCTTCTCATCACAAATAATTGTACTAGACTTGTATGAAGAGAGATACCAAGATTTGGATAGGTATCTCCAATGATGTAGATCCTATTTGGAAAATCTCTATATACCATAAAGGAACAAAAAAAATCATTAATGGAAATCCAATCTTTCATAAAAAAGGAATCAGCATGAGTAAAGGAGACCCTATGAAGAGAATCAATCTTGCCTCATTTGGAGAAATCATCCGAATGCCCATTTCGCTTTTCCTTACAAATTACAACTTTCACTTTATTATATTACTGATGCATTCACCTCGCAGGTCTGGTCTAAGCACTTCCACGAGATTGAAAGATCAAATGAATGGCAAAATATGAAGAACGAAGAATTGAAGAATAATTGCAAGTTGTTTTGGTTTCCAACCAATGTTGGATGTTTTTTGAACTTGTCGGAAACTTCAATTAGTACCTTTAATTCTATGGATTGTAATTTTTAAAGCGTTGTTATTAGCGCTAGATTTGATGTAATGAATCTTTTATGTTAAATTGCATTAATTATCAAAAAAAAAGTTGACAATTATAATGAGTTTTAAAAAACCCATTTATCGAGATTATTGATATGTTCGAATAGACTTGTGCATGGTTAGATTAGTCCTTACGAGGAAGCGACTACTCAAATCAATTGTTCTCGAAGTTTGATTTGGTATAAATTGAGTTCAACGTCAACGGAATGGTATTACACTTGCGCGTTACTACAATAAATTTATCCTTTAAAGTCATTATAATTTGATACGGAGTAGAATTTACATGAATTTAATGAACAACAACAAAAATAATGATAATAGTAAAAGCCCCCAATCATCATCGTGTTTCTTATTTAGGGTTACAGTTAAATCGCTTTAGCGTTGAAAATGTCGCTTATTAAATCGCACAAGCGTTTATTAATGGGCAAAAATGAATTAATAGTGACGGAATCCAGGTTAAGTTGATAATTCGCGTGGTATGCGTAACCATTTTGAGGCGTATTTTAAGTAAATTTTTTTAAAAAAAATTGGACGGAAAACCTTATTCATCACAACGTTTACTGAGGATTCGATTCATCGCGTTTGAAATGTCGCGTGCATCCTTAAGTTTTAAATAACGGGGAAAAAATTAAGTGCGGCGTGATATAATCGCGTTAAGTTCTTCTTTTTTATCGAAATATCGTATATAGATTTAATCTTGAAATTTTTAGATTGAGTCCCTTGGAAGCTTATTTACTCGAATCAATTGTTCTTGGAAAGCGATTTGGTGTAAATTGAGTTCAGCCTGTGAAATTTATTTCCACTTGCACTTTACTCTACTCCTTGCCCTCCTTTGAAGTTATTGCCAATTTGATACGGAGTAGAATTTACATGAATTTAATGAACAACAACAAAAATAATGATAATAATTAAAACATTTCATAATTCATTTTAATCTCAATGTAAGAAACCGTTAAAATAATAGTTTTTCGAAATCACTTTTATGGAATATTACGAAGTAATTCTTATCCTTAATTTTTAATACCGGTGTGTTGAACCACTTGAGAACCACCAATTTGTTTTATTACACAAAAAATTGGTAATCGGCGTTCTCCTTTTGTGCTTGATACTCCAACCGACCCAACCCCAGATTCACGTTCACGTTACTTTAAGTTATGCTCTTCTCCAGTCAGCGCAAAACGCCAGCATCTGGCATAAAGATCTTACGTCGTATATTTATATTTAAATGAAATATTTACAATTATTCTATTCAACATCACTACACGTGTTTCTTTTCCATTTATTACACTAATTTATTAAAATAAAATTCATGCATTCTGAGAAACATAATAAAAAATATCATACTAAAATAATGTAACTTGTCCAGGTCGAATTTGCAAATAAGTTAAAAACCTCAACAATAGACAAATAAATCAGTTATTGATTCCCTCCTCCAAATCCATTTCACTATAAATAACCAATTCCTTCTTGCCTCCACAATTATTTTCTCTATAAACTACCAAAATATCAATTTTTCATCCCTCAAGAAAGTAAGTGGCTTATTTAGATCTTTGATTTTTTCTACAGTATTTATATTTCTTATTTACTTGTTTTTGGAAAATTGTTATGTGATTTATAGATGGGTGGATTTTGGGCCTTTAATGTTTTGGGCTTTGGAATGATTTAAATATGATTATAAATAGGTGGAAAAGGTTGGAGCTTTGCTCCTATGTGGCAACTTTTTAATTGATTATGATCAGTTTGGTAGGCTACAAATTTTAGGCTCACGATTAAATTTCGTGATATTTAAAGTGCGATTTAACTTAAAAATAATTTTAAGTGTCAGTAGTCGCCTTCTTGTCCGATGTCATTGTACCGGATACATACTGCGGAGTAGTTAATCACCAGATATGACTCTCGATTGATTAGGGCCCAAGTTGATTAGGACGAGTTTTCCTTTTGAGTGATTAAGCGAAAGAGAATTAATGCTGACTTAGGTTAACATCAGTTGAAATAATTTTTTAATTATATCATGAAATGTAACAAGAAAATATTATTTTGGTATTCTAGTTTATGATTGTTTTGCTGCCTAATATAAGATGTGACATTTTGGAAATAGATGTTATGTTTTGTGTGACACACTAACAATCTTTGTTACACTTCGTTCGTTAGTATATTGTTCTCATTATATAGATGAATGTTCAATTACTCCAAGTTTGATATTCTTGTGGTTTACAGAAAGAGCATATTCTATAATATATTTAACAAGTTGCATGGAATATTGATTTGTATATTGTCCTCATTATATATATATATTATTTGCGTGCAGATTTGTATATAACGTTGGTTAATGCGCATGGGGACTATTGCTGATGCTGCAAACAAGGTGACATTTGAATCTCGTAATATTGTATATGTTTCATTTATTTCCATTTGCCCTCTTTTCAAATCACTGTAATGAGCTTTGTGGTAATTCTTTAAAATCTATGTCAGGAAGTATCGTTTCTTTAATCGAAATATTTCTTCCTGACAAGTGAAAATATAAATTTATGTATGCTAATCGGTAAAATCACGACCGAGTGTGGTTACTGGATTCTGAATTAGTATGGTAAATTTTCATTTATTTCTTATGTTGGTGCTAACCTTTTATTACAATAAATTTGGTTTTTTGTCTATTGTAGTAAGCAATTAAGTTGTTTGACTTAGAGTTCCTATTGCAGGAAGCCAGTGGAAGCTCGTTAGCAAACGAAAAAGTGACGGTTGTCTTTGTCCTTGGTGTGTGAGAGCTTCTTCTAAAGTTCTGCATTTATGGTTTTGTCATTTATGTGATTACTCAACGAAATCTTATTTTTCTGCTTGATCCTTAAATTTGAAATTGGCAGAATCTGTATGTCTTGACTAGTATCTGATGCAGAAAGAAGAAACACTTCGATGAGACCGATGAATTATTTTGTGTTTCTTTGACTATTGAACACTCACATAGTTATCAGTATTTATATTCATCTCTAAAGAAGATTTTGGAAGCACATATAGCCCTTTTATCAGTTGTTTCGCTTTGTATAGACTTCATGAGATTGTGAGGGCAAATCTTTCATAGTGTGCTATGCCTTTATACTCAATCTAGTTATTTTAACTCTTTATCAGGTGGCCCAGGCAGTGGGAAGGGCACCCAATGTGCAAATATTGTCCAACACTTCAGGTACACGCATCTGAGTGCTGGTGATCTACTCCGTGAAGAAATCAAATCTGGTTCTGGGAATGGGTGTGTAATTTCATCTAATCCTCCAAGTTTTTCAATGGGCTTGTGATTTCCAACTAATATTTTCTTATTGGCTTATCATCTTTTTATTTTTGTCAAGGCCACCAGTTTTACAGATGATATATCGAATTCATATCTCCAGAATATAGATTATTTCTCGTCTTGACATGTTATATTCTCTGAAAATAACCTAGATAATTGGATATATGAAAGCAGCTTCTTTTCTCTGTCTATTAACATCTTACTATATCCATGGGAAACTCCTTGATGTATATTTGGGAACCACTTGTCAACAAAATTATGTTGCTTCTCAACACCTGGATTGTCAATGTCATATGTCACAATGAAAAATTCCTTTTTCACAATGAATTCATGATTCAATTTATTTTGTACTGATAATTGTGAGCACTTATAACTAGGAATTGGAACATTGTATGACCAGGACAATGATTCAGACGATGATTAAGGATGGAAAGATTGTACCATCAGAGGTAACAGTTATGCTTCTGCTCCGAGCAATGCGGGAAAGTGGAAATGACAAATTTCTTATTGATGGTTTTCCTCGCAATGAGGAAAACCGTGTTGCCTTCGAAGCTGTTGTAAGTCTTACAGAAGGTGTCTCCTCATAAATTGCTGCTTGAAAATTGTTAATCGAAACACTAGATCATCTTCTTAATCCCTTTTCCGTGTTCACAGATTAACATAGAACCAGCATTTGTTCTCTACTTCGATTGTCCAGAAGATGAGATGGAGAGGCGCCTTTTAAAGCGTAATCAGGTAAGATAAGTCACTGGATTGAAAACTCCAATTTCTATCCATCTTTCTATTCCTTATGCTTTAATTGGACTCCTAGTTGTGTGTAGTTTGCTGACTATGATTCTTTATTTGCTATAAAAGGGACGAGAAGATGATAACATTGTGACAATAAGGAAGCGGTTTAAGGTTTTTATGGAATCCAGTCTCCCAGTTATTGAGTATTACAACTCTAAAGGGAAGGTTCGCAAGGTAAATTGCATTTTACAAGCTCACACATCCCTGTTACGACATTCTAGTTCTTTTTCATCAGTAAAGATGGGGGTGGTGGGCAACTTTGCTACTTGGGAGGTTCATCATACAGAAAGATAATAAAGGAAAAATTTAAAGGGAAAACAACTCACAATTTGAGCAATAACTTATGTTTGTTTGACTTGTAGATTGATGCAGGCAAGCCCGCTGAAGAAGTTTTTGAAGCAGTCAAAGCTGTCTTCGCTTAGCATGTAACAAGGTATTGTAAATTTTTTCTGAAACAAATAATCAACTACTATCCTGTCAAAAATACAATGTGCTTCTGGTTGTTAAGTAAGTTGTATAATAAGCTGTCCTTATCTCCTGTATGGGCAAGACTGTTCTTCCCGACATTTTAGTTTTTTCTGTTTTCAGAACAACGAGATGCATGTGAGAGAATGATATTGCTTCCTAAACCAAAATAACACACTGTATCTGGATATTCAGGCGGACTGCCGAACTGTCCTTTAATCACTATAGTGACTGAATGAAGAATGTTGTTTGCAGGTTCTCATTTTATGATAAATTTCCTGCCACACCATCCTTGCACGAGTTGCGATGATTATTTTTCGAAATTATTGGAGCTTCATTTGAAGTTAATTACGTAGCAATTAACATGCATTTGAAGTCGACTTTTTTCCCTCTGTTTCTCCTATCAGGTGATTTTGTAGGACTGCCCTGTTGTTCTCCACAGGATCTTAAATGTTATACTCCATTTAAATACACCGAGTTATCACTTATCATTATCATAAATTGTTTATATTTCTAGATTCATCATTGGTGGCTGCATTTCACTCTTACAACATTTTGATACAGACTTCACTATATAATAAAGTATATATACATTTTGGTAGGTTTGATACTTTAATGCATTCTGGTATCATTTAGCTGGTGTGTAAGTAGTACGAAGTAGTTACTACTATAGTACATTTGTCTTTTGTATAATTTGATCAACTTCCATTACTAAATTGATTGTGATGTATGTTTTTTTTAAATTTATTTGGCGTCAGTTTTGAGTTGAATACAGTTTTTAGCTATTATTAAGGTGGATCAAGAAGAATTAAGAGAATATTATTAGTATTAATTATTTATTCTGTGTAGTTTAATAATAAGCTTGAGTATCAGGAGATTCTTATTAATGCAATAAGTATTTATTATTGTATCCTTAAATATAAAAGCCCCAGTTTGTATTCATTATATTCGTGAGTTTATTTAATATAATTTCACATTCTTTATCATTCACTGTCGTAATATATAACTTCATCCCCGAACCTAAAAATGTGAAAACATTAAGAACATTTTCATATTGAAGGAAGCTACTCGTAAACTACTTCATCTATTTTTATTTGAATGACCTACATCAGGCTATGGAAACAACCGAAGTAACCACCACTTCACCACCCGACACATCTTTGTGTTTAAGATTCGCATCGATGCAAGTAACAACTATAAATATGCATCTCTTATAGAACATACAACACAGAGCTCAAACAAATATAATGTCATTCTCCTTGATTGTGTCAAGGATAATACCTAGTCTGACATCGACACGCTCATCTTTCTTGAGCTCAAATGACAGTGCATACACATCAGCTTCTTTGGATCGCTCTGCAATCAGCTTCCCTATAAGTCTACAAGCATCATTATCAATGAGGGATGGTAATGTGTTCCTTAGGTCCTTAGCATTCGTTGTAGCGACTGAGATGACCTTGCTGGTCCCTCGGTGCATCACTTTCGCATGGATAAATCGCTTTGAAAAGAAAACATTAAGTAAAAATGGCCTCATGTACATATCTGTCCTCTGCTTCCATGATTTTTTATTAGGTTTCTTGGCTGCTTCACTTCGAGATCTCCTTGTCCATGCAGCTTCAACAACAAAGCTCTGAAATAGTTGCACCAGTCAAACATCAGCAAGATACACAATGGTCAGAGATTCAAATTCATTAGCAATTTCAGCCACATCGATTTCTTAACTAATCACTCGCCAATATATGAGCTCTTTTTCTTTCATTCGAACATTATATATATGCAAGATCATTGGCCTTACTCGTTTACTAGGAATCTGTTGTATCAGAAGATATGGAGAATCAATATTACTCGACTATCAGATAAGAGTACCTTTACTTCAACGCAATGTAGTTGTATATGCTTTATCTTAATAGTTTCTATTAAGAATTTAAATCAAACAGGCGAAGCTTTCAACGTTACATCCTGATTTCTTGAGCCAATTTTCAGACAGTAGAACTACATTCAAGTCATTTAGATATTATTCATAGACTATGTACTTATCCTTGGTGGAGGCTCAACATTGAGGTTGATTTATCTCATCAGAATTGGACTAGACCAAGTGGCTTAGTGGATGATACTTTATGATAACCTAAGCATTACATTCATGACCCATGTCGGACCATTTAAAATTATCTGTATATCATCATCCTCATACAAATGTTTATACTTGCAATTTGTAGTAATCAACAACCTAATCACTCCAACCAAGACTAACACATATCATAATAATCATAATATTTTGTGTCATTTTGCAGAATTTGATTTTATATTATCGATTCGAATATAATAGAATAAATGAAAATGGACATCGCTTATTTCACACCTGAAACCTTTGCTCATATTTATTTACTCTGGGTAAATTTGAAAACGGCCTTTTTATTCTGGTATTCTTTCTTATCCCATATCCATATAGGTGGGAGCCTTTTCGGAGTCATTAATCATAATACATGTATCCTTGTACAATCCTCCACTACTAACACAAGAGTAACACTTCCATTTCAAGACTCAAATTAATCACATAATTAACCAATAAAATTTAAACTGAGCAGAAAAATATAAAAATAAAAGTCACCTTTTTTGGATAAAGATTTGAGATTGAAGAGAAAGCAGGAGTAGAACATAGGGAAACATTAAGGTGTGGGAATGAAGAAGACCAAGAAAGTGAAAGTGAGCTGGAATCTTGTTTAGGGGATTTTAGTAATTCAGACGAAAGAGATAAACTTATGGGTGTTGCTAATATTGAACTACTGCCCATTTTATTATGGTTGGTGTCGCCGGCGTGGGGTGGGGTGGGGCTGGTGGGGATATGGGGGTTGAGGTGGTGGTGTGAATTCTTGATTTCTGACCAATTAATACATACGAGTATACGACCGTTGATAAGTTTAAGGATTTATGATTGAAATGACTATTTTGCCCCTACTAAGACTTTCTTAAAAACTACACTTATAAATAGGAGGGGCTAAAATAGTAATTTCGACCCTTATTTGGACACTGTTTAGAGTGTGCTTATAGCACCAATGGATTTAGGATCGAGTGCTGGCCTGTTTAAACAAATTTAGAATTAAATTGAGACTTCGGCTTGAATTTGATCAAATACATTCATGAGGTTCGAGTAGGTTCTAAAGTTATACTCTCTTTTTCTCTTTTTTTCAAATTTTAAAATTATTAAGTGCATTTGGGTGCCATAAATATTTCTCTCCAATTTATCACTAATATAATAGTCAAAATGAAAACCAAGATTATGATTTATATTTTAGGAAAAATGGTCATAGTAAATGGGATGGAAGTAATAGAACTAATACTAGAAACTAACATTTTGAATACATCAACTCGAATTGAATCTCGAGTTTTTGGTTCGCTTTTACGTAGTAATTTTTGATATTGTAATGGTTTAAATGCTTTTAATCGAAAGATTGAGGTATATATGATATGTTCATGAAATTAAATGACTAGTTCCTAATTATAGGAAGTCGTTAGCCATCACTACCATTTGAAATCACACTCTATTGAATAGGAGGCTTCATGACATGAGCATTAAATTGTAGTAGCTTCTAATTCATCCATTGCCCACATCTTTTCTCTCTTCCCACTTGTTTATACGGAGTAGTATAGATAATTAGTCAAATTAAAAACTTATCATTATGATCGTAAGACACATTAAAAGTAATTGCACACTTGATCATAGAACTTTAAATCTCAATTCAATCCAAATAAAAAGCAACCAAACAAGTATGAGTGCAAATCTAGTCAATGGATAAGAATACATGAACGAAATAAGTCAACCATCCATACATCTTCCTATGTTGACCAACTATATTTTTCCAAAGCATAGTGTTACATTATGTCATCCAACACAAAGAAAAATTAGACTAATTTTCAATTCGGTGCTATTTTTCAGTTAAGCAAATCAATCCATTATTGATACTCTCTATTTTTTAATCTTCATCTTGTATGTGTCTTCTAAGTTTAATAATGTTGCTTTTCAAAGATTACGCAAATCCAATAACAATAATTAACTTAGATGATACAATATAAAGCTTGCTAGCTTAGAATTAATTTATTATTTGAAGTAAAGTAAGAAGCAAAAATAATACTCCGTATATCTTTTGACACCCACAATCCACATGTTGTGAAGCTATATATATGGAGTGAAAACTTTGGAAAAAACAAGAATATTGCAGCATGATGAATATTATTAAACTTATTATTATTCTTGCTCACATTTTAGCAATCTTGGGTTTCTTTCTCCTAATTTTGAGGAGGTTGCGCCGCCGAGGGGGAGAAGATTATCCGAGCCAGGAGGAGTACTTCACATTTGATGCCAAAGTTGAAGGAAGGGAGAATGATTTTGGATGTGTTGTTTGTCTTGATGAGATAAATTGTGGCCAAAGGTACCGAAAATTGACTAAATGCAACCATTGTTTTCATGCCGACTGCATAGATTCTTGGTTTGAGTCCCATCAAACATGTCCACTGTGTAGAAGGGAAATTCCTCAAAAATTGAGGGACCAAAATGTCCATTCAAGTGTTTTCTTTTACATTGTTTCCTATTTTGAGAGTCTGCTTTTGAAGGTGCATAGTCCACTCAATCAAGAACTTACACTAGCTCTAAGTGGAAATATGAGATTCATTTACTAGAATGAAGATAGCTATTTTGTTGGTAATTTTTTCCTTTTGGTCATCACCAAATCAAAGTAAATATAATGATGCCATCCTATTGTAGGTTTCCTTGCCCAGCAAGTAATTTCTTTTTAAGGATGGAACTAATTCGTTTCATAAAAATGTTAAGGATGGAGACTTTAATTTATAACTGAAAGCAAGATTACATAAGATGTTGACACATCATCAATAGCTTACTAGAAAACAGTTTGATAATAGATTGGTGCTTAGATTAAATAGTTCGAAATAAAGCTAATTAAAGTAGTACACTCGTCATAGTACATAAATAATTATATATTGTGAGTGTGGTGGTTAATTGGGCGGAAGCCATGATGAATGCTAGCTTGCCATACTTTGTCCACATCGAACATCATATCTCCACACTCATTCACATTCCAACCTTCCAGACCATGCAATATTCCAGCTACACGCCATGCACTCATCACCCTCCTTGGCAGCCAATTCTGAGAAAATATAATAAATAATTAGCTAGCCAACTTAAATAAATAAATAATTTATCGCGGTTATTTTTTATATTCGTGTAAAGAGTCGAGATGATTAAGAAATAGAGTTTGGATTTTTTGGTACGTGAGAAGCTATCATAGATTCATAGGTGTATTGTTTTTAATAGGTTGCGACTACTTTTACTTTGATTAAATCAGAATTATCGTTTTTAGTTAAAAATAGGTTTTTATGTCTCTTATTATCTGTTCTACGCATGTCTTAATTAGTTTTATATTAAATTAACAGTGAATCTTAAATTAATTCCTAGATGCATTAAAGAGTTTTGGTCCTCTGGTTATTACCTCACAAGAATCCACATTCTCAAGATGTTTTGGAGTCAACATGGAGGGAGTGGTGAAGTATGAGCAATCCTTTCTCATTTTCTTTGGAGGGAATTGAGAGAAGGGAATGAAGATTGTTCCCTTTAATGCCCTTATTTGTTCTTCTTCACTCAATCCATCCCCAACCAACCATATCTGCATTTAATTTCATCCCATACTTCAATAATTTAATCAAATTGAAAAGATAAAATAGAAAAATGGTAGTCAAGAGGACAAGATAATTCAATACTTTTGAGGTAATGCTTTTGGAGAGGACAAGGTTATTTCCTGCCTCGGCACTCATTCTTGATTTAAGCTTCTTATCTATTCTCCCAAAATTATATGACCTATAATGAAATCTCACATGAATTCATAAGAGGATGAAAATAAATGACATGTTTTAATTTAAAGTTTGTTCTCGATGTCTCCATTTAGTTTTACCATATATATATATATATGGATTCAATTATCATGCAAGAACATAAGTCTAAACGATTTATTATTACTCGCATTAAGCTAAGTCAAGTAATAGATCATTTAAATAAAAATAAATATATACATAATTGTCGTTCTATATTTTCAATTAATCAATACTGAAACTATTGGACTTAGATGGCATGATTTCTTTCCTTCAAATTTATACCTGGATTCCATCTTGGCACAATGCAAAGGCAATAGCATAGGCAACCTTGGTGACATTTCCTCTAAGAACCACATGTGTTGTTCCCTTTGGTATGCTATTTAACACCACTGCAACTGCTAAACTACTACCATCTACTACCTTCACTTTGAGATCCGGATACCTTCTTATATAAAGCTCACCATTTCTGTTCAGCTCCTCCTCCTATGCACCAAAATTTCTCGAGACATTAGTATACATACATCACTGTCTAAATTAGAATCCGAAATTACTAGAGATAAATTTTATTTTTAGATTCTGAATTTGATTTTACCACGGCCATATATCGATTTTAAGATTGTTGGAATTCAATTTAAAGACGTGAAATTAATTACCTGATTTAGAAGGCCAAGACTAACAACCTTAATGCCTTTATCCTGAGCTTCTATTATAGCTTCCTCAATCAAGTTATTGATGGCATCCCTTTGCAATTCCATTAAATACTGAAAATAAATACCATAAGGATATCTTCTTAAAAACAATTATACGAGTTTGACTTATGGTAATAAGTATATTATTAGTACCTTATTATTAAAGGGTAAATGAGCAATTTCATCCATAAAAAAAAACAATTTTTTTCACGCGTTGGACTGCTAAATTTAAACATTCAATTCATTGACGATTTAAGAACATATTAAAAACTTAGTATCACAATGCTTAGCTCACCGTATACATATGTAGAATGTAGGAACTTGACTTCGAAAATGTTTCTTCTTGAGTTCAAATTAAGTTTAAGAACATTATTAATTCATTTTTTGTTAATAATTTACTATATTAATTTTTGTAACCTATAATGCACATCTTTACTTACCATCAGTTTATATACGTACATAATTCAAATGCCCAAAAGATGATTTAATAAAAACCGTTTATCAGATTTTGGGAATAAGTTTGTGACATACTTGGATGGTGTACTTAGGAATTGCCCATGTTTGCAGTTTCAAGTTGTTGAAGACATTTCTCTCCAAAACAAATGTTCTACCATAAAGCCAGGTGACAAAAACAGACCAAAGTGTGAGAGGCCACATTAACCAAATGTACCACTTAGAAGAAGTCTGAGGTTCTGAAGCCAACGATGCAAACCCCAATCGAAGATGGTAGATTGATTCTGGGGTTGTTAGATGGGTTAAATGTACCACATCAGGGGACTCTGCTTCTCGCTTCAACGTTGACTCGTATAGTTTGTCCGTTGATACATCCATTGTGTTGTATATGTAATCATAAAATGGCATGAATAGAGAGTAATTTGTCCGGAATTGGGTGTGATGTAGTGAATGAAACCTAGAAACACATAAAACTTTAGAGGTAATTGCTGATTTGGTCCCAAAAGTCGATCAAGTTAGAGTTTAGTTCTAAATAATTATATTGTTGTTAAATATGCATTTGATTTTAAAATGTTTTCGAAATTACCCGGTGCCATAATCTACATCACTATCACTACCATATATAAAAGTGTGAGTAAGGGTTATATTTCTTCATTTTTCATACTACTAATTACTAATTTACCATTCTATCTAAAAATCTAAAAGTTAGGAGTTCTAATAAGATTTAACTATTATTTCAATTTTTATTATCGCTTTTCCTATAAATGGTACAAACTTCGATATTAATTATTCTTAAATTATATTGCTCGTAACGAGGCAAAATAATATCACGAAACTATTTTCAAAGACCTAATCTAATGATATACTTTTTATATTTTATTAAATAATAAGTAATTAGTAATTAATGGTTAAAGTTTCACCGATATACGAAAAACGCCAAATAAAAAACGGGCGTAGATACGTATCCATCATACTTTATACTTGCATATACTTAAGATTATCAATTGAATCGAATCATTTGAAGATTTAAGGGCCATCATATATATTTTGCATATATATACTTTATAGTTGTCGTGCATATCACTTTTTAATTAACTTTTATTTATTTATTCTCACAGATGCTTAATTTATTCAAAGCGTGATGACCGAATAACACAATTATTTTTGCTCAATTTCAAGGCTAGATAACTTTCTTACGATTCAATTCATGTTAATACGCCTCATATATATTATATATTATTAATTTATTACTTTTTTTCATTAATATATTTCATCATACGCCATTTTCTCAATATTTAATTATATTAGTTAAATAATAATATATTTTATGTAACTACCGTTATTATTATTATAATAGATATTAGTTAAATAACTATATGCTTTGAGTAGAGTATTATTATTATTATAATCAATATTATTTAATTCCATGCAGACGTGAATTTTTATATATTGAATACAATAAAATTTAAATTATACTTTTAAATCATACCACTAACCGACATAAAAGCAAATAATTCACGATACAAGATTGATGATCAATCGGCCAATACAATTAGTCGATGACATCAAATTGTTAAAGTAATATTTGTATTTCTATGGATATCTCGGCCAGATAATATCTCTACGGACTTTCAGATTTTATTATACTTTTTATATCATATTTCAAGAAGTGGTTGATCAAAGTATCTCTTCAAAAATAAAAAATATTAATTAGAAAAAATTCAAAAAATATAAGTTTTACACAATTTAAAAATTGATCGCATGTCGCAGACGCACTTATCCTTTACTAGTATATATATATATGATTGATTGTACTTCTAAAGCCGAGATACATGACCGTACATTCTTTCACTACTTTATCTAAACTATAAGACCATCTACAATGCATGTGTTGAATTTTTGTTTAAACATGTTGAAAAAAAAATTGAAGTGTAATGGGGTTGTTGAATAATTTGAAAAGTGGATTAAATTGGAGGAATAAAATTAAGCTGTTGAATCTGATGTTGGGCGCGCTCGCGAATAAGGCCAAGGCTGGGCGCTGTGTCCCGCGACGCACGGGACAAGGAGTCAAGGTTGTCGTAGGAGTAGATAGCGAAAATTTGTGTCGCTTTTGATTAATGTTCGATTTTCTGATTTTTTTTATCCCATCTCAATTATTTCGGATCAATTATTTGATAACAAATTATTATTTTTTTTTTAATTTTTTTTACCAAAATTCATCATTTTTTTTTCTCTATAAATAGAGACCACTCTCATTCAATTTGGATATCAAAAAAAATCACCTTTTTTCAATATAATTATTATATTATCTTAATAAACTCTGTTTTAATCTTTAAATATCTTTTTAGTGAAATGGATCCTAATAATAATGATTTCAATAATCAAAAAGTCGCCAATTACCCTTTTTTAGCTATCAAAATCCCACTCAATTATCAATTTGGATAATCAATCTTCCAATCCACCACGCCTCAAAATATCCCAAATTTCTCGATTTCCACCAAATTTTGCCCACTTCAATATACTGTGTGTACCGAATTATCATCCCTCATTACGCATTTATGCCGCAATATTTCTCTCAACCACCTTCTTATAATCCTTACATGCCGGTGGAGAATGAAAATGTTCCAAATATCGAAAGAACACTTCAGATTTTCAACACAAATGTCACTTGGTACCATGAGCGGTGCTAATGAAGATAGTCCAGTTGTGGAGGATTCGACCAACGTTCGAAAGAAAAGCCCCAAATGGACCACTGAACAAAATTTGGTGCTACTTAGTGGTTGGATCAAATACGAACAGACGCGCTGTTGGAAAAATCTAAAGCGAAGCATATCAGTAAAATTGCCGACATCGTACGAGCATTGTTCCTTCTCGAGACCTCGGCTACACGGAACTGCCACATAAATCATTTCAACTACATCAACAAAATATCGAGTTAAATGGACGTAAGCGCTATGATAACGCTGTCGCATTTAAACAGCCAGCGGTCGAGAATGATATATCGACAAAAGCACATGAACTATATAAAAGTGGTAAAATGCTAACTTTAATTTGATGTCCGAACGGGTAGGTCAGACGATCAACCACGTACGGAAGTCGTTGAGAAATATCGATCTCTGCAGTAAAGGATCCAGTTATAGACGCGTAGAAATGGAGCCGGGTGACTCAAACACTATTGAATCCATCAAGCCGCCCAATGGAAAGGGACGAACTAAGAAAAAGATAAAAAGAAGAGCAGCGAAATCGAGCAGCCGAACGAATTTAAACAACAGGGCAGACAAAGAGTTTCAACGAACGACATATTACCCACACACAACAACATAATAAAAGTAAAAGTTAAGATAAAATGTTTACGAAGCCTAAACGAGATTGAAAGCATTCATGAGCAGAGCCAATCCACTTTGGAGACGCTGAGGCTCGAATTGGAACGATTATGATCAACGCGAGGCAAAATGGTCCTGCACACCACAACCGCTCTCACCAGCGATAACAAGATTAGTAAATCATGCGCTGCACAGATTTGAATCACATGGATGCAAATGTGTACATGACGAATTGTTAGATCTAGCAAGACATGAGGAAAGTTTGGAATGTTTCATGATTAAATATTTTTAAGAGTTTGCCATTGTCTTAATAAGGATTAGCGTGGATCGATTACATTGAAATTACGTGGTTATTTGTATTTCATTAGTTGTACCGTGATTTGCTTATCAGACTACATTTGACTATTTGTAACTTTTTTGTTTTAATAAGCATATTTTCTAATTTCATAAGTTTTATTTATAAAATTACTTGTAATATGAGATCAAAAATTATTTAAATATATTTATATAATTTTCATTTTAAAAAAATCAAAATAATTTATTTATTTGTTAATTATTCTTATTTAATTATAAATGATAATTTTATAATTATTTAATCATAAAATTATAAAGAATGTTAATATTAGATAAAAGTTTCGCTGGATAAAAGGTTGAATTTTATTAAACAACCAATTATCAGAAGATGTAAAATTTGGAGCGAGACAATTATTACGCGAAAAGCAAGACGACGCAGCAATGTGAATCGAAAAAGAAGTGCTGAATAACTTACATGATCAGATAGCCTAATAAGATGGAGGTGCATGTCATCAGAAATTAACTTTTTATCATGTTCTCCTGTATGGGGACCAGACATGCATGCATAAATAATATACATGTACACAATAAAGTACTTGCAGACAACAGTTGATGAACATTTAATTCTCAAGAAAAAATGTAAATATGTTCAAACTTCAAACCTAAGAAGGGACCTAAAAAGGGATGGGAAATTCCTCAATAACATAAATCTTCTATTTTGGCACACTCATCAGCATAATTTATAGTCATGCTGAAATCAGTTAATAAGTATTTAGTACAAGAACTTAGATAGCGCTTAATTTGACAGACAAGCGCTACCTAAAATAAAAAAATAAAATGCGCTATCTTAGTAACAATTTGATAGAGTTTCGAGAAAGCACCATCTTGAATAACACAGTAACACTTAGGTAGCGCGTAACAAAATTAAGGAGTAGAACTTACGATGGAGTATACATGAGATACTTGAGAAGGGGGAAAACAGAGAAGATCCAAGGAGGCACGAGCTCAAAGTTGCAGTGCCCCATGTTGTTCATGATATCAATATAAGAGATATAACCAGCAAATGAAACAATGGAGGCAGTCTCAGTAAATATGGTAGTCAGCAATGGTATTGCAAACAGAGCAAAATATGCTATATGTTCTGCAAATGGATGAACCACAGCTGCAAATATTCCACAACGTTCATATTAACAAAGTGTTAGGTTATAGATATATAGGTTGAATTATAAATTTTTATTCGACATGCATGTATGAACAGTGGTGAAATCGGCTCCTATATTTTTTTAGAAAATTTTCAAAAATTATTTTATTTGTCACCTTTCCTAAGTTTTCAGTTTTTTTTACATAAAAATATTGGTTATGTCGTTATTGTATCAGAATGCTTACAAGTGATGGGCTCAGTGACAATTGAGGAATGGTGATGAGAGTGGTAGCGAGAATAGAGGAAGTGGTGGTGCAACGCCCTGTGCAACCAGTAATATAGGAACTCCACCGGACCAGCATGGATCAACGCCGTCAATACCACACCGTCTGTTCTCCACATTGGTAAGTTATGGGACTTCTTGATAAGCATGTAACCCAAATAGAAAATGACCCCATTGAATATTATCTGATCGTCCCTGAAATATATCAAAACAAATTAAATACTCACGCCTTTCATTTCCATAATATCGTAACTTTAATTATATAACTTGATCGAATAAAAAAATTGAATCGAGAGATTTAATTGTCAATTTGATCTGCTAATTGACTTAAGATTTGGTCACATTTAGTGGCAATATTACATCGCATATTTATTAGTCCATGATGGTGTATATGATGTTGCAATTTGATATCATTTGAACGGAGCCATTAATTGTTTACGTCCATATATATAATGTGTTTAAGCATTTCATGTAATAATTTACGGTTCCATCAATCTAGGATTCAAATTACAATAACCTGAATATTATCTAAAATTGCAATACTGCTAGTAACTATAATCCAACCAAAGTGTAACTTGATTCTCATTTATGAGATCAAATTGTCTATTAACTCGATCTGAATCGATACTATTATATATAGTTACGGTTCCTAATTAATTTACCAGCTTCGTTCTCTGTCAACTTGATCAAACTCTATACTCTTGTCGACGATTCGAGCTTTGCCTTTTGCAGTTTTGTAACGAGAGAGTGAAGTCCAGATTTGGTCATTGAGCATTCGGAGTAGAAGAAAGGGGAATATGAAGAAATTGCCTAAATCCCTTTCACTTGAGTCCTTTGCCATAATGAATGAGTACGTACTATGGAGTGCCCATGGTGCCAAAACCACGTACTTCATTTTTTCACATGCAAATCAACAATAAAATCAGAGTTCATATATATCATCGAAAATTTAGTTTATGTAATTTATTAGCTATTTAAATTCTTTCAATGATGAGAATCGAGTTAAAAACAATATTAATTTGTAGAGGTATTTTGTATATATATACCAAGAAAAAATAGTACCTTAAAGTTCCCAAGAGGTGTCCAAGGCCAGTCCGTGAGAATTCCAGGTTTTGAAGCCATCTTTGCAAGAAAGCTTTCCAACCAATTTCGGTGCTATAGTGAAGTGTAATCTTGTTATATTTGGTGAGAGTTATATAGGCTCACTCCCAAAATGAATTATTGTACAAAAGTTCAATTTCAGTTTAAACTCTATATATATACTCTTTAAATCTCATTTTGTTTGACCAATTTATTTTTATACAAAATTTTAAGAAAATTCAAATTCATTTCCTATTATTCCATTTTAAAAATTTAAATTAAAGTGAAATCAATTTTAAAAATTTTATTTAATGAAAAGTGATCATACAATTTGAAATAGAAGTATTTTATTTGTGGGACCGTGTATATGCTTAATTTGTGGGACTGTATATAAAGCATTGTTAATTTGGTCCTTGTGAATGGATTAAGTTGCATTGTCCCTAATAACTAAACGCCGAGATTTGGCCTCGAAAGTGGCGAGCTAGCGCAATTTGGTTCCCAATTTGGTGTCATATGTAAATTATGAAATTATCGTTTAAGTAAAATTGGCGACCAAATCGCACTCATATAGTAACTTTCTACGATTAAATCCCAAAATTTGAACTATCAATAATCAAAATACAACTTAATTCCAATATCTCGGGACCAAATTAATAATAATTAACCACAGTACACTTAAATTCTTCACCATACTCACCGATACCCTATGGCATTTCCCATTCGATCTGTTTTCCCATACTATATCATTACTAGTTATCTACAAGACAAATTCAAATTTCAGGCGAATTGTTGGTGTATCATATAATCTTTTGTATACTCAATTTAGTATGATGTCATTATGAAATATGTAATAGTAAAAATTGAGAAAAGAAAATTAATAAAAACATCATTAAGATTTGAATCATTTATGTACAAATACTAAATCTAAAATGTCAATAGACCGTACCAAATACATATAAAACATCATTGGCAGTTGTATCACTTACGTACAAAATCAAGGCTAAATAGCGATCTGATTTTAGTTCAACATTCTTCTTGCATCGCCCACTTGCAATACGTTTTATAGAAGCTTTTCGTTCACCCATGTATTTGAGAAGTTCACGATGTCTACGTATTTTGAAAAACTATAAAAATAAAATTAAATCAATATGTATCATCACAACATATTATTGTTATAATGAAAATGCATATTTCACCATAAGTTCAACCAATTTCATTATCGTATCTAATTTTTTTCCATACTTTATTCGTGATCATCGCTTATTGTTGCATGTGATATGATATTCCATCCTGGTTGAATAAATTTTAAAAACTCAAGAAATTAGATCATTGTAAATGACATAACATAATTGATGGTATTGATAAATGATCATGCTATCCTTTATGACCTATTACAATTCGGGCCCGATTACTGGTTATTATCATATAATAAAGCTCCTCAAACATTAGACATTTCAAGTGATTAATAATACTCCGTATATGTGTAAATTAAAATAGAATATAGAAAATTACCTTCCATCGCTTCATAATAAGTAAACCCCATTTCGTAACTGAAGAAACCGACACATAATTTTAATAGTTTCATTAGCCTCATACTTTTTTAAATAACACATGCATTTGATAATTTCCTAGGTCCATCTCTGAGAAATTGAAAGTTGTTAAAAATTATCACTTTGGCCCATTGCTGATCACCAGACTTACCATTTCCATTCAAAGAGGAGCCATGCCTAAGAACCGACGGAGCCGAATGCAACTACTGCATTGAGAACCGATGGAACTATTTAGCGAACTACGGACGCAATAAGTTTAATGGCATTAGATGCTCAACGAGAAAGATCCATTACATATCCTGCATGCCAATTCATGCTATCCGTGTTGCCTTTTCTTTCTGCTTTCCGCCTCGGATATATAAAGATGTTGATTGATTAGTTATTAAAATGAGCCGATGAACCGACCAGAACACTACATCAAAAGCTATAAACATTGATAGAGTATGAGCATGTTTATTATTCATTGAAAACATGTATATAAAAAAATCACCTATTAAAGGCCACTGAACCAAATTTTCTACATTAAAAAAATATCATTGCTCACAAACTCTAAGGTAAAGTAACAATCTCCGAACAGATTCAATATGCAAAAATTATACAACTCAACTCAACATGCCCCAATGGCAAAGGGAGGGGTAGATTACGTAAGTCTATTTTGAATGATGCAAAAATAAAAAGACTAAATAACATCCAAGCCACGAACATGATGGATAAGCATGATGAAAAACTAATTTCCGAGTTCCCACCTAAGTCAACTATGAAAACCGACATTTAAAATTTGAGAGAAGAATCTACATTGAAAATTTGAGAGGAGAATCTACATTTAAGAACAAAGCACTGAAAGAGACCATGATTAAACTCAACATGTAATGATCTTGAAATCCAACTCATGATTTTGCAATCCAATTAAAAATACATTTCACCTTAAATTTTAATGGGGAAACCAACCGTTACTACCTTACCAAAAAGTATTCACTCCAAAAACCTACATTTCTTTATTCTCACCTTTATAACGGCATTTATAAAGTTGTCTATATCAGAAAGAAAAGATAATAACAGTTGTTAAATCAATGACAAATTTATAAAATATGCATACCTTAATTAAGCTTCTAGTTGAAGCTTTTGAAAAATATCACAACTACTCGGTAATGGTACGTTTCGCTCCTACAGAACAACACATGATTCGAGAACTCCCCGGTTACATTGTATATTATTATGCATATCGGGGTGCGGCGAGACTTATGTCAGAAGAAGAGATTCAATACGAGTTGGCTTCGGCCTGAAAGGCCGTGGAATCGGGCTAAATCACCGGCGCGATGTGCTAGCGCCGCTAGTCTGGAAGACTCTAGCCTTCAAGATTTATTAATGGGATACCTCGTGAGATAAGCGGACTCGAATCACCGACATCCACTTGTGGTAAACCACCGCCTCTCACCCCCCACTTATTTTACCATAGAGGGCGTTTCACCATTGACCGATGCCCTAAAGCGAGCCTCACGCGAAAGTTAAGTAATGACTCATTATAAAAAGGAAAATGATATTTGAATCAATGCACCTTCGCCTAATCTTTGAGAACTTAAAAAAGCGACATAACTTCGGTAAAGAAAGTTAATCAAGATATACACCCAACAGGATAATTAACCAAAAAGAAGACCAAAATTATAACAATAAATATACAGGTCCGAGAATTCAAAAAAGAATAAAGTAACACATACAAACTGGTGTTGACGCTTGAACTCTACGATTTGAGAAAGGAATGGTCAAATTCATCCAAGTCCTCGAAAACGAAACCAACAAATCCCAAAATCAATTGAATTGATGATATCTCCTAATCGAAGTAATACCCCCAAAAACCCTTCAATCAAATCCCAAAATTATTAGATATCCATCATATTCTAAAATTGAAGAGAAATCACAAAAATCCCTAAATCAATGTGAGAAAGATATAAGAAACCAATAAATAAAAGAAGATAAAACGAGTTACCATGGAGAAAATATTTTTGTTGTCTAGTGGAGAAGTTACAGAGGAGATAAAAAGCTACATCTTATTGTCCTTCATTTTCAGGAAGGGTAGCAATTTTGTAACAGTTATGGGGGCAACATAGGGAAAATATAATTTGGCATCACCCAATAAGGCTTCCACGTTCTTTGTTTGGTAACTGGCAATAAAGGGCCTTGCCTTTTATATATAGTTTAGATTATAGAATAGTTTAATCTTAAAAAATAATCATATTTAATAAATGAACATCCCAGTACTGCAACAGAAGAAAAAGCATTGCATCTACTCATTCAGTTACAGAATTCAGAATCAGAAATGGAGTAACGTTTACAGAGTTCAGAATTTCAGTCATTTATTGGTCTCACCCGCCAAAAGTTAGATGATGGATGGGCAGTTAATGTTGGATTATCTATACCATATATATAATGCCTAAGTCGCTCTATCGCATAGCTACAATCGGAAGCCAACACGATTTCTTATTTTATCCTTCCGATAAATTTTTTTGTTTTAATTTTCATAAGAACTTATTCACGCGTAATCCCGCCAATATAACTTCTCCATGCTCACACATTATAATATTATCTACTACGTGAATACTGTAATTATCACCAAATAAAATAAAAAGCTTATTTCCACAGTCCCCTATCTTTATTTTCTTCATGGTAACTTTTCATATTATTTCTTTTTAAATTTTTTAAATTTTTTCATTATAATTTTATTATAAAATAATAAAATAATTCCAGACAAAGAAAATTATGTACATATAACTAATTATTGGAAGTTAGAAGAGGCAAAATTCTGAAGACATGATATCTTTAATTAAAATAAAGTAGACATCATATATAATGTTGTAGAAATTAAAATGAAAATTATTTTTCTCTCCATCAAATTTGATCAAAATATTTTCGTTGCATAACGAATAACTAAACCACTTAATTGAAACTTATATATAATGATATTTTTCTCTTCATTCGTATATACTGGATACTGAAATGTCATACTACCTTGAGATACCACATTATGAGTCCATGTAACTCCGCCCCTAGCTAGTACACTAATGAATAATGATGATATCATGGTGATCTATGGAATAAAATAAAATGAAGTATAAAAAATAAAATTATAAAATTTAATCAAATTCTAAAAAGATATCTGATGATATATGTGGTAAATAAATAATTGATGTGGTAGAGTATAACTGCTTGTTATTTTGTTATTTATGATGATGCACATCAATGCCAATAAAACTCATTTCACAACTCTTTATAGACAAAAATAATTTATCAAATCGGTCAGGCCTCCGACTATCGCCTATCGCTTCCTAAACTGATCGCCGATCGCCAGACAAGCCAACTCGATTTACGTAGCTCTCGACTGACGACTAAGTCTTGATTTAGCGCCCATGCTGGGCTTCGATTTCATACGGACCGCTATGATCCCCGAGTCGGGACTCGACAGGCCTCAATTTGGATGTCGATCGATAGTAGCCTGATCAACGCGATCCTGTGACCTGATAAGACTTAGTCTCGAGACTCGTCGCCGACTCGATATGGTCCGAGCCGGAAACCTTATGCCTTATACTCACGCTGGTCGTATGGATTTGATTCATTTTTAGGACTTGGCCCGAGACTGGGACTAGATTTTGGACGTGTTTCTAAATGGGTGCCTTGAAGAACTTAATCTCGCATCAAGCAGGTCGAGTCAGCGCTTAGCAACAGACTCGATCTCTTCAGTGCCATCCCTGCTGATATGCTTATTATCACAAGAGGCCACGTAACAGCCTTATTTGTGATTTCTTGACAGCGTACGTGGCGCCATGAACTTATATTATGCTTATTTATTTACTACAAGTGCCTGGCGCTAATCCTCAGAAGCGATTAATTTACGCATCTCGAATGACGTATTTTCATCGCTGTGTCGATCTCGAAATTACCGTGTTTGCGTAGTGAATTCAACCAAACTCTAATATTAGGTGTCTATTTTGCCTTTGAAATTGGAAGATTGCTTTTCACTCAGCCTCTACCTCTCTAGCTTATTTAGGCTTTCACGTTGAAGACAAGTATTTAGTGGTATTCATCCAAAGCAATAATTTTAAAGGTCTTTATAAAGAAATACTTGCAGTTGTTTTTATGCTAAATTCTCTCGCAGTTTTTTGTATTTTTATTGGCGAATGTCTGAATTTTCGGTTATCATAGGGGGTTTATATGCTTTTCGGGCATCTTTCGACGTATTGATCCACGATCATTACTATCACAATCTTAACCCTTAATTATTTGAGGCAATGCGTGAACCGTCAGATATTAAAATAATTATTGAGGCAATAATTTTAATTTGATTTTATCTTTCAATTTATTATTTTAATTTCGTAAATTTAGGAAATAATATTTTAATGTCACATCATCACACGAGATATAAAATTAGGTTTAATTTAATAATAAACCCTTACTTTATCCTAGTAATTAATTTCATGCTAAAATATCGGAAACCCTTAATGTACACTTCAGCATTTATTTTAATCGAAGTTCGACGAAACCCTAATTGTCATCTCTGTCACACTGAATTGGATCTTTAATTTAATTTAATTAACGACCATACAATTAAAGGCCCATAATTTAATTAATTAAATTTTGACCGTATACATAGAGTATTGATTTTTTTCAAATTTCTTCTTCATATGAAAAGTAGCTATATACGCATATTAATTTCTCCATATTTTGACTTGTAGAAAATTTCTTTTCTTTTTTTCGCTACTACAACTATTGAAAATTATTATTTTGTCTTATGTTATAGATAGTCTGATGTTTGTTCTCACATACTCCGTATTAATTAACGTACTCCAGGTAACAAAACATTTGTGCGTTCCACATAAATTAATGGTCGCTGAATGCCTGGATCAATTATTTACTGCATGCATGAAAGTGTGTAGAGAATAGTAATGTAAAATAATGCTACTTTCCTTTTTTCTTATTTTTCGTTTTAGAATAATTTTTTTATTTCAAAATAATCGTCGTTTTAGCATAATAAATTACACTTTTATATTTTAATGTACTTTTTGACTATCTTTTCTCTTTAAATTATCAATCAACCAACGAGCAGGCGACCGATTGTCATTCTATATTTTCAATGCACTTTTTTATTTCTTTTTCTTTTCTTTAATTTATGTGCAAATTGCTAAAATAAAATAAAAACGGAGGGAGTATTGAATTGATTGAATATGAAATACAATATTGTATCTTATTTATAAATACATTAAACATAAACCTAGAGAAATTCCACCAAGATACCTATCAGATATCGAAAATTATGCATATTTCGAATAAAACTTTAAACAAATAGCATACCAGGATCAATTTAATTGTTATAATCATCATATCTAAATTATATATATCAATATATAAATATCGTATCACTTACAATAAGTAGCTGAATAAATCACCAACAAAGCTCTTTCACGGCTCTCAATTATAATTTGCGTGAAGACCATTGCCGGTGCATTATCTCCGCTGATCCATACCGTGAGAAGAATTTATATCTGAGATGCTGTAATTCAATACCTATAATTGGATGAGAAATCAATTCTTGCACTGAGTTTCATGATTTCAAGGGAGGGGGGCGTGAGCTTTTGATATGAGGCTAGGTTTTTTGTATTATGATAAAATCTAAGAAGTACCGTTAAATGATTTTCACTAATAAACCTAAAAAGACAACCGACAATTAACGAATTAATTTCTCTATACTATATATCGGACTGAAGAAGTGTTCATAAAGTCCAATACCTATGTCCAAGTCAAGTAGTTAATACACCTCAAATAATAATTGAATATGAGACCTTTTTAGTAGAAGCTCCAATCAAATACTATTAAATTATTATTAGGGACGATTAATTGTGTCATTGCATGCAATACCCCTCTAGGTAAACTTTTTAAATTTTATCGTTTTTTAGACATGATTTCTTGACAAAACTTATATTTTAGCTCTCATCATACGTAGTAAAATTGTTATTACCGCCATTATATTATTTTCACTTTAGGATTTTATTTTTATTTTTATTTTATTATGGGTACGATTTCTTTATTTTAGTTCATCCTTGCTTTTACAGTACTTGGTACCAACTACCAATATTTATACTCCACCAATTATCACCAATTATTCACCACTCATTTCTTGCTTTGGATAGCTTTGTTGGGAGTGCATTTGCCCCCGTCATGCATGAATAATAGCGAAAGTAGCTAAAAAGTGCTAGCATGATATAAAAGTCAACTATTCAAGAGACACAAAAGGAGAGAAACTGGAGACCATATGTTAATCTTAATTAATAATTACAAATAATATTACAACTAACCTTCTGAAAAAATATACCATACTTGTTCATCTTATGCATTGCATTGCACGGCCCTTTTAATCTTGTTCGATTCCGTTATCAGTTATTCAATCTTGTTCAATTTTTTTGCTTGATTGTGGCCACCTTGATTTGGCTACACATGCGTTGTTTATTCATTATTATTACTGTAATGTAAAGATGAATTTTTATCATTTATTATAGGGGTTAAGTAAATAAAACTCATTATAGAGAAAATTAAAATTCTCAAATTGCATGTGTTTTATCAAATCGAAGAGGCCGACTCTCCAAACTACGAATTCCCTAAGCATTTGCCGACGATTCATGTAGACGCTGACTTGCTTGACTGACTGATTTGATTTGATTTGGGATAAGCTCTATTACGAAATGGAGACCGCCCTAGTCTGATGCATTCGAGACTCGGCCTCGACTCGATATTGGCCCGAAATGGGAGCCTTAGCAACTTATTCCCGTGTTGACTGGGTCTGACTCGACCGGCCTATGTCGACCTGATAGATTCTACTACAAAGCAGTGTAATACAAGGCGGGGGTTCACCTTGCCATGGTCCTATGATATAACCCAGCCAGACTTAGTATTGACATGCTACTTGTTCAAGGGGACTTTGTACCTCGATATTAAGATTTGTCTTTGATGAGATTTGGATTGGGATAAACTCGAGCTGTAAGTCAGAGTGAGTGATAGCAAGCAAGTTGTCATGCATCGTGACTTTTCTTTGTTTGTGACTACACGTTCTTTTGAAGAATTGTTGTCAGAATACGATCGCATGGCCATCTCAACCTTATTGATGATATCGACGATCGACAGGCTTTAGTACACAGAGCCATGCTGAATTCAAATATGTGGACCGAATGTTCGGGCAGGTTCTATATCTCTGAACTCGATGAATCAAACTCGAGATTTTGTTAAGCTCACGCAAGATTTATCAATAATCAGCGCTATTTAGCTTATTCCCCGAATATTCGAAGCGCTCTCGAAACTGACGCCGGGCCATAGATTTTCTCTAATCAAGCACTACTGCTAAGCAGTAACACCTTAGGCATCTATTTTTTGTCGGCCTCGGAGGTGTTTTCCAACCACCACAAAGCGGCAAGTTTCTAACGGGTGGTTTAAAATATTTAACTTAGAGAAATCTCAGAGGTTTTTCTCCGTATTTTCTTAGGTGTTTTCAACTATGAATTGTTGTTTTTATTTTCGAATTTAGTAGGGAGAGGGGGGTATTTATATGTTTCTGGGCTTTGAATTTTACTGACGTATTTATGACTTCGTGTGGATCACGATCTTAACTATCATCTCTTTGAGACAAAGATCTAAACCGTATATTTAATATTAAAATAATATTAATTTGGCCAATTTGGAGAACACGGAAAGAACTTCACGCTGACTTTCGCACTTGTGTCACTAACTTCACTAGGAGGGTAAGTTACCCTATTTTTTTATCGGCTAGTCATTTTGAGTCCGGCTTTTGTTCAAAAATGTCGTTTTATTCGTTTCATCCTGATTATTATTTTAATCACGCAAATTTCGAAACTCCTTATTTCTCGAGTTTAAAATTAGGTTACTCATAAAACTCTAATTTTAACTTCACTACTTCGGGGACTTAATTCTCGGAACTCTTATTCGATTGAGTATCTGATGGCCTTAGCGTTTAATCGGTAACTCAAATTAGCCACGTGGCATTTTGAGAGGCTCGATTACTAATTAATTTGATTAATTCATTTTAATCAATTTAATAAATTTTCACTATTTGCAACTGCAACTACATGTCAATATTTTTTTTTCTCTTGTAATGCGTGTAGTTTTGTTATTCACTTCATTGTAATTAACACCTTCTAATTACGCCAAGTTTTTCACTCGCCATTATTGACAAAGCAAGAGCAAATCACTCCAATTTTTTTTTTTGCTTTTAAAAAAAACCCACCCCCACCCCCCTTACAACGGTAATCGAACTCGGTGACTCCTAAATCATCGTATGCCTCCCCAACTACTAGGTCAAGCTGATGTTCAAATCACTCCAATTTATTGATTATGGAAATCATGCATCTTCGTTCATTCTCAAAATGTAAACTTGCATGTCTTTTTCTTGCATGCATTGGTGCCAAATATCTAGATCTTCATCAATTCATCACATACATTAGCAATTTCAAGCCATTCATCAAGAAGGGCTAAAGATGGGGTGCTTTACACTTTAATTTGGTGATTAGTGCTCCTTTGGTTTATCCGTTAAATTTAATTTACGCCCAATACTATACTGCATTAATCGATAAAACATAATACAAAAAGCGCACCTGCTCCATCTGTGGACAAGAATCATGATTTGGATCTTCTCCAATTTATACAAGCTCTCATGTTTCTTTCAAGAATTTTGACAAAATAACAAAACCATATGACCGTGACCAACCCTAGTACCTATATGTGAAAATATGTGTTTTGGGCGATTACTAAGTAGACTCCATCATCTAATAGAATCATAACCGGATTTCTACACATATTAACCCATACTAATTGACAATACCTAATAAGCCTTAATAGACTTAAATATAAATAAACCAATCTACTTACGGGCTAACTTTATACAGCTTTTTATAATACATACTATAATACATGTTACCACACCATTATTCTAACAATCTCCCACTGGGCAATACGTGATTTCTTACGTATCATGTATAACCTAGAGCTCAAAAAAACTTTGCTATCATAACCAAAGTAATACTAAACAATTCGCCCATTAATTATGCCAACATGTAACCATTGAAACTTTTGTCATCTCTATCGCGACTGTTCTCACGATCACGTGATACGACATAACCAAACGACATGTATCAAGTATGGATGCCAGAAAGTAATGGAAATTACATGTACGTGATTTTAACATATCTATTTCCAACTAGTCCTACCGACTTCCGAAGTGAGATCATACAAAAAATATATCGAAAGGAAATCTCATAGACTGAAAAACTTTTATTTCTGCAGAAACATAAAATCCAAAACCAAAATTTATGTCTTTAACAAAATGAACATTCTAACACAAACTCCCACTAAACCTGAACATCATCAAATGACATCACACCCATATGAGCAGTATGCTCATGAAAGACATTGGGGCTGTGTCTCAGTGTCGGATCCGCAACCATGCAGCTTTGTTCCACATGCTCAATGTACATTTTCCACTCAACCCTTTAACAACTCAAAACTTAATGTCAATGTGCTTTGACTTTGACGAACTTTTGTTGTTATTAGAATACGACACCGCACTATTGTCACAAAAAAATCTCTAGCTGGCCTTTCACCATCTACTATTCGTAATCCAACACCAAATTCCACAGTTTCATAAAAGATGATTGACGCCTCAAACATGCTATAAACTCGGCTCATTGCCTATAAAAGATGATCGATGCCTCAAAACATGCTATAAACTCTCGCTTCCATAGTAGAAGTTGCTATAAGTTCCCTGCTTTACCCCTTTTCCGTATATAGCCCTCCAAAGAACCAAATAAACATATCCCGAGGTAGATCCGAACCTGCTCAGACCAAAGATAATCCGAATCGAAAATTCTAACGATCTCTATCTCGACTCGATTCTTTATATGCGAAAGCACGTAATGCTTTGCCTTCAAGATATCGTGATATCTCTTTCAATCGTCTTTCCAAAGTTGATCCAAACCCGATCGCATAAGTATCCGCCTAACATGCCAACAATGTACGCAATATCCGGACGCCAGACAAACCCGAAAGCATACATAAGGCTCCCACCGGCCAAGCATAATGAACCTCTTGCATTTAGTTTCTTTCAAAAATCATTTTGGGACATCATCGGCATCGAACTTATCTCCTTTGCCACAGGGTATTCCCCGGCTTACAATCTTGATGCCAAACCTTCGAGAATTTTTCTACATTGCTCCTTTCTGGCGATAATCCAAGCATCATTCTAACGACCGATGTATCTCAATTCCTAATACAAAGGATGCTTCCCCAAGATCTTTCATTTCAAATTTGTTTGATAGAAATGTCTTGATTTCATGCAATAATTGTATATCATTACTAGCAAGCAATATGTCATCAACATATAAGACCAAGAAAATATGCTTACTCCCACTGAACTTATGGTGTATATAATCTTCAACAACATTCACCTCAAAACCAAAGATGATTACTTCATTTAAACTTGAATACTATCGACGAGAAAGCTTCGCTTCGGTCCATGATGGATTTCTTTAGCTCAAGATACCACTTTCTTTGAATCGCCTGATACAAAGTTTTCTGGCTGCACCATATAAATTGTCTCATCAATGTTACCATTGAGAAACGCAGTCTTTACATCCATCTGATGTAACTCAAGGTCAAAATGTGCCACCAAAGCCATTATTATCCTGAAAGAGTCTTTCGACGAAACCGGAGAGAAAGTCTCTTTATAATCAATGCCTTCCTTTTGAGTAAATCCTTTTGCAACAAGGCGAGCTTTATATCTCGCTATATTACCCTGTGAATCCTTTTTAGTTGTAACATCCACTTACAACCAATAGGCTTCGCATCTTCAGTAATACAACTAGATCCCATACACCATTGTCTTTCATGGACTTAATCTCATTCATGGCATCAATCCACTTTCGGTGAAAGCGACTTTGTGATACTGCGGCGAAGTCATCGATCATCTTCCTGCATCCAATGTTTATCCTCATGTTCCCGAAGAAATATACGCAATCATCGTGAATCACATTTCTCCTTTCAGCCGATCTCCTTAATGCATTTGTTCTGAGGATGCTTCAGTTTCGTTTTTCGAAACGCATACGCAATACTGCCGATTTCGACGTGAATGATTTTCGATTGCTCGGCCGTTGTCGATCAAGCTTCATGAACAATTCCAACAATCGCATCTTGATCATTGCTGTCAACAACGGATGGGCGGAAACTAAATCCTCGAAAGACGAACTCAATATCTCCCCCAAACTCAAGATCTTCAAAGAATCGGCATTTCCTGCCCAAAATCGATCCGTAGCGATCATAAAATTTATACCTCTCGATCGCTCGTAGTATCCAACAAAGTAGCTATTAACCGTTTTTTATCCGGGCTTTTCATTTGGCTTATAAGGCTCGCTTCTCAATCGGACATCCCCAAACGCTAGTTAGTTGTCTTATACCGGGTCGCTTACCGCCTATAATTCATAAGTGGGTTTTAGTAGTTGCTTTAGTAAAGAACTCCATTTAAGATATAAGTCAGAAGTCTTAAGTGCCTCCTCTTCCTAGAGTGATCTGCAAAGTACGCTGACTAATCATACTCCCTCACCATGTCTTTTAATGTTCTCGTTACGCCTCTCGCCTACCCCATTCATGCAGGTGAGATCCCGACATTTACAGACGAGGTACATTCCACACTCCTCTAGGAATTTGGCAAATGGCCCCTCGACGCTGTTTCACCGATCCGTCATATCTACCATAGTATTCTCCACTACTACGATTTTAGATCTAGCCTTAATTGTTTTGCTGGGTTGGTTTTCCACCTCACCAAAGTTTTGAACACATCCAGCTGACAGATTTCACGAACGATAAAGATAGCCATATCGAGAAAAAGTCATCTATGAACGTTATAGAATAATGTTGACCATTTCTAGCCGGTGTAGGAAACGGGTCTACATACGCCTCAGATGAATGTTCTAAGACACCCATAGTTCGATTGGCTTCAAATCTCGGTTGTTCTGCTTCCCCTTAATACATTCAACACAAAAGTTTGAAAACTGAAAATCAGGATCAAGAATCTATTCGACACAAGTTTTCAATTCTTTTGTTTAGATATATGCCCTAAACGTTTGTGCCATAATGTAGCAGAATTCTCATTAGTTAATTTCGCTTTGTACCTCTTAAACTTGTATGCAAGATTTCATTATAAAAAGCAATGTTGTCAAGCAAATATAGATTGTCATAGTAAGACAAAGAATCAAGCATCAATAATATTCAATTTAAAAATAGAGTAACCGATTATTTCTAAATGAACAAAAAATAGCGATTTGTCCAATGTAGAAATAGAAACCAAATTCCGTCTAAAAGACGGTACAACGAAAGTATCTTTCAAATCCAAATAAGAACCAGTCTTTAGTAACAATCTAAATGTTCCTATTGCTTCAACCTTAACTGATTTGCCATCACCCACATAAATGAATCTTTCTTTATCACTTGGATGTCGACAATTCAGGCAACCCTGCATAGACACACTTATATGAGTAAGAGCAACTGCATCTACTCCACCAAGTACAGCCAGTAATCGAAGCTAAATTTAACTCGAATAAACCAAAACCGTGACAGATACTTTTCAGACGCCAAGTCGCGATATTTGGTACAATCCTTCTTTACGTGTCTAATTTTACAAAAGTAACAACTAACATCTTCAAAGCTTATCAGGTTGCTTTCAGGCTGAGAACTCGGCAGCCTCCCTTATCAATTCTCCTTTTGTTTTGCTCGCTTTTAAATGCACTTACCAAATGAGCACCTTCACTTCTCTTGCTTAGTCTTTCCTCTTCGCACACAACGAGATACGAGCCTGCTAAGAGACCATTTCTCCTTTCGACAGCTTGTGCCTAACCTTAAACTCGACTAAATTGTGCAGAAGAGAGATCAAACTAAATGCACCCAAGAAGTCACTGAATGTGCCCAACTTAAGTGCCTTAGTTTCAAGCAAAGCATTTGAGATCTCCACGATGCACTCTATGCTCCTTGTACCTTATACCTTAGGGGAATTAAGCTCTCAACAAAGTTGAATTTATTACTTTTATCGCTTTTAACAAACGTTGCTCAATTTGTTCATGAACTCGGCTAGGCCTCACCTCCGCACAAACCCCTAAATGATTCCCCCTGAATTCCACGCTCATGATCATTAGACACATAATGACAGGGGAACGATCCCACTTCTCAAAGTCCCGCTGATCAATCTGCATTTCTCACCGTAGCAGAATCGGGTTTATCCGCTCTAAAACAAGCGTCAAGATCCATACAAGTGACAATACTAACATTTTCTTTCCAAATTTTAAAGTTATCCCATTTAGTAACGGGATGTAGCTGACATCGCGTATATAATGTATGTAAGAGATTAATCGAAATATAATAAAAGTTCTCACATTAAAATTTATACGATGAGAATATAATAATCAAATTCAATAAAGTTGGCTTAATCCCATGACAAGATACCTATGACTCTATTAATTTTTGGCCTTTGACAAGTAAAAATTAACTTGTAAGCTGGGTACTTGACGTAGTAATCAAATATTACCAATAATATCCTCGTCAAATATTAAGTCTTCTTTCGGGACCGACTTAACATTCACATGGAAAATTTATAATTGTTACATATTTATTACCACACGTACGCTTAAAATACTCCGCCAACAAATAATCCTCCTTCACGACAAGAATCAACGCACGTAATTCAAACACACAAAACCGCCTAATACGGTAGACTAATTCATCTACACAAAAAGCAGTTACTTTTAAGAACTATCGCTTCAACAAATTAATTCCAATATTAATAATAATTGCCAAGAATTAAATATGATTATTAACCTTAATTTATAACTTCATATTTATTTCGCTCACATAATGCTAATTAAAGTAAAGTAAATAAACATGAAAAATCACTATAATCATAATTACATACAATACCAAATATATATAAATATATATAAGCCAATAAAAACAAATCATAATTTGTATGCACTGGCAATGAAACAAATACGTATCAATAATAATCCCATAAGTATCGACGAATACATTATGAATAAGTTCGTAAGTATACTCATTATTTACGTAAAGCACTAATATTATTCCAGATGCCCTATCAGATAGATTAAGAACAACTAAACATACATATATATGAATCTATTTACCAAGCATAAACAAAATCATCCGCATTTATCAATAGAATACACAATAAAGTTGCGATACCGGGATTAATCTAATGATCAACTAATCCACATGGGCGTGGCTCATACCACCGTTAAATTTAATTTACGCCAATACTTCATACTGGGACACTGATAAAACATAATATCGTAGTTTTCGCATCTTCGCTCCATCTGACAAGAATCAGCGATCGGACCTTCCAATTCTATAATACGCTCTCTGCTTCTTTCGGCACGAATGTAAAATAATAAAAACCATACGAATGTGACCTCAACCCCAAGACCTATATAAGGTGAAAATGAGGCAGTGCGCTTTCTAAGCTTATTACCATGTTTCCATCATCTACTGTATTCATAACCCAAGTTTCTACACATATTAACTCATACTCTAATTACAATACCTTAATGTCTCTAATAAACTTAAATATAAATAAACCAATCACTTTTTACTACTAACTTTAAAGATAAATTTTATACACATACTATAATACATGTTGGCTCAATAATTTTATTATTCTTAACATTATTATCACAATTTTGCACTCTTAACTTTAATTTCCGTAAGAAAAGAAGATAGATCAATATATATGGTTTGTAAGTGACGGTGATATTAAAAACGTAACTATAACAGAATCCTCAGCCAGTTAAATCAATGACAAAACATCCACCCACCAGCCTCGCGCTAACACAATCTCCTTAAAACAAATTTCCTCTCTACCCGGCGCTACTTGCATTACGAAAAGCGATTGTTTCATTGCGATAATTTATGTATAGAAACTAACACGCTTCTTGTAAGACTTGGGCAATAGATAATAACCGGTAAGCACAAGAACTATCACCAAATAAATATTTTATTGTTTGTAAAATGTATTGCCATGTCTTCACTGGTATCAATGCCGCATGATGATTTAAAACAGCAGAGAGGCGATCGGGCCCTCTCCATTACTTCCACTATTAACTCGTAGTAGCTTATCAGACGATAACACCAAACGATCGCCAACCTCTACCTATTCACCACAACCTGAAGAACGCCAAAGCCGCTTCCAAACTCAAGAAATAAAAACGCTCGTGATTTTCGTATGTAATATATTATTTCGAATCCAAAGAAGCACCTCCCAAGCACCCTGCGCCCGCTCTCCTGATTAATATATATTTATTTTACCCGAATAAAAATCAGATTGCCCCGAACCACGCCAGATTATTCCGAAATAACGCACTGCGAAATTGCTGATTACTCATTTCTAACGGTATCCATATAACTCCACAACGCCTCACACTCTTTTCCTAAGACAGTATCTTTAATTCTCAGATTCAACATATCCAACATTTGCTCACATGAGATGCGTAGCTCATAGCTGCACCTGCATGAATAGTGCGATGATCAAGTGGTCCATGATTTTTGATCGATGGAACTCTTTGAGGAAAAACCAATATGGCCAAAATGTTTAATTCTTGAACTTGAATCCTATCCTAGTAACATTTAATACTTTGACTAAGACATTGGAGCAACTATATAAGGATGGAGCCAAAAGTATTAATGGGGTGGGGGGTTGTTTCATTCGTCACCGCACATTTTGAAAAAAAAGACTTAAAATTTATACAATTTTCTAAAATGCCTCTTAATAAGGATAGTATGGTTAAACATGTTAATATAGGAAACTATTTGAATATATTTGCTTCTTTGTTTTCAAAAGTTACGTTTAATTTCATGATACTTTGGCTGATCATTTAAACTGTTTTGTATAGCGGTGATCTAACAATAAAATAAAGCTCTATTATATTACACTAAACAACAAAATGAGGAGGAATAATAAAAATCAGTCATTTATTCTCAAGCAATGATCTTCTGAAATTTATCTAGCTAGGTATGCAGAAAATTAATTTAAATCAAAGATAGATCTATGTAATAAGATAATAAGGTTAATTAAGTTGAGATCTCAAAACCAAGACCCTGGCAAAGATTTTAAAGCTGTTTGGATCTTCCTCCGACAACATTCGCAAACCTGTGAGTCTGATCAATGCATGATTTTCTTTTGTACGGCGTATAATTGATTTATTATTGATGGTAAAGTTGCAATAATTAGCTAATATAGCATATGTTCATAGTATTACTTTAGTCGTCGAATACGCATCGAATAAATTTCGGATTGACATAATAACAGACAAATCACGTCAGTTAGGTAACCCACATATAATTCCGATCTATGCTTTTGGTTTGTACGGCCAATATATAATTGATTTATGATTGATCGTAAAGTTGCAATAATTAGCCAATATAGCATATGTTCATAGTATTACTTATTTTGTGTAACAGGGGATCCATCAATATAACATATGTTAACAGTCGTTACTCGTCAAATAGGCACTGAATAGACTTCAAACAATTACTATTCCATCAATTTGACCACCCTTACATATATATTTATAACATATGTTCATTTAATATATTAATGGGTTAATAATCGCTTTTATCCATGTGTATTACTATGATATTGGTTACATACAAAAATCACACTCAAATATATAGTCATCTTTTAATTTCTTCTGTTTTATCCTTCGCATCATATACTGATACACATCTCATCATCACCAAAATTAATATTTAACGTCCATAATAGATATCAATATATGGCATGTTAAAAAATGAAGATATAGCTCATTATAGACGTTGAAAAATACATCGATGTTACCCGCAAAGGCCATGTTTCATGAAAGAATACGCTAGCCATGATCACAATATGCTTCCGATTCCCCTACCAATATTTTCTTTTGGCCACAGCTCGACCGAATTGACGGGCTGCATTGCGTTATTACGCCAATTGCATTTAACAACAAGACACTGTAATAACGGCATCGCAAATTCCCCCGTTAAAAAATAACAAACACTAATACGTGTCTATTACTATTTTTCCACATGATAATGTGCACTGAAAGGTTGATATCAGCAAAGATTATGACAAAAAAACAAAAATACTACTGTATAATAATGTACTCCCGGGAAGTGTCCTCTTAATCACATGATAGTTTCCTCTTTAATGACATGATTAGGTGATTTATTAGGTATATACATAGATAAAGGTTCCTGATTCACAATATTTAACTATTTGTCAACGAAGACTTAAACATGAAATTATCCTTCCTTGTCATCCTAGCAAATAGAAGTGGGGTGATTAGATATTCAACATGATAATATATATACAACTAAAAAATCATTTACACTCTACTTTACTTTCCAAACTAGGACTTCAACTAACCTTGCACTCCAAGAATGCATAACATTATTATTGGAATGAGTTTTAAGTCCTCAAAAGGAGTCAATATTATGACTGTTTAACTTTGTGAGTTTATCATTCTGGCTTGTTATTTAGTGTTTAGCAACATCACTTGTTTTGATATTACGTGTTATAACTACAAGTTTCTAATTTACTATAACGTAAAGCTTGCAAATTCTAAGATAAAGTTTAATTAAGCGTAGCATCGAAAATGTAGACACGGATATTTTTACGCCAGATCCCTAACAACGCTGCTACATTAACCACTGAAAAATTTCACAAAACGTATTTCACTATAATGGTGAAATAGATGCATCAGCCTAACTTAGCCTCGTGACGCCAGACTCAGCATCTTAATAGAACATATAGCATACACTACCTAAAATAAATGACCAAATATACTATATTCTCATACGAAAACTACATGCCTCGTAATTATAGCCTAAACTATACCAAATGCATACGCTGTAGCTAACACATCTCTAACTCGTAAGCACAGAGAAAAATGCATTTAATAACTCACTTATACTATTCAAAATACCGTAATAACAAGACTCAGTTTGATTCAGAATCCTAAATTTTTTATTCAATAGCCTACAGAATCACCCAGGCTGAGACTAATACCAAAATGAGTGATATTTATGCGCCTAAACCACCTAAAAAAGACTTCAGAACCGCCTTAAAATCATCTGCCGACTCGGGTCGACTTGTCATCACCCGAACAAGTCCCAACCATCTCCTCGATTAAATATCAAAAATCGGGACATGGGTCGGAAGGGGTAACTCGACCTCATCTCCCGAACTATCAGCAAAACAGAGCACTTGATTCAAGTCACTCTTTCTGACACTCCGTATGTTTCGAATCTATCTCTTATCAATCACAAATCCTTCTCTTAAGTTCTCTTAATATCTATCATTGTTTGGGCTGAAATAACCCGCCGACTTTTTATGGGATTTAAGTAAAATCGAGTATCGGCTTACTTAAAACAAACTCGAATCCGTATTGTGCTTTATAGCTTAAATACTACTCATCTTTCCCTCCTAAATTAAGAAACCATTAATTTGATACCTCAGAAATGACACCTCCTACTTGCTTAAGGTCACTCGTGCTTGCTTTTCTTACTTCAAGGTTAAGAAACTCTCATTTATATATAAATTTCATCCTTTTCTCCTTCATTTTGGCCGAAATATTTCTCCTCTTCCTACAAAAAATTTTCTTTCCTTTTGTAGTTATTTTCCTCTTAAATCATAAACCTAAAGTTGCTTTCAAGTTTCAAGAAGTAAAGAGTGCGATATCGAATAGGTGATTGCTAGTAAAGCTTGCTGATATTCATTAACTGTATTTAAGACTATATCACACGTTTATAATCTTTCATACATTATGAATATGTGTATCAGATATTTTGGGTCATGTGTTGAACAACTATTAAAAGGATTACGAGTACGTTGATACAATAATTAATAAGCGGATATATATATATATATATATATATATATATATATATAAAGTTAATTATCGGTGATTTATTTAAGAAAACGCGACTTGATTATATTAGTGTAATAGAAACGGTACTATAACTACGTAGAATGGGCTGATTGAACTAATTGGTCAGACAGAAACTATATTGAATATCGATACGAGATATTAGATATTATATGTAAAGAGTTAATGTTATAAAATAATTGTCAAATGAGATTATATGTGTTTATGAATGTAACGAATAAGGAATAAATTATTTGGATGGATAATATTAAAGGACGGTGATGAAATACTAAAAATGAATTGTCGCGGATATCGACGTGAATATGCGGATGCCGAGACGGCGAGGCTATGTCAAGATAACAATACGACAGAACGCAGAGCATTATAAAGCTGATATGATGTCGAAGTCATGACGCGATTTATACGAGAAGTTAATAATAAGGTGATATTAACATTATCATAAGATGGGTTATATAAAATTAGATATTGTCCATACGTATCGATAATCTTATGGTCGTAGTAATGCAGATATTGATATGTTTTCGATAGGTGTATAATGACAACTTGATCAATCATACGGTAGTAGTTTCAAATAATAACATACGTGACGTAGACTATGTCAATGGCCGATTATACTGCTCACGATCGATAAGAATATATGAAAAAGAAACGGGGACAAGAAGATAATAAATTAGATTTAGATATATGTATTGAGAAATTATCAAGGTATCGATGATATTTAGTGCATATTGAAATGGTTATGTATTAGCGTGATGTTATGATATGGTCATATTATGGAAGTGATATGATTTTGCCATGATTTCTATGACGCGATATGTCCGTATTCTTCAATCAACGGTTCTCATAGATCACGCCGATATTCTAGTCCACCTGCACGTTGCGGTCCGGTATTTGTTAGACCAACGCCCCATAGTCCGTATTCCTCCAACGGAATCACCATCATATGATTACGTGTGAACTCTATTCCTGTAGGTTGATTTAGGTGAAATGATATATATACATCGAGTGCAGCAGCCTCGACTCAAGAGAAAGCCAGCGTGATGCATATCGAGGGTACTCAGACGCTTTGATATTTCGCTACGATATGCATATCAATGCAGAAATTTCGGTCGGGAGGATCGCGACGTATATATATGTCGAGACGCAGATATCAAAGGATGGATGCATGATCGGCTCTCAAGGCGGTGGTCATGATCAAGTTGTGGTGCGATTCCCCGCCTACTTCGTGTGTATGCTGCAGAGAGTTTCGTATATCATATCCTCGCTTGCCGTAATGTAGTTATTAAGCTGCTTACGCTGATGTGACGAGCTATTCGATATTATAGTGTTATCATTATTATTGAAATATTTTGCAAGTTGATTATTAAATTGGTCAAGATATTAAATTGGCTTATGATCATGCGAGGCCGACTAGTTGATACGAATAATTATGATAAAATATAATGAAAGTAATTACCACGACTATGCGATATTACATGTTTATATATGCGTGGTCAATACGACTTCAAGAGGCGAGTATTCACGAAGCCACAAAGTTTCACCCTTCTATTTTGGGACTCTCAGTGGAAAGTCGGCATCGGCAAAGATCAATCGTGGGCGAAGAGTCGAGTAAATCATGATTCGAGATTTGGGTGGCTAAGATATCCTCAACTGGCCGTCACAGACTTTGCTTTATGTCAAAGCAATGATAAGAAAAATGCGTTGTATATGATTTGTGAGTGATTGGTGAAATTATGAAATGTAATATTTGTTGTCATTCTTTGTATCACCATCCGGGGCATACCACGTTGTATTTTTCCTTCATTCTTTAAAGACAGTTGTATGGCGACTGGATGCTTATGTCAAGCCGGCCAACCTAACTCGTAATCCACCGAATCTCGACGGGTCGCTAATGGGCACCGGGCACACAATATGTGGATCAAGAAATTTGGGGAGACACTAAGCTTATTTTTTTAACTTATGGGGCTTAATAAATCTAACTTATAGTTAGGGCCACTTATGTTTGTCAAATTTATTTCGATTGCTTTGGCTAACATAACTTATAAGTTGATAGAAAATCTTTTGAATCAGAGAAACTAGAAACGACTTATGCTTACATGTCATTTATATATCACTTTTTTTTATCGTTATGATATAAATCAATTAGTAATTTAATATTTGAGTAAAAATATAATACGAGTAAAAACTATAATATATATTCATTTTTTTAATAGAGAGTAAAATGTTTAAAAGTTTGTATAATTAAAATTATATCTTTATGACTATTAAATGAAGGATAAATAACGTATAAAATAAAATATCGAGGGGTAATTAAGCAGATTACTGTCAAACCAACTTATAAATCGGAAAGAAAAAAAATTGTAATTTTGAATATTTTTTATTTCAACTTATGTTTCGACATCAATTTATAAATTACATCATGAAATGGTTAACCAAACACTTCATTTCGATCAAATCAACTTATGTTTAATCTGCGCTAAAAAATAAAAGTTACCCAAACACCTTGTATGTTGAGTTTGATTGCAGAAAGGTAAGAGGTAGAAGCGACTCTCGGAAAAAAATGACATATCAAACATATAAATGCATATAGTACGACTATTTCCTTTACTCTTCCCACGAAATAAATAAGTACACACAATTAGTTTAATGATCGCGAGTATTACTATACATACCCTTCCGTTAACCTCCAAGTGTGCCAAAGAAAGCCTTATACTATCAAACAAAGAAGATAAAAAATAAAAATAAAAGTTAACAAAGAAAACAAAAAGCAACCATCGGTTATTGATTGAGATACAAAGTAGACCACTATTCCCAAGATAACTCAACCTGCAGTTAGCTTGAATGCTAAGTATCAAGACTCAAGACTTCACGCCATGCCGAAATACCAAAGTCACAATCTCGTGACAAATCAGTGGTGCCTCGCTCCCCCGACCAATCGGCACGCCCCACACTCGGCTCTTTACGCAGAAATTAATAAAGATAAAGAAAGATGTGACACTTGGGCTGAAATTGCTTCGTGACAAAATGTACTACAAAAATATACTATAAAGATCGCGATCGGTAACCTCTACTTACCAAGATTATTCAATCACAACATAAATATTTTGGTGCATGAAGACTAATTATTAGAGAAGCTCAAATTATTCTAGAAGTCTAATCATTTAAGAAAATAATTGGAGAACAATAAAAGAAAAAGTTTATTACCTATTTGAGATTTTTATTGGAGAATAATTAATTACTACTTGGTAATTAATTAATGCGACCTTTTCAAGAGAAAAGTAATTTTTGGGACATTAAGAAACATATAAATACCCTTTCAGGTATTATTTTGTGCGTAGAAGATATCACCACCTCAAATGCGGTGATTAAAATGTATAGATCCACATGGTAGGCTACTCAAGAAAGAAAAATATTCAGAGAGACTTGTAATTGAGTTTTCATGTCTAAGCGAAAAAATACTTACTGGTATCTTTGCTTTGGGATATTTGCCGTATTAAAGACATCAATCGCTAAATTCAGAAAAATGTGCATTCTCAAGCCTCAGAACAATTCTTCCGAATTATTAATTGATCCGTTAAATGTGCTCTGATTAATTTCATATTGGGCCACAACCAAAGAAATCTGGTCATTTATTTTTGCAATTTATTATTTCAAGTATCACATGCATTAATTGGGCTTGATATCATTTTAACGGATCTTTAGTAATTACTGCCATTGATGATCCCACAATTATCCTTTAATTATGAATTAAGATTGCTGTCACAGATATCCCGAACTAATCCAATTACTCATCTATTACGGGTCAGCTAATAACGATATAGATTCCTAACAAAATATACATCAATTGAATCACCAAAGTATTATTCCTCATTTGTACTCTTATGGTGCCTCTTTAGTATGTCCCTTTATCTTACCTCATCAGGCAAGCATGTCAAGATCATTATAAAATCCCAAAACTGAACCATAATAAATTTGACATGCAAGAAAATTTCCTGATACTCACCATAATCTGTCCCAAAATCTTGTCCCATTTCTCTACTCGAAAGCCTAGTTTACATTTCACTTTTCCAAGTTCCAGACTTCATTCCAGTGAGATCATATCGCCCGGGAAGGGACATCAAACGCCTTATCAAGTAAGCTCTCATTTTCGAAGTATAAAAGTTTTCAATGCATGCTTAAGATTCATCAGAAATATAAATACTAGAAGTAGCAAATACAGTCAACTTTGCCCCCCTAGAACCAACATATATTTTCATATGGAAGTAGCTTCCATGCATATATCAGTGTATTTTCATGTGGAAATGAATTGAATATAAACTTTGGAGACATTATATGGAATAGTTTACCTTCATATAGTCATATACAGTAAAGCATGCACTGTATAATTATAAGCTAATGGAAAAAAATTCTTGAAGTTCTAAGAAACCTCCTCAAAAAAACATGTAATTTGTGCTAACTTGTGAGCTGCTTTGGCAAGAACTAGTCTCATACCAAGCCTATTTCCAAGAAAAAAATGTAGCAGAAATGTATGTGTGCCATTGAAATAGTCTTGGAAAAAAAGGTATTGTGTACCTTGGAAATAGTCACCCCATATTAATGCAGAGATTACTCTCATAAATTCAAACAAATTTTAACCCAAAGTTTCTTGCCCATAGGATACAAAACTCTAGAATGGTTCCAATTTAAGAAAGGATGCTCTGCGTTGAACCCTCAGGGCTTAGGAAACTGGATGCATCTAAAAACCATAACGTGTCGAGTATTCAGGGAAATCCTGTTCAACATCATAATGTTATCATATCCTGATCACCATCGTATAAAAATCCGAATAGATAGTTCTGAACAATTGAAGTTGGGAAGACGATTCCAACTGGGATGCATACTTTAAACTTAGCTTCCATGATACCTGAGTTATTGCTTTTTATGTGTGATAGATATGAAAATCTCCGAGATGGGGATTGGGCGGCTACAGATTTCAACCTGTTTGTGGGAGGAGGTTCACCTAGTTCTGCATCTTAGTTTTCTTGGAATCCTATTGATCCACTTCATTCAACTCATTGTGGAATCAAAATGCATGGAGAGAAAGAAGGCAACGCCTTCAGAAATTTATCGTATTGGGACAAAAGTTGGCCTCTCATTTAGTGTCAGCATGATTTGCTCCATTTTCCTAATGGCGACTCATTTGACAGTGACATTCGCGCAACAAAGTAGAAGCCAGGCTCATTGCAACCTCGCGTTTCCAGTTCTCTCGTCAGAAATTGTGCAAGTGGTTTCATGGGCAGTTACGTTGCTCGTTCTGTATGATATCAAGAGTAAATGCAAATCGAAATTTCCTTGGATAGTGAGAGTTTGGTGGATTTCAAGCTTTCTGCTGTCTCTCTCTCAAGCAATTCTTGATGCTCTCGATATATTGACATACCTCGAGCCTCTAAAATGGAAACATGTTGCTGATATTTCCATTTTTATTGCATCTGCCTGCCTCTTAGGAGTTTCCATCAGAGGTAAGACAGATATAGTCTCTGACAGTGCGGATGATATCACTAACCCGCTTCTTACTGAAAAAGATGTCAAGAACTCAGGAGGCAAGGTAGATTGTCCATATGGTAAGGCTTCTCTCCTCCAGCTGATTACCTTCTCATGGCTAAATTCACTGTTTGAGGTTGGCATAAAAAAGCCTCTAGAAAAGGATGAGGTTCCAGATGTTTATGTCGAAGACTCTGCTGCTTTCCTCGCCCATTCTTTTGATGAGTGCCTTAAGCTTGTAGAGGAACAAGATGCAACAAGCAACCCATCAATATGTAAGGCAATCTATGTGCTTGCAAGAAAGAAGGCAGCTATCAATGCCCTTTTTGCAGTCATAAGTGCAGCAGCATCGTATGTTGGTCCATACCTCATTAATGACTTTGTAAATTTTCTTAATGAGAAAAAATCTCGCAGTCTTGGTAGTGGTTATCTGCTTGCACTAGCCTTCCTTGGTGCGAAGATGGTGGAGACAATAACACAGCGGCAGTGGATTTTTGGATCTCGCCTATTAGGCCTTCGTCTAAGAGCCGCCCTCATATCTCGGATTTACCAAAAGGGTCTCCGATTATCAAGCAAAGCACGCCAAAGCCACACCAGTGGGGAGATAATTAACTATATGAGTGTGGACGTCCAGAGAATCTCGGACTTCATATGGTACTTGAACACAATATGGATGCTGCCCATTCAAATTTCCTTAGCAATTTATATTTTACATATAAATTTGGGGCTGGGTTCGCTAGTTGCCTTAGCTGTAACTATGGCAATGATGGCAGGCAATATACCATTGACTGGAATTCAGAAGGGGTACCAAAGTAAGATCATGGAGTCAAAGGATGAGCGCATGAAAGCAACTTCAGAAGTTCTTCGGAACATGAAGACCATCAAACTTCAAGCATGGGATGACTATTTCCGCGAGAAGCTAGAGAGCCTAAGAAGCACGGAATATATCTGGCTCCGCAAGTCCATGACACTGTCAGCAGTAACTACTTTCATTTTTTGGGGGGCACCCACATTCATATCAACCATAACGTTTGGTGCCTGTGTCCTCATGGGAATTCCACTCACAGCTGGTAGAGTTTTATCTGCATTAGCAACATTCCAAATGTTGCAGGATCCAATATTCAATATACCAGATTTATTATCTGTCATTGCTCAAGGAAAAGTATCTGCTGATAGAATTGCTTCATACCTCCAGGAGGATGAGCTCCAAGCAGATGCAGTTAATTTTGTTCCAAGTGATCAAACAGAATTTGACATCCTGATTGATGACGGGGCATTCAATTGGGAAGCTGAATCGGCAGTTCAAACTCTTGATCAAATAAACTTAAGAGTGAAGAAAGGGATGAAGGTGGCAATATGTGGTACTGTCGGATCAGGGAAGTCTAGTTTGCTATCTTGTGTCCTTGGGGAAATACCAAAACTATCAGGTACTGTGAATATTAGTGGCACCAAAGCATATGTTCCTCAGTCCCCATGGATACTCTCTGGGAATGTCAGAGATAACATTCTTTTTGGCAAGCCTTATGAAAGGGCCAAATACAAGAGAACAGTAGAAGCTTGTGCTTTGGTGAAGGACTTTGAACTATTTTCTGCTGGCGACCATACCGAGATAGGAGAAAGAGGGATAAATATGAGTGGAGGTCAAAAGCAAAGAATCCAAATTGCCCGTGCAGTTTACCAGGATGCTGATATATATCTACTGGATGACCCTTTCAGCGCTGTGGATGCTCATACGGGTACACAACTGTTTCAAGTATGTAAAACTTCATCTCCATCAATTTTCTCATCTGAATAAAGATTCTCAACTCAATAATAGATGCTCCATTCACACCCCTGGCACAGAATAAGATATAAGAAAATCAATCATTTATTATTTTTTCATGTTGCAGGAATGTTTGATGGGAATACTCAAGGAGAAAACAATATTATATGTTACTCACCAAGTGGAATTTCTTCCAGCAGCAGACATCATTCTGGTTATAATTTAGAAAGAGATGTTCACTAACCTAATTTGTTATAATATCCGACCCAAAAATGTGTGTGTGTGAGATATGTTTGATATGATTTGATTGTTCTTCTTTCATGCCCAGTAGATGTAATGATATGAGTGAACAGCCAGGGACGTTAGAGTATTTAAGTGGGATAGATTGTAATGCCGCCAAGAGTGGCCATGTAATGAGATTTAATATGATTTGATTAGTGCTACCGTAAGGATGCGTCTTGCTTTTTCGGAGGCTGCTACCATGGCTAGCTTCAGTGTTAAACATGATTGACGCGAAGTAGATGCAGAGATGGGTGGCCCGTGAAAGAGTCTGCTTAGTGTGCAAGTGAGTGAGGAATAGCTTGTCTTGGAAAAGGCCGTGGTGGTTTGTGAGGCAGGTCAGTAATCCCCAATAGCATCTTAGGCCGGTGTTTGAGGCGTTATTACATTATTAGTTTATTAATTATTTTAAAAATTCATAACATAACACGTGACTATTTTACAGGTGATGAAAAATGGAAGAATTTCACAAGCTGGTACATTTGAAGAACTTATGCAACAAAACATCGGATTTGAAGTTCTAGTTGGAGCCCACAACCAAGCTTTGGAATCTATCGTAACTGTTGAAAAAGCTAGCAGAGAGCCTGAATGTGCAACTAAGAATGAATTTAACACAGACATTGATATAGACCATAATGCAGAATTCCCGCACACAAAGCAAGACTCGGAGCACAATCTTTGTGTAGAGATAACCGAAAATGAAGGAAGGTTAGTGCAGGAAGAAGAGAGAGAAAAAGGAAGCATAGGAAAAGAAGTATACCTGTCGTATTTGACTACTGTTAAAGGTGGCATTTTAGTTCCAGTTATCTTGTTGGCCCAAATATCATGTCAGGCGCTACAAATAGTCAGCAATTACTGGATGGCATGGGCATGTCCTACAGGCAGTGAAGAGCCAGTGGTTCAGATGAGTTTCATATTGCTTGTGTATATACTGCTAGCAGTTGGAAGCTCACTCTTTGTGCTTCTCCGTGCATCCTTAGTCGCTTTAGTTGGTCTTTTAACCTCTCAAAAGTTCTTCAGTAACATGCTACACAGCATTCTGCGGTCTCCTATGGCGTTCTTCGACTCTACACCTACTGGCAGAATTCTGAATAGAGTAAGTTAACTATTGCTCCATACTAGAATTATTTGGCCAACAGGATATCTAATATTATACGACAGCCATATATAATCACCATATTCAAAGATGTATATTCGATAAACATACGAGAAAATCATGATCAAATATCCACCTTATATAGGAATCATCCATGAACTTTATAGATGACAGACATTCTTTTAGTGACTTGTGATTGATCATTATATTTCTTAACGCCCATAGTTCTTAGAGAATACAGAATATAATCTCTAGTCGCTCCCCTCTTTCTCTCTGTCTCTATATGTGTCAACCCATGAAACAATACGGCATGCTTGAAAAAGAATGGCATGCTTGAAAAAGAACAGTTATCTTCATTTAAATAGAACATCATAAGCCCAAAAGACATAGCAGGGACTTAAAAATGAAGTTTTCAGCTCAACTATGGATGGATATATAATAAGACACCAACATACAGTGTTTAAGCACACTATAATTACTGAAGACTGAATGAGGGAAGTCGGAATTATTAAAAATAAGATCTGTTTGCAAAATGAGGTTTCAATCACTAACTTCATCAATTTAAATATAACATTTTGAAAGAAGACTAAAACATCAGTTAATGTTGTATGCAGGTATCTACTGATCAAAGTGTGTTAGACATGGAGATGGCAGGCAGAATAGCTTGGTGCGCATTCTCAATCATTCAACTTCTTGGAACAATTGCAGTTATGTCGCAGGTAGCATGGGAGGTGTTTGCCATCTTCATTCCCGTGACAGCAATCTGCATCTGGTATCAGGTTATTAATTCATTACCTTCACATCTAGCTAGTGAACATATTTTTTTATATCTATTAGTTCTTAAGAAGATATTACAGGAGAAAATCCAATGAAGCGATAACAGGTATTTCTTAGAGAAAGTCTTGGAAAAACCAGACAAATGTTCTGGTTCGCTTGTTAAACAGTTATTGCTCATAAGTTTAATGCATATTTTTATTGGTAATGATGCCAGCAATATTACATACCAACTGCAAGAGAACTTGCTCGGTTGGCGGGAGTACAGAAACTGCCGTACTACACCACTGCTGAATCACTTATGAACAGCACAATTAACAATCAATGACCGCTTTATGGAAGAAAATCTTTGTCTGGTCGATAACCATTCAATGCCATGGTTTCACACTGTGTCAGCAATGGAATGGCAACTTCTCAAGATTGACCAATTATCCAATTTTGTATTCGCTTTCTCCTTGGTTTTGTTGATAACTCTCCCTGAAGGTGTTATAGATCCAAGTGAGTACAACACTTAATACTGTTCTGCAAGATTCTTATACTATCTGGTTAGCCAATATTTCCAATAATATATCTACCAATTCTTTTGACTCCGAGTCCCCAACACTGTCATAAGTTCAACAATCTTGAAATAATTACTTATCTTGATATCCAGAGTCATTAACTACAAAACTTTTGTATGGAATGGAGAGGACTCTGTTCCACTTACCACCGCATACAATTAACATAGGGATTGCCACACAATTGAAACGATATATCAATTAAATAATGGAACACTTTTCATAACATAAATAGAAGCCTGACATTGCTTATTCTGCAGGCATAGCTGGTCTGGCATGACAGTCTTGAGCAGTGGCAAGCTTCTGTTATATGGACTATATGTAATGCAGAAAACAAAATGATATCTGTAGAAAGGATTCTTCAGTACTCAAACCTTGCCAGTGAATCACCATTAGTCGTTGAGGATTGTAGATCACCAGAAAACTGGCCAGGAAAGGGATCCATCAGTTTTACTAACTTACAGGTAAGCATCTTCTTCATGCAGCAGAAGTACAACAAAGTAAGTTGCCTAGTTAGTTTACTCAACCACAAGATAAGAAACAATAGATAAACTACCCTAGTAATAAACTACCCTAGTAAATCCTCGAACTCTCACATATAAATGTTACTTACTAGCATGTAACAATCCCATCGGTTAACTTGAAAATTCCTTATGCAGCTACATTTGGTTTTACAAAACTCAGTTCTTTGTCGTTTACTAATGCTAACAGTTGCCTCTTTCTGCAGATCCGCTATGCTGAACATCTCCCATCTGTCTTAAAAAATATTACTTGCACCTTTCCTGGAAGGAAGAAAGTTGGTGTCGTTGGAAGGACAGGGAGTGGCAAATCAACACTTATACAGGCCATATTTCGGATTATTGAACCCATGGAAGGAACAATAGTAATTGACAATGTAGACATAACTAAAATTGGACTTCATGACTTGAGGTCAAAGCTTAGCATCATTCCTCAGGATCCAACTATGTTTGAAGGGACGGTCAGAGGGAACCTTGATCCCTTGGGGAGATATTCAGACAGCGAAATTTGGGAGGTAAGTTTCAGCATCCGAACATAGTACACCGATCTAGTGATCCTCAATCTTCTTCTTACAGTCACTATGAGTATATCCCACTTAACTAGTAGGAGACAATAATAATTTATAAAGGCTAAAGATATTCTAAATCAAACCTTTCAGCTATATAATGAAAATATTAGCTCCTCACTACCTGTGCATGCTCTTAGTTCATAGCTACTTCGCAGGCTCTTGACAAATGTCAGCTAGGTGATATAATGCGCAATAAGCAGGAGAAGCTGGATTCAACAGGTATTATTCAATTTTGTAAAATTTTAAAAATGTAACTCTTTTAAAACATAACACTCACATTCCTATCAAATGACACTTGGCATAAATAGTGGTTGAGAATGGAGAAAACTGGAGTGCGGGGCAAAAACAGCTTTTCTGCCTTGGTAGAGCCTTGTTAAAGAAAAGCGGTATTCTTGTTCTAGATGAAGCAACAGCATCTGTGGATTCTGCAACTGATGGCATAATTCAAAAGATTATTAGTCAAGAATTTAATGATCGAACTGTTCTCACTATAGCTCACAGAATATACACAGTCATAGACAGTGATTATGTATTGGTCCTCAGCGACGGTAAGGATTTGATTTAACATTTAATGTCTCTAAATTCATATGGTTCGAGTGCGAAACCACTTGTTCTCATGAATTACAAAAGAAGCTACAATACTTACTTCATTTGTAATGCTAACAGGAAGAGTAGCTGAATTCGACACCCCAGCAAAGCTACTAGAAAGAGAAGATTCGTTCTTCTCCAAATTGATAAAAGAGCACTCCACAAGATCACGAAGTTTCAGCAGTTTGGCTATGCTAAAAAACTAGAAGCCTGTAAAATGTTCACAGAACCAGAAATAAGAAGTGGACATCCTGAATGCTTCAAGGCCGTTTACACTGCATTGCTGTTTCCAATAATTCTTCACTTGTAAAATCTGCAGATGTTACTTTGTAAGGACTAAGGACATTCTATAGAGACTATCATAATACAACTCAGTAGATATTATTTCATTACTGTGTTTGAACAATGCCACCAAAAGATGTTCCAACAATTATGGAAATGGTAATTAAAGTGAAGAGGAATAGTCTATAAATTAAAGATTTACAAGGTATAATCTCTAAACAGAAACAACTACACTTTATTCGCTTCAAGATCAACAATTGTTCTTCAATCATAGTGAAACATATCAAGATTGATCAAAATGCAAATTCATTCATGCATATATTCGGTCAGAGTTTCTACTAAGAACTCCTCTCACTTTCCAATGTCGTATAATATCATTTTTCGCATGGCAATATACTAACATGGAGCAATCTTTTCCTAATCATCAATAATCAACAAAAAAGAGGTTGATTATCATATAATGAAGAGATCAAACTAACTGGTATTCATGATTATAACAACCATCAAAAACTTATCACTCATGACTTAGCAGACGTTAACCACCGACTTTTAGGTCACACAATTGTACATAGAGAGGCAGTTACACTCTTACAACATGTCCCAACGCCTCTAAATAGGCTCTGCAACAAGAAAAGTTAACATTCCAGAGCAGAGCAGTCCAGCCAATTATCAACTAAACCCCCAAAAAATCCAGTTGCATTCCTCCCACCAGGTACTAAAACTTACCACTATGCCACTAACCTTCATTTATTCACCTCAACAAATAAAATAGTATTCAAACAACATTTTAAAGCATTCACCTCGATTCACCTCCACCACCCTCACCTAAGTCAATTCTTAAGTTTTACCCTCGCCTAGATTCAGCTCGATCCAAGCAGACCATTACTAACCTTCATTTCAATAGATTAGAAAAAACTGAAACAAGAAACATAAACAAGACTACTTTTATAGCAAAAGGGTATAATAGTAATCTCACTTACACCAATTCATATAAAAGCAATTACAACAGCATTATACTTTGTGTTCAAATTGTTACCTTGCAGATGTTGATGAGAGCTACCCTATTAGTATCTGCAACCTCAGTGAGGCTACAAAGCTCATCTTCAAATAATGGTGCACCTGAAACACAAAGCAAAAGGCCTCTCCTTTCCATTTCAAAACCTTCTTTTATTGTCAAAACTGAGGCAAGTTCAATTTCTTGATGTCTATAACTTTTTTATACTGGAAAATGTTTATGGGGTTTATTATTCACTAGCTTATTGTAATTTGATGTGCCATAAGTATAACAAAAAAACACAAAAAATGGGTAAAAATGTAATCTTGATTCATGATTGTTTATTAAGAGCTCTAGAGTTGGATATCTAGAATGGTAAAAAAAAGTGAACTTTATTCATGTTTGTTTAGTTCTAAGATTTGTGGAGGCGTGGAAGATGAATTGTTTCCTAATTTTTTGAAAAATAAAAGTCAACTATTTAAAATTATCTCTCTCGAATTCATGAAAGATTGTCTATTTTTTTTTATAATTGTAACTGGCTTTGGCCTTAAATATCTTTGGCCTTAAATATATTTGTTTGTATTTTTATAATATTTTATTAAAAATATATCAATGGAAAGAGTTTGAAATGTATTTCTCAAATTCATATAGTTTTAAATCAAGTATTATCTGATATAAGCAATATGGGTGAAAGTTGAAGGTATATGAAAAAAGTGAAAGTAGCGGAAATCTTTTTGTGGGATGGAGGGAGTACATTTTTTCAAATAATTATTTGGTTCGTCCCACCTAATTTTCTTATTATTCTCTCGTATTCATTTCTTCGTCACCCTTACAAAAATCAGCATTCGCCTTTGTTTGGCTGAATTATCTAAATTTTTTGTTTTGGGACAAAAGGTGTATTTTTGGCCTTCAAAGTTTACAACAGAGAACTGCCTGAAATTTGCATAGATTTGGTGAATAAAGCCATGAGGTAGATATAGAAGAATAGAAATTGATTCATATTGGATTAATGCATTTCCAACATAGTTGTTTTGACATTGAATATACTTGTAATTCCCTTGTTGCATTATCTACCAGTCAAATGTTCGAAAAGAACGACGAGAGAAGCCTGATCCCCCTTGTGTGGTATGCAGGGGAAGTGGCAGAGTTGATTGCTATAATTGTCAAGGAAGAGGTTGGTCCCTTTCTCTCCCTCTTTCTGTGTTACTGTGTACACATACTAACATACATATACATGGTGTAATCGGCACATAACTTGTGCTTAAAGTATCATTCGATGACTTCATTTGGTAGGACTGATGTGCTGAAGCCTGTAGCATAGACTTAGAATGAAGGAGAAACAGTTAATCATTGTAAAAGTATATTTACATTTCAACATAGACATAATTATGATATGTTAAGTGCACTTGTACAACCTATGTATTTTGGTAAGCATATAATATCATATTATGGGCTATTCTTGATGCATCTAAATTCTAATCTGTCATGCTCGGCATGTTTGCTTAGAGTATCAGTGCCTGGCTCGGTAAGTAGCATACTGTGAGCTGTGCCGAAGTGTTTTAGGCCTACAAGTCTTAGCTTATGATTCTCTTTTCCCTAACAATATTTAATTTTAGTCAGAGTCATGCTCCTACTGCCCAAGGCTTTCAACATACTATATGTTTCTGTTCTTTGTGATGACTTAGTTTAATTCTAAGAGTCACAGTTTTTTTGTTCCATTTGTTTGAAAGTGTTGCCTAATTCATAAGTATATATCTTCGACATTCTAACCTACATATTTGGTGCTTTAGGTAGGACAAACCATACAGACTTAGTAATGCTGCCAAGAGGAGAATGGCCAAAATGGTAAGCTATTATATACAATGATCATGTCTTATATTGGAGATTAAAAAGATTGACCTTATTCCACATTTGTGCATGCAGGTGCAGAGCTTGTGGTGGAAGTGGCCTAAGTCACTGCTCTCGTTGTCTTGGGACTGGAGAGTATAGGTACATAATGGGATTCCATTTTATGAAAAGAGATACCGAGGACACTCAAGACACCGCAAAACATAAATCACGTGATCAGAGAGGAACTCGAACAGCAGATGATTTTCTCTTCAATAATGAAGATGCACCTCCTTGAAGGGGAATACCTGTATACATCCCTAAGTCTGTGCATTACATTTGATGAAGTTTGTACAAACATTGCTGCAATCAGTTTTGGTCATCAATGCCAAGCCTCTACTGTATAGATGTTGATAGTTGTTTTCCAGAAAAACCATAGTTGTTCATTTGATGCGCTCCGATAGCAGAACAAGTAGTTGATGTTGTATGCATTTGTGAGTAACCATAGTTGTTCATTTGTATGCATTTCTAGCTGAAGCTCTTGCATGAAGAAACACATCACATCACTGAGCTCAGACAATGAAGTTGAATGGTAATTAAGTGTTAGGACATGGTCACATGACTAATCAGGATGTGATTTGCACTGTCAAATCTAGAAGTAACAACCTAATTGTCCAACATAGTAAATTTTGATCTAGATGTGACATCCTAATCCAATAATGATCACCTTCATCTTCGAAGAAATTTGTACAATAATGATTAAAATCTGCTGAATTAAAGTGAACTCATATGGAATTTGGCCCACACATAGTCAACTACCTGGGTGCACAACTCTGAGGAAGTTTCCATAGAATTTATGAGCAACACAACAGTTGACATTCTGTTGTACCCCAAATCATATATACAATTAATTATACTTTTCTTTACATTATTTATATCAGTAAGAATTCCAAAAATACTTATATTCGATGATTAGGCGATAGCCCCCACAATATCACTAACTTACCTCAAAACAAACAACCCCTTTTCCTAAAAACCTTGTCCATCATCATCAAATCACCCTTTTTTTTACTTCATCACCACATAAAACTCTAATTTTTTATGTCAAAATATTATTTTTAAATTAAAAAAAGTGATCTTTGTACATGAAAGTGATTTTTTTTAACATAAAAGTGATTTTTTTTCAATAATTCCAATACGTTTTTTTTTGCATATAAAAAGTGAAATTTTAACATAAAAAATTATTGTTTTTACATAATTCCAATACTGTTATGTGTTTTAGTTTAATTTTTATTTTATTTTAGAGTGATCTTTTTGCATAAAAAAATGATATTTTCTACATAATTCCACACTCTTATATGTTTTAGTTTAGTTCTTACATAAAACGTGGTCTTTTTACTTTAAAAAATTATATGTTGCATTAGAAAAGTGACATTTTTGCATTAAAAAGTGATATTTTGCATTAAAAAGTGGTATTTTTTACATAATTCCACATTTTTTAAATATATTTTAGTATAATTTTTTTAGTTTTTATAGTGAAAATGAGTAGAGAGAGATACCCAGAAGTTGACTTAACGCCGGTGAGGGTGGTGGTGGCGCCGCCGTCTCCAGCGGTGAGGGATGACGTCATCCATGTTGCAGTAGGGAATGTATTTAAAGAGAGTGAGTTGACTTTGCGTTGGGCTTTGCATAATTCTGGAGGGAGAATTATTTGTATCATTCATGTTCATCAGCCTGCTCAGAAGATCCCATTCAGTAAATTCATTTTTACTTTTTGTTTACTTCCTCTTTTTTTTCATTTGACGTTTTTGTATTTTTTATATAGCATTTTGTATTTTCTATATGGCTTTTTCGTATATGAGTATTGCCTGTCAGTAGAAACGTCATTAATTATTGATTCTTTAATTTAATAAATATATAAATAAAATTATTTTTCTTGTGGTTATATTGTTTGAATATTTGTTAAATTGTTTTTATTGGAATTTATTTATTTTTGTGTATGATTTTAGGGTAGTTAAAGTTAGTTGACATGTGATTAAACTTGTGATTTGTGACTATGGTATTGATCATTTGCTGTACTTTTCTATGTGAGAAGTGATTGTATACTACAACCACAAAAAACATGCTTGAATGCCTTTCCTTAAACTTGAATTAAGTCGGATAGTATGCGATCTTATGTCGTGTGATAATTGTTTAGGGTATGCCGACATGAGGTCTTAGAATCTCTTCTTTATAATAGATAAAAACGTAGGTTGTGTAATGAAGTCGTTTAGTTGTTAAATATCAAAGACAATAAATATAAAATCTTTGGCTTCATATGAGATGGAAACTTTTAAAGTTAATTGAAAAATAAAAAATAAAGCACGTGTCATGATCTTAACGGAGAGTAACAGAGAGTGTCACACAGAGTGTAATAGAGGCTCCGGACTTGTTTAATTGTTTTGATTTATAATTCATTTTTTGGTGTTTATTTATTTGTATGATTTTATGATGTTTCCTGAATGAAATAACTCCATATCACCATGATTTATGATGTTTCCTGAGTGATATATAGTTTTTATTTTTCACTAGATGTTTGAACTGCTTTTTGTTGAGCATTAATCCGATGTTATGTTTTAATTTTGCTGGCAGTGGGTCCAAAATTTTCAACTAATCAGTTCTCCGAGCATCAAGTCAGATTATATCATGAAGCTGAGAGGCAAAACATGCAGAAGACGATGGACAAATATATGTTGCTATGTCAGAGATCCGGGGTACTTTTTGATACCTCTTCTCCACCTACAACCTCATTGTTCTTGATTTCCATTGCTTTAAATGTTAACAAATGTTTCTTAAAAAAATTCCTTCTCTTACGAAAATCATAGTTTCTTTATGCGGGATTTAACATGAAGCGGTGTCAAATTGTATCTTTTTTTGGCATGGTAAATCGTACTTCTACTACTTATTTTCCTTACCTTATTTAGGTGCGTGCTGAGAAACTTGTCGTTGAGAGGGACTCTATAGAGAAGGGCATTGTTGATCTTATAAGTGAAAATGGTATCAGGAAACTTGTCGTGGGTGGAGCAGCTAACAGATCGTATTCAAAGTAAAAGCACTATTGAGCCTTATTTATCGTCTGGCAGTTCTGTGCTGCTGCAAATTTAAAGTTATTGCAGAAGATATATTTCTTCTTCTATTAGTTCAATATCCTCTGGGTGAACTTATCTTGTTCTGTAACAGAGTACTCGTCCGGATGTTTTTGTCTAGAACTATTCTTACAATAGACAGTTAACATTCAGTACATTCAAGCTGGTCCATAAGAAGAAAAGTTGGCTATTTAATATGCTTTCTTCATCCTCTTCTATGCCCCATCCCTGAGATAATGCCAATGAACTACGAATCGTTTAACTTCTCTTCAGTAGAAGATTGCACTTTTAGATGAAAAAGGAATGTTATTCTTGACCTCTGACTGCTGGTCACTTAATTGCGACATTTTCTCTCTTTTTCACCCAAGTACGGTGTAATTTCTGATGCTTCGTCTGTTTCATAGTAAAGTTGTTGAAATTAGAAGCTGAACTTCAGTCTTCTAGTTCTTGTTTTTTTGTTTCCCCTTGTATTTGTTCTCTCCATATTCGTGATGAAGGAAGTCGAAACAGGAATATCATTGGACTCTTCCTTCAACCATTTTGGCCCTTCTAATGATTAAGGAGTCAAGTATTTGTAGTTATTCATGTATTCATTTCCTTGATGCTTTTTCTTGCAGAAAATTGACAGAGCCAAGGTCATCGAAAGCCATTTACATTTGCCAGCATGCACCTGATTTCTGTCATATTTGGTTTGTTTGCAAAGGTCACCTTATCAATATTAGGTATTCATTTACATCAATCTTTTTTGTATTTAGTGTCTTCATTTTGTATTCATCATCATGTTTTTTCTTGGATAATCTCTGCTTGCTTGGAAACTAATTGCAATTTACCATAGAAATGGAGAACAGAATAGACATAATCAACATGGAGCCTTTTTTCCATCTTCTTCATCCTTCTTGTGGTCTATTTTGATGAAATATTCTTATAATGTCTACTCGGTGTTCTTTGCATGGCCACTAACAGCAGTGTATTTTGATCTGAAGGGAGAGTAAAACAGATTTTGTACATACGGAAATCACATCTCCAGCTTCAGTAGCGACTCCAACCGCTGGGCAGTTTAGTCCCGCAAGAACTAGTTCTGCAACAGAAGAACAAACTGATCAACCCGAACACTCTGTATCAGAGAACTACAGATTTAGTTCAGTTGAATATGGGGTGAACATTGACGTGCTTGGTTCCCAAGAAGGTGCCAGAGGACTAACACCACGCAACAGGTTAATAACGAAGGGTAGCGATGATGCTTGGAGTGGGACCGAGTGGAGAATTCCATCTGGAGGGTCACGGTTATCAACGTGCTCATCTAGTGACATGATTGTTGATTCAGGATCAACCTCTGCTCTGAAAATTGAAGCGACTGAAAACCAGATTGTGTCACAAACAATTCTTTGTCATGATGATCATAATTCCTCTTCTCTGCCTTGCAGTACTGTGAGTCTTCACTTTGGTTATGTATTTGTTGATTGGCACATGTTAGTAAGTGATTTATGTATGAAGGAAACTCTTTTGTCCATTATTAACGTACATCTTTAGTACTCATTGTAAGTTATTGCAGAGAACAAATGCTCTTGGGTTTCTCCAAAATGTTGGCCTCAATTAATCTCCTCCATTTTCTTTTTGTTATAATTCCACTAGATCTCATCAATTGATCTGATAATGTCGGCAGGAAGCAAATGACAGCGACGAACTTTATGACAGACTTCAGCAGTTTGTGGCAGATGCAAAGCACTCCAAGCGAGAGGCATATGAAGAGTCAGTGAAGATGAGAAAAGCCGAAAAGGAAGCCATTGATGCTATATGTAAGGTGAGCTATTATGTTGTATACATGCACCAGCAGCACTATATTCCCTTATAGAAGCTTGCACTTTTGTGGCATCCCTGTAATTGGCTACTTAGGATGATATGTAGAAACATATTCTTAATATTTCCAGGTCTTAATGCAAAACTCAGAGAGAGATTAGAAGAAGGGAATTTTCTCTCTTGTTGAGCTATGTTCTTTTAAGAAAGCTAAAAAAAGTGTTTGTATCATGCTTTATTATCTAATAAGATGTGGAGAACTTTTTAATGTCTCGGATTAATAATGCATTTCGCATCTCTCGTTGTCTACTTTCTGCGAAGTCATCAGGAAAAGCATTCCTCCCTTATCGATTTGGAGATCATTTGCTTATTGAACAAACTGGCAAGTTGCATCTTGGATTATTCAAAATCTTGATCCATTACATGGTTAAATTTAGTGGGGGTTGAGATCACTTTTCTCTTGAAGCTGAGATTTTAACAGGAGAGGAAAAGGGAGGAACTAAATTTTCATGGTTATTTCTTATGCAGGCTAAAGCATCTGAAGCTATGTATACTGAAGAGTTGAGAAGGAAAAGGCAAATTGAGGAAGAACTCTCACGGCACAAGGAAGAAGTTGAAAGGATAAAAAAACAGCTAGATGAAATCATTGAAGACCTTCGAGTTGCCCAGGAGCAAAAATCCTCTCTGGAGTCCGAAATCGCATATTCTGATTTGATGGTCCAGGAGTTGGAGCAGAAGATTATCCATGCTGTTGATCTGTTGCAAAAATACAAGAAAGAGAGGGATGACTTGGAGGTGGAGCGTGATAATGCACTCCGAGTGGCTGAGGAGCTGAGGGAAAGGCAAGCAGAGAGACCTTCATCAGAACGATATCGTCAGTTCTTTGCAGAATTCTCGTATCTGGAAATTAAAGAAGCGACAAGAAATTTTGACCCCACATTGAGAATTGGGGAAGGCAGTTTTGGAAGCATATATAAAGGCCTTCTTCGACACACTCAAGTTGCTATAAAGATGCTACATCCAAATACTCTGCAAGGGCCAATAGAGTTTCAACAGGAGGTAAGGTGATTTAAGCATAATGAATCATGGTGTCAGTCCAAGTTTATGACTAGATCGAATACGTTCTGCTGTCTGAATGTTAAGTGTGATTTTATTCGGCCTCAAATATTTATGCCAGGTCACCAGAACATAGTTTAAGGCTAGGTAATTCCTTCATAACTATGAGAGAAGTATTTCCTGAATCATATACCTTTGCACTAGCTCTGAGAGGTATTCTATATGAGCAATACCAAGTTTTCTAAAATCGAACCATTTCAAAATTTAGGACTATGTTGTGTTCAAATTTTGTAAACTAAAACAATCCAAGTTAAATTTTCTCCTCTGCATAATTAGCCGCCTAAGAAGTTTTGGGTTTTCATTCTTCTTATTCGAATATTATTTGGTGTTAGGTTAATATTTTAAGTAAGTTGCGGCATCCAAACCTTGTAACTTTAATAGGAGCCTGTCCAGAATCCTGGTCTCTTGTTTATGAATATCTTCCCAATGGAAGCCTTGAGGATCGACTCAATTGCAAGGACAACACTCAACCTCTGTCATGGCAGACCCGGATTCGTATTGCTGCCGAGCTATGTTCAGTTCTTATATTTCTACATTCTAGTCGACCTCAAGGAATCATACATGGAGATCTAAAACCAGCTAATATTCTCCTTGATGCAAACTATCAGAGTAAGCTGAGTGACTTTGGTATCTGTCGCGTCATCACACAAGATGAATTTTCAGGCACCAACACACTTCTATCATGTAGAACTGACCCAAGGGGCACTTTCGCATACATGGACCCAGAGTTCCTTGATACAGGAGAACTTACTCATAAATCAGATGTTTATTCGTTCGGAGTTATTTTGTTACGGTTATTGACAGGGAAACCTGCACTAGGAATTACAATGGAAGTCCAATATGCACTAAATCAAGGGCGATTGAAAGATTTGTTGGATCCAACAGCAGGTGATTGGCCATTTGTGCAAGCGAAACAGTTGGCTCACTTAGCAATGAATTGCTGTGAGATGAAGGGGATTGGTCGCCCAAAACTTAGCTGTGAGGTATGGAGGTTGCTTGATCCAATGAGGGCTTCATGTGGAGTTTCATCTTCAAGACTAGGGTCTGAGGAGCTGTGCCAGATCCCATCCTACTTCATCTGTCCAATTTTTCAGGTTTGCATTTTGCACTTACCCTGAGAACACCATTCATTCTCAGAGATCTAACTTCAATACTGTGTTAATCTATGTGATGTTATAATATTTGTGTTGTTGCATCCAAGCTACTCCCACAAATCTAACCTTCTACTACCAGCTCATATCCCCCGCCCCCCACGCACACACACTAATTCGTGTTCACGAAGTATATCCTCTGAAAAATAATTCCGCTGAGAAGTAGTTTATATTCGATCTTTTAGGAACTCATGCAAGATCCAGTAGTAGCTGCAGATGGTTTTACTTATGAGGCAGAAGCACTAAAGGGATGGTTGGACACCGGGCATGATACATCGCCCATGACTAATCTGAAGCTTACACATTGCAACCTCATACAAAACCATGCTCTTCGCTCTGCCATCCAGGAGTGGCTGCAACAACCATGAGGCATCATTTGTCTTCCAATGTAAAATTGAATTCTGTATTATCACATTTCTCCTCTTTGAGACTTCATTGTACAGTATAACCAGTCTCCTACATGATGTTGCATTACTTGTAAGATTGTACCTCGTATAATAGTTTAAACTCATATGGAATGTTTCGTTAACATAATTTCTTAATCTTGAAGATTTTGTTCATATGTAAAAGCATGAGGCTTATTGAATCACTAAATTAAAGTTGGGATAAATTCATTTTGACTGAATCTCTTAATTACTAAGATCGTCGCATTCTCATCAAGATTCGAATTAAAAATCTCTTGTTAAGTTGAAAGTCTGTTACATCAATCCGTCAAAATAGCTATTAGCGACATAATTTAACCATTGTAATGTAGTTTTTATTATAGTGCATGTAGTAGTGGATAAGTTTGGAGTTTTCTTAAAAGTCAAACCATATTCTTGATTTATCTAAAGACTCTCAGACCATGTTATAAGTTATGACCACCCAGCATAGTGGTGCACTTAGTTCTTAAAGAAAAGCAAACATATGAACCATGTGCCTCATTGAAAGACTTAGGACCCATCTTCTTAGCTTTTGTGAAACATGAGTATAAAAATGTAGATTATGTTGACATTGATTTGATATAATAGTTATCGTTGAAATGTGAAGAAAAATTGGAACCAAGCAGAGGACTTCGGGGGATGTTCGGGACTTGGGAGGTCCGAACCCAGTCCCGACCTTAAAGGAAAAAATAGATCGAGAAGACTTGAGATTGATTGATGCCAAGTCCGACCAAGTCAGCGGATTACGGATGCTATTTTTAGGCGGTTTGAGGTCTTTCGGCCTAGGTTTCTACACAATCGTTTTTTTTTAGGTTTTAGACACATAATCTTTGTAGTCTATATATATGAGTGGTATAGTGTTTTTATGAGTGTGGAAAAAGCCACGCTTCAAATGTGAGGATCGAAATAGAGATAAATAGCAGAGATTGAGAGAGTTAAATTATGATGCATGGTGGGATTTTCGTATCTGTGAAAGCTTGTCGATTGAGATATACGTTTACAGAGATTTCAGTGTGATAGCGCATCGATTCTTTAGATGGTAAATAAGATTAGCGAGTATTGTAACAAGTCTTAGTTGATTATTAATTAGTCTGTGAAATTTGGATTAAACTCTCGCATTGAGGTAGCCAGGGAGTAAATTTTTGTGTGTGTTTATTTTGTAATTTATTCTTTACGTTATTGTCATTATGCGAATTAGTGGGTGTGTCTTGATTATCTTAGTAAGTGAAGTATAGTGTGTCTATGAGTATTAATAATTATGAGTTAGATAAATGTTGTGTATCTTGAGCGAGGTTATCAATAACGTTCCAAGTAATTCAATTTAGATGTTTAAGGATAATACTTAAGTTCTAGTATCTATATTGATCCCGTACCCGAAATACACCTAGTTCGGTACCAAATTCTTAGTTCAAAATCAAGTTACTTGTTCCCAATTATGGATACTAAAAACATATGCATCCAAATATAAAATTTATCAAGTATATTAGATCATCTTTGGCATTATCATCACATCCGGATATCATGAGAGTATATGATTAATCGACAATGGTATATTTGTGATGTGACAATTGACAAATGAAGAATTCATATAGTAATTACAATTGTCGGTAAGACCACTTCCACCAACAAATATTTGGAGGAATATTTGGTTTCAATAGAAAATATTTGATGTGATAATTTTTATGTTGAATTTTGAAAGAATTATTCAATAATTCTCACATTATTATGACAAAAAAGATGAAAATTAATTATTCTTTGAATTGGAAGGAATGGGATAGGAAGAGAGTCGTCTTTCCGAATAAAATGAAGCATTTCTGAGGAAGACGTGACAAAAGGCTATTGGGCCAACATATTATTATTTTATCCCTCTTTTTTATTTGGCCTTTTAAAAAAATCAATATTTTTATTTTTAAATGTACATAAATAGGAAGCTAGAATTGTTTGATTTGTTTCTTAAAAATAAATACTTATTTTCTCTCTTTTAGATTAACAAAGAAAATGAAATAATATATTAATGATGTGGAGGGAAGAGAAAATGATGTGGTTGGAGATAAAGTGAAATAATTTTTTGAAATATCTTTTATTGTACAATTTAAAATATTTGTGATAATATTTAATGACATGAAAGAAAATAATATGATGTGACATGAAATATTTAGAAAATGAATTATTTCCTATTGAAAATGTTCTAAGCATTATATAAAGGGACCATTATTGATTATTGATTTATATAGCCTACTGCCTAATGGAAAATCTTTGACACCTTCGTGTTGAAAAGTACCATTTCAACTTCTACTTTGATTGTCACATTTTCCTAACAATAATGCCAAGAAAATGACAGTTTAGGTATAATATGCTTTCGTTTAAGAAAAAGAGATATTAGAAAACATAGGTTTTTAGATATTTATTTTATTTTATGTCCAGTTCGACTTAATAAAAAATATAAATTTTAAACAATATATCAAGATACTAAAAAAAATTGAGGAAAAATATATGTTCAACTAACCCCGATCATTTTATTAATCAATATCTTTCTAGTACTCCGTATAAGATTTTGTAAAACCCTTATCACTTAATGTTCGACTTTTCGTAATTATCATATTATACGAAAATGACTTTTTACTTAGAAAATTTTGCAGAAAACCTATTATGGTATTGTTTGGAGTTGCTTCCCACACTAATACTAAAATATAAAATTACCAATCTAGTTGATGGTCTCACATTCAGAATAATTTCACTTAATATAGTCAGTTAATTTTATAAATTAACCCTTAAAACGAATATTATCGAGTATCATATTTGATTAGTTTGACTACCGACTAAGAACATGGACTACTGGAAAAGTCCGTACAAAACATCACAAGAGCGTACGTTGCACTCGCCTTATCAAAATGAGATCATGTACTTATTTTTAGGACTATTTTTTTCTTCATTTTCTGAATGTGTACTTATCTCTGGAAGACTGGAACTAGATTAATTGAAAAATAGAACTAATGGTACGTTTGTTTGGAGTGAATTTAGGAATATCGAGGTAAATTTTGGCATTTTTTTCTTTTGGGGTTATATTTATTTTTTTTTATTTGAAATGGTTACCTACAATTACTTTTATTTATCCTTAATATTGGATTGAAACGAATTAAGGGGAGGATAATGTTTTTAAAATTAAATTATGAAATTAAAAAGGAAAATCGAGGTGAATTTGGTGAATGTTAAAATATCATTTGGATAATAATTAATCTTGACAGTGAAATCTTGCGTTTGAGTGTGAATGATTTTAAGTATAAATATAGCGTAGGTAAATTTACTATAGCAAAACAATATTTTAGAACTCCACCTATATTTTTAAAACAAATGAATATAAATCATTACCCACATAAGGTAATGGAAGCGAATGCTATTTTATCATATTTCAGCTTAATTCGCTTAAATTCATCTAGAAAAAATAAAAAGTATTTAAGCAAATATTTTAAAACATTAACTCAGTTGTATAAGTTAATTTTTTATGTTTACCACCTTGATTCTCAATCAACCTCTGATAAAAAAATTGAAAAGCCAAAAGGAATCTATACTATAAATAAGTATAATCTTTAGTTTTTTTTTCAAAATATGACATCAACTATTTTTGTTAACTTCGTTATTGAGTGGTGGTCAGGCTATTAATGGCCAAGGTAGGTCTTGGCCCGTCCCAAACTTTTTAAAATGTTAATTTTACCTTTAAATTTTTAGAAAAATGACATATTTATGCTATATTTTTCCTTAAAATTTTATAAATTTTTATTATTGGCCCACTCTCATTTATATTTTTTCTCCTTAATTAGAGCAACATAATTTTTTTATACTTAACCCTTTATAAATTTTTTAACAAACCACTATTAATAAATCGAATTTATATCTAAATTAAAGAAAAATTAATGAATCATGACATATATAATGACCAATTTATAATGAATGAAGATAAAGATGGAAAAGATGATGAAATTGTTTCATACTACTAAAGTTTGTTGAGTGATTATAAGATATTTATGATAGTATGCAAATACCGTAGACGTGAATTAAATGTTTTGTAGTACTTGCTTGCTTTGTCAGTGTCGTCGGTCTTGCGGCAACAGTAATTGTTGAATCGAGTCGTGCCTCGGTGTTGCGTGATTTGCAGCTTATCTTGGGAGCGATGTGCTGAACATGCGAAGCGCGTCTCGGATAACCTCCCGTTGGTGACCAATTTAGTGCGGGGGCCTGCGTTAATCTGACGTAAGTATTTATTTTATATATTCACCACTTAGTTGTTTAGATTCCATTGTAATCATTAATTATTTCAATTTTGAATAATGTGAGCTTATCGTAGTTATATATAGTTATTCGTTTTAATGGAGTATCAATTATAATTTACATAATTATAAAGTGTAAGGTTATAAATTTCATGATAATATAATATTATTATATAAATTTAATTCATGTCTTGATGCATGGGTCGGTAACAAAAGTGAACTAGAGTATTAATATATATAATTGGTATGCAAAGGCGTTTTGACCAATACACCTGATTTATCGGGTAATTTTATGGTCGCGAGCATGCATGCTTTATGCAGGCAGGCGCCATTCTTCTTGTATGCAGGCGTACCCCAGACCTGTTTTTATTGTGAGGATACTCACAGACTAATTTTAAAAGCGTTTAAACGGTTAAAATGATTATTTTATCACAACAACACACAAAGAATAGAGGTACCATTTTAAATATTTTCACGTAATTAAAATAAACCTGACCTTTTTCTTCTTTATCCCCCCTTTGGCCTGACAATCGGTCTGATATGACACATACATATTTTCGCATTAATTTTCAGTAACCAACTAATCCCTAATTGTATAATAATTTCAAGCATCATTTCAATTAAATACCGTTTCATGAAAAAGTTTCATCTTAATTTAGTTAAAATTTTTTAATTAACATTAAGAAGAAAATCTTATGAATCAAAGTTTTTGCTTGAGAGGAAATAAAGTTCAGAAGAAGAGCTTATGAATCAAAAAAATCGATTCTTGTTTACATTTTTTAGTTTTAATTACAACCCATTATCGATTTTCCTAACTTTTTATTAAAAAAAGATTTTTCTTGTCTTTTCTATGTCCTCTTAACAGAGTGTTTTGAAAATCTTGGCATTTTTTTATGTTTGTTTTTGTTCTTTTAGTATATATTTCTAAGGATTTTGAACTTTGAATAATTTTGGGTGTTTAGATTGACAAAATTAAGCGGTAGCGAAGAGGAGGAGGGGTAGTTGGAAAGTAGTAAGTGGGGAGGCGTGGTGGGGGCGATAGTGGTGGGTAGAGCGAGTTAAGCATTGGGGAGGCTTAAGAGATTGGTAGGGTGGAGGTTGTCAACAGTTTGGTTGTAGGGTGGTGTGGGGGTGGGGTAGGGGTGGGGTATGTTTAAGAAGAAGGGAGTCGGGATATATTAATTTTGAAAAGAAAGTATAGAGGTTTATTTTTAATTATGAAAATATTTTTTAAATGTGAATTCTATATTTTAGTATTTATTTATCTTGAGTGTAGTGTCGGAGATAAATAATGTTTAATATAAGGTAACATAGTCATTTAATGTTTTGTCTCTTGTTGTAAGTTTTAAGGTAATATAGTCATTTTATTGTATGTTTTAGGGATAATAAAATTATTTTATTATGTATTTTAGTGAAAAATTAGGTTTAGGACCTGTCAAGACAAGAATAAAATGAATAAATTTAGAAACCACGTATAAAATTATACGATAATTCACGATGTCTTGAACAAAAAACCTTTTACAAATACGACTCATAGTCTACTGCAGGAATTTTTGTAATAATGTAGTATTATAATTTGATTATTATTATATTATATGTCTCTATCTAATTAATGTAATGTCAACAAAGAAGCAAACGTCGTACATGGTACCTTTCATATCTTCTTTTTCTCATATTCATCTCCTCTGTTTCCTCACATAAATAAAAATAATTAATAGTGGTATTTCCCAAATTGTTTATTTACTCTTTTTTATAAATAAAGATAAAGATTGGATCTTTTAATGTTTTTGAGCTAATATGGAGCTCAAGAAAAGAGCTTTACATAGTACAATTATTGTTATTGTGTCGAGTTATTTTGTTTGTTGGGTTTTTGCTGGTGATATTGTACACCAAGATGATGTATCTCCCAAGAAACCTGGTTGTGAAAATAACTTTGTATTGGTAAGTTAAAAAATTCCATTCATTTTAATATATTTGTTAGTTTGGGTGATTTGTTATTGTATGGTCAAGAAAATAGTTAGTTTGGTTGATTTGTAAAGGTATGAACATTTAAGTATGGACTTAACAACCACTATGCTAGCTAATGTTCACGAAATATTACTCGTAAAGATGAGACGAGGTTCTATGGACTTAATAGTCTTAATAGCATGTTGGTTGCATTACCTTTTTCAATTGTTTATTTACTTGTTAAAAATTATAGCTTTGGTAAAAAGTTAATCAAAAATGTAAATTTGTACTGTGATTCTCTCACTTCTGTTTGACTATCTTGAGGAATTTTTTTAGGTCATGCCCTATTGAGCATCAATGTTATTGTCATTCTATTTTGATTTTGAATGATATAATCATATGTAGGTAAGCATTGCTGGTGTTAGTGAAGGTAGAGATATTTGATGGTCTTGTTTTATGATTCTGTGGTTTATTCAGGGAAGTATATTTGGCAATTCTCACGGAGAGATCATATAGTCCACTTGTGTATTGGTCGGCTTCATATAACAATAATCAGTTGAGCTATAGATCATGGGAATAATGTAGGTAGCAATTGGTTGTGTTTGTAACAAAGAGATTTTTTTTGCTTTTAGCTGTTAGTATTATCCCCACTTAGTGGAATAACGCTTGGTTTTGTTTGGTTTGGTTAGCTGTTAGTATTGTAGTTTGAATCTATTAGTAAAGTATATGGTCGACTCTGTTACGGCTGTATTTCTGACTGAACTCGAATTACTTGTGCACTCTATATTGCGTATACTTTTTTTCCCCGTAGAAATATATAGCGTATACAATCATTTTGGTTGTATGAAGACGTCTTGATATCAAGCTACATTATTAGCCAATATAATGCTGTTGAGTGTGTTTTGAGTTGGATATCCACAAAAGATTAGATTTTTATCCTTTTGTTAATGATGGTTGGGGATTTTCTTCACTATCTATACACTTTAAGTAATGATGCTTCCATTATCATGCTCTTATATCTCCCTTCCAAATTTGATGTTCTAATGATCAATCTGGTTTTTCTGAGATCAGTATAATTTATGGACTTACTAGGTAAAAGTTCCAACTTGGATCAATGGCGTGGAAACTGTGGAGTTTGTTGGTGTTGGGGCACGATTTGGCCCCACTTTGGAGTCAAAAGAAAAGCGTGCCAACCAAACTAAAGTTGCCTTTGCAGACCCTCCTGATTGCTGCAGTAAACCAAGAAATAAGGTTTCTCAATTTTCTGAAAGAGATGAGACAATTTCTGGTTTACAGACTCTTGATATCAGCTACACATAAATTCAATGCCTTTAAACGTGTTGATCATTGTAAATCTTACCTTTGGTTGTTTGTTGGTAGCTTACAGGTGAAGTCATCCTAGTGCACCGGGGAAATTGTAGTTTCACTGCAAAAGCACATGTTGCAGAACTTGCTGGTGCCTCAGCAATCCTTATCATCAACAACCGTACAGGTTTTGGGATTCAGACTTTTATCAAGAGTGTAAACCTATTTTACCTTATGTTTTTCTACTCTTCTGAGAACAACATGCTGCCTTCTGTTCAACTGCTACACTCGTAGGAGTGATAGAACTATGTTAAAGAAATAAATAACTAAATATAAAGTTTCTTAAGGATAAACTCCAAGAATGTATGTTTGATCTGAATAATGTTATATCCATCCAGCTATGGTATCTGTGTTGGTATACAGAGCTAAAATGACCTTACATACGTAGCTAACAATTTGCACTTTATATCTTTCTCCAAGAATACTGCTTTCCCTTATCCTTAGTTTTCCTCGAATTCTACAGATTTGTTTAAGATGGTATGTGATTCTAATGAATCTGATGTCAACATTGGCATACCTGCTGTCATGCTTCCACAAGATGCTGGCGTGACCCTAATACAAAGCATAAACAACCATTCTGCTGGTAAACCCTATTCTACTTCTCTTTAGTCTTTATTACTCCTTTATTGGCATGCTTTCTTCTCCTCATAGGCTTGTTGACTAGTTTCTTCTCCCATTAGTTTCGGTCCAGTTATATTCTCCAGGACGCCCTCTGGTAGATGTGGCTGAAGTGTTCTTATGGCTTATGGCTGTTGGAACCATATTATGTGCTTCTTATTGGTCAGCATGGAGTGCCAGGGAAGCAGCTATTGAGCATGACAAACTTCTGAAGGTGGTTCTAGCATGCACTTTGATCAATATTGTTTGGAATTCTTGTAATGTGATATTAGTTCCTTTTTTTTCCTCTTTCAGGATGATTCAGAAGACGAGACTAGCACAGATGCCATCCAGTCTGGAGGTGTGGTTTACATCAACACAGCATCAGCGATCCTCTTTGTCGTGATTGCATCCTGTTTCTTGATCATGCTTTATTATTCGATGTCTTTCTGGTTTATCGAGGTCCTGGTGGTGCTATTTTGCATTGGCGGCTTTGAGGTACTTAACTCGCAACCTTTTTAGTGAATTCTGCTCAGACAAGTGCTGTTTCTGTCACGAACTAGCACCTAAAGGGGGGCAATCTTACTTCTAAGATCATGAGTCCACAACCGTAGTATTTTTATGTCTATGATAGATAGTAACGGGGTATTTAAGACTTGCTGTTTCAATACTTGCTTTTTCAAACCTTTGTATTTTAACTGTACATCCTTTGAACATCCCGATCCTGCCCTTTCATGCACATAAAAATGGTGGAAGTATCTATTATATATACACATGAGTGTTTGAGTTATTAGTGCCTCCTTGTCTAAGATTGGTCTTCACTTTATCAATTGCAATGGTAGTAAGTATTTGATTTGGCTTCCGTGGTCACATACTAATACAGTAAGGACTTTCAAAAACAGAATGGACATGTTAGTTTGTCTAATATATTGATTTCAGTGACATTAATTGTTTTGTTTGTGAACATCGTTTTGAATTTATTGTTAAATTTTTGCTGCATGTTACAGGGTCTGCAGACTTGTTTGGTGGCATTATTATCTTGGTAGGTTATTTATGTTCTTTATCTAGCACCAGTATCTTAATCTTAGATGAAGTTATAAGCTTTATGAATAACTTTCCTCAGAGAGCTGTTGTTGGAGTAGAGCAGTGATGACTATTTTTTCCTTTTCATATTGACCAAGGGACAACGTAGTGTTCTTCTTCTGGAGAGGATTAAGGATTCTTCGTATATACATGCAAGCTAATTGGTTTAGCTACCTTCATGTGTATAAGTCTTTTGTAATGCTTCACCTGCTTGTAGGTCGTTGAGATGCTTGTGATATTATCATCAAAACCTGTGACCTTGTCTTTTAACTAGAGTCTAGTTGGTCATGTGTCTGTGGTAACCTATTTCATGTCCAGAGCATTTTCGTGTTGAGCCTGTTTATAATGTAAGAGAATAAAATTCTTGAAGTTTTACCTTGAGGGGTAACATAAATATTTTGTTGGAGGCTGTACGAGCCCTAATCTACAGGGAGAAACCATTGTTAAGTTAAGTGACCGGCTAGTATCTCAAGGAATTATTCAAGTTAACCTCTTAGTGTCAGTGGTTTGAGACCTGAGACAGTCATTTCTCAAACTCTTGGTGATGGTTATTCATGATAATTGTGCATCTGTATGTGAATATGGTATTTGAAATCTTGCTAATAAATCTTATATCTTGTTTCAGACGGTTCAAACATCCAGCAGAATCATATGTTAAAGTCCCCGTTCTAGGAGCTGTTTCGTACTTGACTCTGGCTATTTCTCCAATCTGCTTAGCATTTGCGGTTGCATGGGCTGTAGAACGCCGTCTCAAATATGCTTGGATTGGTCAAGATATCCTTGTATGTTTCTCCATTTCCACTTGCATCTCTTAACAATGGTATATGCATGAAAGATGTGATCGAGTCAGTATAAGAAGATGAAGAGTGATAGTTTAATCTTTTATAGATTCTTATCGATATTCTGTTTTTTGACAGACTTTCATGAAAAATAAAGAACTGACTCTTGCCATTAATTTTTCAATGGTCAGGGCATATCATTGATAATCACAGTTCTTCAAATTGTACGAGTCCCAAATCTCAAGGTGGGAACGGTTCTGCTGAGCTGTTTCATACCATCTGTTTACAGTCCAAATTGCAATTATGAAGCGAACATATAGGCCTCTTGTACCATTGTGGTTAAAATTTGTCAATAATTATATTTGTCAATAGAAAGATCAAATATAATACGCGTAGGTTGACAAGAAATAAGTCCTGTGAACTTGGACATCATCCAAACAATCCTCATGTGTGGTTCCCAAAGTTTATGGTTTCTTTTCTGATATTGGTGTTGCAAGTTAACTTTAACAGCCTCTCATCAGGTAGTGATATCAGTTTGAACCGCAATTGTGTGAGTCGATATATAACAGTGGTTCTTTAGTACTTTTCACTAAGATCGTTTTATGATTGTCAAGCCAAAAGTCTGTTATCACCCAAAATATATAGGAAGTGTCTGAAGGAAGGCAGTTTCTTTAGAAATGGCTACTATATATTGCTTTATGGACTTCACTTCATCTAGTGAGGTCATGAATTGCTTTTGCCAAATAAATATTTTAACGAGGGATCTGGATTGAATAGGTAGCTCGTGGTGATAAAAGTGGAGAAGATGGGATACCAATGCTACTGAAAATTCCTAGGATGTTCGACCCTTGGGGCGGATACAGCATAATTGGTTTTGGTGACATCATTCTACCTGGATTACTTGTAGCGTTTTCACTAAGGTATGACCTGTATTATAGATATGAGCTTTAACTTTGTGTGTTACGCTAAGAACTGCATTTCACATTTCTTTATGTAAATGGCATCAAGAATACATTGGTATTTACTGTTGAAGTTATTGGAGAAGAAAGGGTAATGTGATTTTTGAACTCTCCCGCAACCCCCTTCTTTTTGTAAATATTTCATTTATTTTTCCTAACAATAGATTATGGGATTTTTCCATAGAAATCCAGACATCATAGAGTCAGAAAATTGAAGGGATATTTGCAACTAAAATGAATCTCAGATTGGGTGTTGTTGATGCATTTCTGGTAGTCAATGGAAATTGAGTGTGAAGTCCGTTTCTTCTTTTTTTCTTTATCAGGTATGATTGGCTCTCCAGCAAGAGTTTCCGGGCCGGATACTTCCTTTATGCAATGTTGGCATATGGTTCAGGTATCTACAATCGACTAAGAAAATGGAGTTGGATTTTAAATTGTTGCTAGTGTGATTTCATGTAACTATTTTTCTTGATAGGCATGACTTTTAGGTATTAGCCTCTTTAGATGCAATTGAGCATGTTGATAACGATTGATGAAAAATAGATTTTTTTTATTTATACAAATGCTAATAGGATCCTGGACTATTATTGCTTTTATTTCGTTAATATGGAAACCTCTGCATTCTGTATTCCACAGCATGCACTATAGCCAACAGCCCAGCACAATATATAGTCTACTAAATTTTACCCATTTGTTTTTGATTAATGGAACTTTGAGTTTTTTTTTTTCTTTGCAAGTGATAAAGTGAATGATAGCATTTGTATGACTTCCCCTCCCTCAACAGGTCTCTTCATCACATACGTGGCTCTGAACTTGATGGACGGACATGGTCAACCAGCTTTACTATACATTGTGCCCTTCACACTAGGTATGCGAAATAAGCTCCATGTTACGACAGTTTTTCCAATTCATTCTTGTGTGTGTATCAGTTGCACAATGAAGCAAACTTGTAACTTGCCTCGACTTGTTATATATAGCAGAGTGCCCTGATCAAATTACTTGCATATTTGATTTCAATACAGGCACATTTCTTGGATTGGGAAAGAAAAGAGGAGATCTGAAGTTCCTGTGGACCATAGGCGAACCATCAAGACCGTGTCCTCACGTGCAACTCCAACGTACTGATTGAGTTCGGCTTAGAACTTCAATCAGGCATGCATAGTAATTTGTTTAGTTTACTCTAAGATGATGCTAGGTGTTGCAGAGTTGAACATAAGTTGATGTTCATCCCAGAGCAAATATGGTAGTATATAGCCCCCAAAAATATGAAAGTTGCAATATAAAGTTCTCATTTGAAAGATATTAAAACTTGTAACACCCAGCTGGGGCACCAAATTAATGCAGAACTCTATCCCTGATCTCATGAAGTTGTCCACTTTCTTAACAATCAAGACCCTTTAAGATGAAAAGCTCGTATCAACAAATTGAACACATAACCACTGAATTAAGAATATCATGTTTTTTCTAACGAAGCGATTGCTTAACAATATCTGAATGATTGAAGAACACATTACATTCATTATCTTCGACCCCTTCGTCGAGTCCTTTGAAAGACACGAGTCGCATTTTTTAGGGAAAAAGAATGGGTAAGAAATCCACATTTGTGTTTCCTTCCCTGTAAACATGGCATATACTCTAGTAGAAAAAGTATTATTTATTACTGAATTTAGTTACTACATCTAGGTTGAATAAAGCGAATGGCTACGGTGAAGGGGTGAGTAACAAACGTTCAATTAAACAGTAGCAAAAAATCTGGTTCAGATTTTTGTATGTCATATATTTTGTTCAGCAAGCAGTTCCACAATTATAGTCAGAAGTGTTTCAAATGACTGTCTAGTTCTAGTTTTACAACCAAGTCAAGTAATCAGTTCACAGAAAAAACCTCTGCAACGTTCAAATATTAATCTAGAAAATTAAGAACTTCCAACAGTAAGAAGGATTGCATATACGATATAATATCGTTCATCTCCTAGATTTAATATTGACATTTATACCGTGCACTTGTTAATCAGCACTTGCAGATTTGATCGAGTCAGAATCATCACCAATAACTACTACAATGGTGGACCCCCAGGAATGGAGGCGTTACCTTTATCTCAGGTTTTACTCGCCTTCTTTCCTCAATATCCGGACTTCAAATGGGAACAAGTCAATGGATGTCTTTCCTTATGGGACATTATCCTCTATATATGTACCTTGATAGAGGGAACTTTAGGCTTCTCGCGACCTGTTATTCATTCCAGAATATCTTATGAGACAAAATAAAAAGAAACTTAAACATAAGTGGTTAGTCTGGCCAGGGTTGTTGCCTTGTTGGATGGTTACCTTCAAAGCCAGTTCTTCAGGTATCGTGGATCTGTACCTAGTCGAGCCTTCCAAAGGACAACTTGTTCCTTTACTGATAAAATTAGCATTGCAAAGACTTGATAACTGCAACAGAACATCGGTCATCAGTCCATTTCCTATGTGCCCACCATCTTTCTCTTCCTCGTCATCAGGCAGATAATCAGTAACAGATGTGATGCACTGAAATATGGCTAACAACCTCTCCAGGGGAAAGCTTCCTGGCCCTTTCATGAGTACTTCTTGTTCAGCCATTTCTTTATTTTCCTTAGCTTTTTCAGAACTCCTGAATAGAAGAAACATGTAGAAAATTCTATAAAAAGAACGACAATAAAATGTGTCCCCATGTTATAAATTCAACACCCAACTAAACTCTTAGCGAACATATTATTTAGCTAATTCCCACTCTATTAAACAATTATACCAAAATAGTCAATATCATCCTGCTAAATTACTTACTTCCTTTTGCGCTTCTGATTGTTCAGACCTCCAGTTGAATCAAAGAGAGATGCATCAAGAGTGGCTGGATTTCTTGAAGCAAGAAATGCGGAAATAAGGAGATATTTGGCAGAAGTGGACATGTGGAAGTCCATCTCATATGAAGTCTCATTTACTCCAAATTTTTTAGCACTCCCCTTTCGCTGGCCACTCTCTTTGTTGGCAGAGGCTTCTTGAAGCTGAGAAGGCATTGTGAATGTTTTGTTCAAAGCAGGAGCTATATGGGGTTGAAGATGAGAAAACAATTTCCTTTTCATGTCCTCACTAAGAACAACATCTGAATGGCCGAGGGGCTCACAATATTTTGTGAATAGAGGAAGAAAAGCAGTTGAGAGTTCATCTATTCGTCTTGTAATCCGAGAGTAAGGTTTCAGCACCACACTGTTCATCAAGAAGACACCAGATTAGTTACTTTTGCCATAAAAATGTTACATCATACAGCAATCAACAGGGCCGTTAGCCTTTGACTTACTCAAGGAAAGAGGAATATAGCTTAGGATTTTCTTTATCCTTCATGAATATCAGGCGAAGATCATCTTCAGTGTAATCGGGAAAGAAGACAGGAACGGGCTCCACATAACCAGTATCTGAATAATATATATCAGGGGATGCACGACTGATTAAAATTATCCCCACTTCTGGCATCTTCAAGAGATCATTTAGCTTAAATAAGAAAGGCAAGATATTGGAACTATTATCCCACGCTCGAGCAAGTTCCAAATTGTCAATTATAATGTAGACCATCTTCCCATAAGGCCTCACACCCGACTTCTTGGAACATGACTTAGCAGAATTCCCCTTCAAAGTTTCTAAAATACCAGGTAAAGCATCCCTCAAAAGGTTAACAAAATCAGATGGCTTATCACACCGCTTTGCACTGGAGTAGCGATTGCCTTTGTTTTTGCGATGAAGTAACACCTGATTCAGTACATTCTCGAACAGTATCCTTGGATTATAACAACTTACTAAACTTGAATAAACGAATGGTCTATTCAGATATCGAAACACATTAAGAATTGTACTTGTTTTCCCTGTTGAAGGTCCGCCATAAACAAAAAGAGGATTCATTGGACAATCTAAGGGTCCTATAAGGCGTATCAACTCAACTATTTGTCCACGCCTTGCGGGTAAAACATTGATCAATTCTTCAAGGCTAAATGGTATATCATCATAAACGAGATCATGTACTGAAAGAGCCTCAAGATCACAACCTTTTGAGGACTCACCATTCTTCAAATTAGGAGTAGAAGTAGCAGATAAGGACAACCTTGTCATTCTCCTCGTAGTTTTCGGACTTTCATCTTTAGTCATTTTCTCACTTATGTGTCCAATCTCCTATCCATACCAAAAAAACAAAAATAAGAATTTTTAAGTTTCGACGCATAATTAGAGCAAAAAACATATGAATGCCCAGAACAAAGACGAAGATCGAGTTTTAAACCTTCGATTAGGAGATTTTCGAAGTAAACCCAACAACTTTACTCTGAATTATCACATTATCAACATATATCAAACAAAATCCCCCTCAATTAGGAGATTTTCGAAGAAAACCCGACAGTTTTACTCTCAATTATATAACATTCTCAACATATACCAAACAAATTTACCATCAATTAGGAGAATTCTAAAGTAAAGTTAACAACTTTTGAATCTACAATTCATTCGTTTAACTTTGCATTATATCAAACCATCACGGTATATGCTTATATGTTATCGTGTTTTAAGTTAATAACAAAAATATTTAAATTAAACGTAGTATAAACTTATGATCGAATCGAGTATTTTTTATTTATTACTAAGTCCAAATTCCCAGTTAAATTGAAATGTAGATTACTATAACATTAGACAAACAAACTCATATTTTTAAAGTAAAGTTAGCAACTTTAATCTCAATTAACAAATAAACCCACAAACAATTTTTAACATTAAACATAAGTGAAATATAGTTAATAAAACAGGATTAAATTAATTAGGGTTTAAAGTGAAGCCTTTAATACCTGAAAAAATAGCTGCTGAAAAAGGTTCAAACTTTGGTAACTTCAGCAACTCAGAAATCTGATTTTTTTTAATTTAGTTTGTTATAGTTAGCGTTCAAGTGAGTTTCGAACCCAGATCTTTTGATCATTTATATTCTTTTTTCACTAGACTATTCGATTTTTGCTTTTTGTTTATCTTCTTGTTGAAACTGTGAGTAGGTAACTAGTTTCCCGCCAAAAGTCTATATATATGGCATGGACGCAGGGCGGACCATATGGAATTAAATTGGATCGAATTTTATTGGGTTTGATTAGAACGCTTTTAAAAAAAAAAAAATTTGAACGATGAAAAGTATGATTACATAGTATTGCAAAATGAATAAAGTAGAAAATATGCTGACAATAAGAGTTGAACCCATGACCTCTTGTGAAAGCTTGAGTCAGATGTCATCAGACTATTAAGTCATCGACTGATTAGAACGGTTTTGTGAACTAAATTTGATTAGATTTGGAATAGTCACGAATCATTACTATGATTGAGAATTCGGTTTGATTTGCTTGCTAACCGTACGTTGAATTCGGTTATTTTATTCAATTTACTAAATTACTATATCAAACAAGTATAGTCTAACTAATAAGTAATAAATATAATATTAATAGATTAAGTATAATCAAATTGTTATGAATTAGTTACGTGTAGATAATAATTATTTATAAGTCGGTACTAATAGACTGAGTTATTATGATTTGGTACGAATTAATTAGGAGCTGACGATTTGAATTGATTTTCGAGCGATGCAAATCGATTTATAAGTCGATTCAAATCTATTTCGCATTTATGAGTGCGATTTGATTACAACACTAAATGAATTAGTGGGATTTTGACAAAGATAATGAAGCGATTACAGCCGGTTAATTTTGCTTGTGCGGTCTGGTCGAGTTCGAATGCCGTAGCAATAAAATAGGGTTGGGAATTATTGTAATTTTAACTATAAAAAAAAAGTCGATTAGGTTTGACAGGCCTACATGTAACATGAGAATTGAGATATATACATTTAATCCATTAGTTTGGTTGTACCAACTACCATATTCGTCAAGTTTTCAGAGTGCTCTTAACTAGATCTAGACACAAATGTCCAAACTTTGTCGGACGGATCTTCACTCCACTAGCCACTGCCCTAGGCCCCTAGCCCCTTAGGCAACCATATGTGCCCACTTTTGATTTGGTTCGATTCGTTCAAACAGTGACTAATAAGATCTTAATTCTTAAGTTCCAATTTGCTTAGTGATCCTATACAATAACAAATTACTCATATTATTTTGTTTGACATATACGGGACTCACGGAGTATGACACACTAGCCCAATGGTGAGATTTGAAGCATCAGCTTATCAAGCATCTTTAATAGTATTTAGTGAGTCTGTCATTATTTAATTTAGCTTCATACAGGCGTCTGATCGCATAAGCTTAGTTTGTATGAAATTAGAAAAACTTATAGTGATAAGGTGATGAGGCCCAACACATGGCTCAATAGGACCATAGGAGCCTTGATTTTTTAGCATGAGAATATGAGATAGCTAAATTTTTGGTCTCCCATTGATTTACATCCCTCTCAATCTACTTGTGAATTGAACCAATCAAGTCTAATACATTAACACTTTGAATAAGTAGCCGGCTCTTTGGATTTTTGTTATTAGCTATGGATATTTTGTGTGAAGTTCACTGGTAATGGAGATTCCAAATAGTAGTAATTGGTTGCCATATCATTATACGACCATGAAAGGTTTACATCAAGTTTTCTATATATCACTCATTAAGTTATGTTGTTTTTGTTAGAAAACATAAGTTTCCCTTTTGTCTACTTGGATCTTTGCCTGCTTGACTATTCCTGATAAAGAACCTTAATGAATTGGTTTACTAGTACGGTATGCAAACGAGTCGAGTAAGTTTTTACTTGTCGGATTTGGACTTGTTTGCTGTTCGAATTGATTTTGAGTCTGGTACCGAGTTTAATAGTGCTACTCGATATTAGATCGAGTAATACATATACGAATTGAACCTTGATACCTTAGGATCACATGAGTTCAATTTTAGGCGTCTATGACCACTCATTTTTGGGCAAATGAGAAATTGAGTTTGGCTTTTAAATGTGTTAGGGAGGGTGTATCTCATGGAGTACCCCCAACTTTTAACCATATCAAAGAGTCACCTAACAAACATCACACGTCCCCACATGCATAAAGACATTGTGATGTTATGTTGTAATCATGCAAATTTTGGAAGGGGTATCTAAATATTACCAATGTCCAATAATTTGGTAACTTGTGATGTGGTGCTGTACCTAGATGGAACGTGATTTACGTGCATAAAACACAACTTCATGTTGCTACATTTGTAATTTTATGGAGGGCTATTTTTATTTTTCTCGAAGTTATGTTTATTTAACATCTAACTTGAAATGAGGTTATATGTATATGTTAAAGGCGCCTTGATTTTGAGAAAGATAAAATATCACTAAAAAGGTGAAAAAATTAAGAAGAACTCGATTTGTGGCGCCGAATCGTAGTAGTCGAGTTCGCCTACCGAGGCGTTAGTGATGTGACGTCTACGTTGAGCAGGAATGATCGAGATGTAGATTTTTAGCAAACGTAGGTATTTGGGGTTTATTTCTAATATAAAGTTGCGTGTGATTGTCATTGAAAAATAAGGAGGATTAATGGCTATATAAGCGCAAGACAGCTCAGAAACTTATGCGGTGGTTTAGGATCAGTCTCTTTGGAAACATGAAGTGTGTTCTCTTTTCTCTTTGTGGAGTGTGGTCAGAGCCGCGTTTAATAATTCGAGATGGTATTAGGTATAAAACCCCAGGCAGCAGAAATGAACAAAACAAACAACAAAAAACTCATCGCATGTGAGGAGAGTGTTGAGATTTAATTTCACCAATAAGCCCAAGTTCGTATGATTGTGCATATTGAAAAGTTAATATTATATAAATACATATTGATTAAAAACTGTCTGCGATTGATTTTAGGATATCTCTTTGAAACATGAGCGTGATATCTATCTTCTGGATGTAATTCAGACACATTTACTAAATTCAAGAGTGAGTAATTTATGGTGTCATTTGCCGTTTGAGAAATTTTTCATATAACAAATGGGTGCACGATTATTTTTATGATTGTATGAACCTATCATGTAGTTGTACAGTGACGATGATCCACAACCAAATCCTCATATTTATCAATCATTTTTTCTTCGGGGTTAGCACAAAATCCCATGCTTGTAAATGCCATCTTACCATTCAATTATCATAAGCTCAACATAGCCTCTTCACCCCCCCTGTTTTCTTCCTGGCATAGAAACCAATGGCATCTCTAACAAGTCTCATCAGAAGAAGACCCTCATCATCAATTCTCTTGAATGGTCTAACAAAAAACTTAGCATTCTTCTCTACAGAGACTGCAGCAGCTGATTCTTCATCTTCTTCTTTTGCTCAAAGGCTAAGAGATCTGCCTAAAGAATACCCTGGAACTAACATCAAGAAAGAAGTCTCCCAAGTAAATTTTCTCACTTAATTCAATTTCATTCATAGAAGGCTAAAATATTCTACTTCATTCTTTCTTGATACCATTCTTTACTTACATAAACATGACTAAAGTTGTCTTCTTTATTTTGTTTTCTTCAACTTCACTTCATTATGAATTCACATGCATGTTCCTTTGTATATCACCTGATTAAAGTAGAAAAAATAATTATTTTGATAGCTTAACCTTTATTCAATTAAAATAATTGATTCCAAATTGTCACTTTCTATAAAACAAATGAAGTGAAAGAACTACATATGCATAAAAAAAACATTTCACGAGATCTTTTTGCAATCAATTAGAAATTGATCGAGTCATTCCGTGGATTATGATTTAAGTATTCATTTCATTTTATCAAAGACAAAAATGAGAGACTAATTAACACTACTTTCATCCTCAAAAGATTGTCCAATTTGATTATGATTGTCAAATCAACAAATTATGCAGTATTAATTGACATATGTAACATAAATTTAAATCAAAATTATCATATTAATAATAAAATAAATTAAAAATATGATCTATGTATATTACCAAATAATATTTGAGTTTACATTAAAAAGTTCACTATAAAAATTATAAAATACTCCATAGAAGATAGAGGGGCAGTAGTGTATGAAGTTATTTGCTAGCACAAACTTTTCTTTTAGGTAATTGTTTCTGACAAGGACCACAAAATTTGAAACTTGCAATTATATGATATCGCATGAAAGCCACTTGGTAGTGTCCATAATATTATATGCTATCTTTACGTTACTATTTTATTTCGTTGGTGTTTTCAAATTTATTTTCATTACCATTTTCAATTCTTAATTTTTGATCATATATTACTCTCTCTATCCCTAATTAAAAGCAGTGTTTACTTTTACATGCACTTTAATAAAATTTCAAATTATTCTTACAATACTTATTTTCCCTCGACTCAAATTATTTTAAACAAAGAACCTAAAATGGAATGTCTATTTTGGAAATGTAGTCTGTCATTTAGGAATGGAAGAAGTACTTTTTAATTATTTTATAAAAAAAATCTGAGAATGTAACAAATGAAAATATTTTCAAAAAACAATTTTATCATATCAAACTGATGACTAATTGATTATGCAATAAATAGGATAGGTGACCTTGATGACATGAATAGTGGCAAGTCCAAAGCTAGACCACAAGCGCAAAGAGTTTATGGACATACATATTACGGAGTTTTAAAACTGTCACCAACAAACATACTCCGTATTAATTACTTGATAACACTTTTTTTTGTTACTAATTATTTGTACATGCTTCGCTATTCTGCCCGAGGCAGTCCGAAGAAGAGTTAAGGAACATGAGACGAAAAATAAACGGACATAATTTTGAAATAACCATCAACTCTATAATTTTGAAATAACCATCAACTCTATTGCTTACAACATTCTTAGCAATTGAACATAAGCTTTCTCATGCATGACTCGAACTCATTTAACAAATGATACTGTCATGCCTCAGCTGATAGGCAGAACCCCTATTGTGTATCTCAACAAAGTTACAGAAGGTTGTGGTGCTTATGTAGCTGTCAAACAAGAGATGTTCCAACCTACTTCCAGCATCAAAGACAGGTTCCCTAAGCACTTTTTCTATACAACTGAATATTCGACCGAGGTTGTATCCTCTGTCGTTGGATTGCTTGAATGTTCTCTAATGTCATAGTCAGTTCAGAAAAATGGCTTAATATAAATCAACTTGAACTAGCCATTAGACGTAGACGTATTTCGATGAAATAACTCTTGTTTCTTGTATCAACAGACCAGCGTTGTCTATGATCAATGATGCAGAAAAGAAGGGCCTTATTACCCCTGGAAAGGTAATCAAGATTCGACATATTCTTTTGTATCCATGTCTTAGTCGCTAGTTGAAAGGATATTTAACTGTATGTCGATGATATAATATTTCGATTTCAGACAACATTGATTGAACCAACATCAGGAAATATGGGAATCAGTATGGCATTTATGGCAGCTATGAAAGGCTACAAAATGGTCCTGACTATGCCATCTTACACGAGTTTGGAAAGACGGGTGACAATGAGAGCATTTGGAGCTGACTTAATCCTCACTGATCCAACAAAGGGAATGGGGGGAACAGTCAAGAAAGCTTATGATCTTCTTGAGTCCACCCCTGATGCTTTTATGCTTCAACAGTTTTCAAATCCCGCAAACACTCAGGTTCGTATACAATAACCAACTTAGCTTGCCTGAACCCAATTCAATTTGATCCATCACATGTATATCTGACCTTACATTAGGTGCACTATGAGACGACTGGTCCTGAGATATGGGAAGACACTAATGGTAAAGTTGATATTTTCATCATGGGAATTGGAAGCGGGGGCACTGTTACTGGCGTTGGAAAATATCTCAAGTCTAAAAATCCTGATGTTAAGGTAACACTATATCAATGTTCATTATTATCGCCTCTTAATTTGATGCACCTCTATACTTAGGCTTACTCGTACTATGCCCTTTTCTGCTGCATCATAGATATATGGACTTGAGCCTGCTGAAAGCAATGTACTAAATGGTGGCAAACCAGGTTTGATAGTTTCTCTGTTTTCTCGTGAGCTATGGCTTCAATTTGCTGTAAAAGCATGTGTAATTTTGACTTTTGAGATTGTTCTTTGAAAATGTAGGACCTCATCACATTACTGGCAATGGGGTTGGATTCAAACCTGATATCTTGGATATGGATTTGATGGACGAAGTTCTTATGGTAAGTTCGGTTGTATGAATCATCATATAGCGCTGCTTGCAATGGAGGTGGAAGTGTTGAACGAAAATGCTCATTTACTGATTTTTGTCTACTATTTTGCAGGTGACTAGTGATGAAGCAGTTAAAATGGCTAGGGAGTTGGCATTGAAAGAAGGACTTATGGTAATTGTTTGAAAAGAAAATAGATAGATGTCTACCACTCATACTCAACTGAAGTTCTTGATTTTCATAGAAACTCAGTATATATTAACTAAATGAGATGAAAGAATGATATCAAGTTGTGCATTTATACTGTGATTTGATTTTGCAGGTTGGCATATCATCAGGAGCTAATACTGTCGCAGCATTAAGACTTGCCAAGAGGCCAGAGAACAAGGGGAAACTTATTGTGGTATGATTCATAGCTACCTTAATATATATCTTCTGAAAGTTTCAGTTTTGTTTGAAACAATTTTAATTAGTTTTCATAACTTAATCTGCAGACTATTCATGCAAGTTTCGGAGAGCGGTATCTGTCATCCGTTTTGTTTGAAGAGCTGAGGAATGAAGCTCAAAACATGCAACCTGTCTCTGTTGATTAATAAGATCTTCATATCAAACTTATATGTACAACTTGAGATACAAATGTTGGAAATATGAGATCTTCTATGAATGAATAAAAAACTTCTGTTGCACATTGTTTCACCATTATTTTATCCTTTTCTGAATCATTAGATTACCTGCAGTATTAAGTGAGAGTAGTACTAAAGATTATTGTGAGGGGAGATGGGAAATGTACAACACACAAATCTGAATCCTATACAAATCAACTGAGATGGCGTTCAGCATTTGGCCTGTCAGCTCGAGTGACTCAGATTTACATAGCATCATAAGCATCTACTAGTGACACAATTTTACTCACAGTTTCACACTGATGATGAATTTTAGACACAACTACACAAGCAGGGACACTCCAAATCTGAGTAGCACTTAAATTAGTGGCCACATCGCAAGATTCTGGATCATGCCAAGAATGATAACTTCTACCATTTATCCTGTAGACTAATATGGAGTACTAATCTATGAAAGAATTAGATGGTCTTAACTGCTGATCTCGGAAAGGGTTGACCGGTTGAGATGAAATGTCGAAGGAAACTTAGCAGCTTAGCCTGACAATGCTAGAAATCCTTGTATATCATTTCCTGTGGCATAAAAGGGCAGACATTTTTCATTAGACTAAGAACAAAAATACATGAAAAAATAATATTAACTTTCTTGAAATTGTTTTTTGTCCAAGGACAATTAAAAGAATGCATTTTATTGAAATCGCTACCCAACTTTTGATGTCAAGATCTCACAAATGTTGAATATCATAAAACATAAGTAGTTTACCAAACCTGATCACATATGGGACAGTTGTCACTTCTTTCCCTCCACTCAAGTATGCATGAAAGATGAAAATGGTGAGAACATTTTGTGACAATTCTTGGATTTTCGGTATCATACTCTGGAAGGTTAAAAAGAGAAGTAAGAAACATAAAAATATATATCCTGTCAGTAGAAAATGGGCGTGGTAAATGGAACATGGTATCTCACCTTCTAGGCAAGTTGGACAAACATCCTCCTCTTCCACCTTCTGAATTTTAGGCAGATCTGATTTCGTGAGATCAACCGTGTTCTCTTCTGAGGAAGTCAGAAGAAAATTCTTCTGAGATTTGCAATATGACTCTTGAGGTTTCACGGAAGTAGGTTTGCCAACACTTGTTAACTCTGCTTCAGACTCCGTGTCAGGAGACTGTGGGCAGCCTAAAACCACGTCAAATGGTAATGGTGCAGGAGGTGACCGGAATGTATCTGGATCAGATGTATCTACATTCAAATCAATGAGGAATCCAGCTGTGAGTGCAGTAGTTGCACTATCATGAGATGCCAATGGCTCATGCTCTCCTGAAACTGGAGGGCACTGTAGAAAAAGAATACTAGTTAAAAAGATGTAGAAATGCCTCCTAAATGACCCCTTCAAAACACTCAAACAGTCACTACATAAAGTTTTTTTTTAGTGATAAGAAATTGTTATGGATGAAGCAAATATTGAGGATTAGTGAATTTCATAGAATAGTTTATATGGAAGCGAGGATCTTACCAGACCTCTGCTACTCTATAGGTGAAAACACAGAAGCAAAAAGTTTTTCTATTACAACTGAAACAGAGAGGGTGCTTGGAAACAGTTTTATTGAAAAAGGAAATGAGCTTATGACTGTTGTAAGCTACTTTCCTACCAAAATAAAACTTGGACTTAGCTTTTATTAGGATATGTTTCCAATTTGAGTTTTTTTTTTTTGTTCTACTTGCATTTTGCAAGTCGGACACTCAAGATGGACATGCTCCAACTTGAGGGAGGGGGTTGGGGTAGTATTGGGATAAATGTTAGGAAACTGTGGATTGTATTATATTAGGAAACATATATCCTAATAGATTTTCTTACAATACCTTACTTAGAAGTGGCAGAAAAAATTCTGTCTCCAAACACCCTCAGACTCATGCAAACAAAAGTTTAATAGCAAGGGACATTGTTTTAGAAGTAGTTCTTACATAGTAGTATATATGTCTTCCATGAAGGGGAGGTTTCCTTGAAGAACTGCAACAACCTCCCATTCCTGCAATAATGTTCAAAATTAATGTGGTTTTATGACTCTAAGTCGACCTCAATGTCACATTACTTGGAGACGTAAGAGGTAAATGGCTGAACTAATCAAAGCTTCAGAGCTGACAATACTATATAGTATATACAATTTACTAGCAATCAAATTTAGTGGACAGTAGAACAGGAAGGATTTTGAAAATCGCCAAAGGGCACTATATTATCTTTAACAAATTTACACAAGCATTTCTTTATTAACAAATATTTCAATTTAAACTAGCCAATCAACAAGTTCCAGGTGGTGGGTAGTTACTAATGTATCATAAGATGAGATAGATTGTGTGTCGAGTGATGGAGACTAGGACACAGTTTGGTTAAAGTATGTTTCCTCATCAATAGAAAGTATCGTAGAAGGGAATAGAGTAATAGACATGAACAACAGTGACACTACGACACTACCCCCACTCTTTTGGCCGTTGCTTCAATAGTAATTTCCCTATCATAGAAACCCCATCCGACCGACCCCAATAAGAAAGGATACCTATATGTTCAAGCAAGCCAAACTCTGAAGCACTAACCAAAACTGGCTATCAAGTCAGCACAAGACAACCTAATCTCTCTTCCCTCTCATCATGCAACTCAGTATTAAAACACCAACCACAATCAACAATTTTGACACCTTCTCCTCAACTCATACTAGGCTATTGGGGACCATGTTTACCCTCTACTCAATTAGTTCAAACCTTACCCGAATTTTCATTGTCTATAATCTATAACATATCAATATGTTATCCTACTCTCCTCTCAGTATCCTACTTTCGTTCACTCACTAATAGAAATTCAATCTTTACATAAAAAACACCATATCAGATAAAAATGATAAAAGTTCAATCTTTACATAATAACACCACTGGCCAATAACACCAATAAAGCCCCAACGCTCTCTAAGAGTGCCTCCCACCTAAAATGGGCTAATTCGTCGATACTACGCAGCACCCTTTCAAACAATTAAAACGCTCAAAATCGATGCTCCGAAACGCCAACGGCCGCTTTTGTTAAGTTTTAATGAAGTTTTATTTCACCACATTCATTCCATAAAATCAATTAATCAATTAAAATAATCTAAACAAATCAAAATAAAGTATGCATGCATAACTAATAATACTATCTCCGTCTCCAGAATGATGGTATATTTTGACTTTTTATAATATTTCATAATAACTTTATCAGAAATATTTTCAAGCCATGTTATATAATAATTTAGCGAATACTATATCAATAAAAAATACGCTTTAAATTTTTAACGTGTGATAACAAGAAGAACAAGCTTCCGAATCAATTCAACACGAACAAGCATACTATCTACTACATCACAACAAGCAAGAAACATATATAATAATACCATATCAGAAAAACAATAGAAATCGAATCTTTCCATACTAACAACAACACATCAACTGAAAATAATAACAAAAAATCATTCTTTACATACTAACAAAAACATAACTTAAAAAAAAAAAATCATACTTACAACAATATATCGACTAAAATAATAAAAGTACAATATATTTGAGTTTGTTAAAGTGTGAAATCGTCACACTAACTCCCTCGAGTTCCTAACTGGAATAATATATTTGAGTTTGTTAAAATGTAAAACCGTCAGACTAACATCACTCGAGTTTACTGACTGGGATAATATATTTGAGTTTGTTGGTATAATTAAAAGTTACCTGAAATTTGTGAAGTGGTGGGAGAGAAGTTGGCAAAGAGTGGGAAAACGTGTAGAGAGAAAAGAGGTCCATTTGTGAGAAAAATCAAGAATGTTTTTGGAAACTTTTTTGTAAAGATAGAGGTGTAATTTGTAAATAAGGGGAAATATAGTGGTGGATAAGAAAACGTATGAACTTTGGGGAGGCAAAAGTGGAATAAGATTAGGGGTCACGGACTCACTGTTAACCAAGTGAGCACGATAAGCATTTTCATAGTAATGTAATTTTTTTTTTGTAGTACTCAATTCGCTTGATTTTTGGGCTGGTTTTTCAAATTTATTTTACGCTTTCAAAATACTTATATTTCCAAGATATAAAAAATATATTTTTATATTTTTAATATACTTTTTTACTACTTTTATATAGTTTCAACTACAACCAATTATATATTTCAAATAATTAACATTTTACATTTTCAATGTACTTTTTGAATACTTTTTATTTTTATTAATCTATGTATAAATAACTAGATTAACAATTAAAAGGGAACGAAGGGAGTACCATTTTTTATATGTTAGCTCAATCGCTAGATTATTCGATCATCTCTCATAATTTTATCATATGGTTATAAAACGCCAAAAAAGAAAGCGTGAATACCTCGCCTAAAAAACTCAGAGGTCAATATGATATTAAAATTTGATAAAATGAGCTGACAAGCCACCACAAATGTTTTTAAGCGATCACCCATTCCAAAACTGATCAAAGGTCAATCACCTTTAACTTTGTATTCTCATTATTGAGTTGAACTTTTAAAAAAATGATGAATTTTGATTATATGACTAGTTTCAATTAAATTATATCAATACTTATCATATTACTCAATTTGGATCGAGATATTACATAATATATATTAGTGTTAATTTATATTATGTCTTTAGAAATTAATTCATTATAAACTTATGTTTATTGAATTTAGTTTTATATGAGTGGTATTTATTTTCATTTAATTTTAAGTATAAGTAACTATTCCGTATTAGATTAAATGTCAAATAAAGAGGAAAAGAGAAAATGATCGAAAGGTTCTAAAATTTAATTTAGAACCAACAGTGTACATTATTTTCCACCGACTATAGTGTAACGTGTTTCTTCTTTAACTAGTGATGAAAGCACGCTTGCAGGTTACAGTGAATTATATATCGATTGATAATAAAAGTATTTAATGAAGAGTTGAATTTGTTAGATAAAACAAAACCAGCTAACTCATTTAACTTAAAAGGACAAAAGCCATTAACAAAGTCATTTTCTATATTCACTCATTTATATTTGTTACTGGGCCACGCTCATTCAAAGCATCAATTTTAATTTGGTTTTATTCCTCGACAGCCAATCTCCATTGTGAAGTCAACCATTAGTCAACCCACATGTGAGGCACGTGACTTTTTTAAGGATAAAATAGTAATTTTACATCAAAAACTTAAAAAAAACAAAAATGGGAAAGTCGGGTTATTAATTCTCACTCATATTTTTGTTCTCACTTCACGCTTTACGTCACATTCACCTCACCACCGGCCGCATTCTTAATTGAATTTTAATTTGTCCTGCTTTTACTCCTTTCAATTTGATCCAGAAGTCAACAATTAGTCAATCCATGTAGGAGACATATGACTTTTCAGAGGTAAAATAGTATTTTCAAATCTAAAAGAACTTACTAAAAAATATAAATTGGAGAATGATAATCAACTCCAAAATTAATTTAGGAATTTCACAAAAATAAAAAATTGGGAGAACTAATGACTATAAATCATCCAATTTTTCTTCTAAAAAAATAAAAAAAGTGGAGAAATGATGACTCCAAATCATCCAATTTTTCTTCTAAGTCAATTGATTTTTCTAGAGTTGGGAATTTTGTGAAATGCACTACATCGATTTTGGCACTGGTTATAACCCCCTCACTTTTTATTTTATTTTTAAAAATTTAGATCTAAAATTACTATTTTATCCATAAAAAGTCACGCGCCGCACGTGATTGACTAACGGTTGACTTCTGCATACCGAAATACTTTGTGGAGTAAAATAGAATCAATTAAAATTGATGAGCGAGTGAAATGAGAATTACAAATAAACATGAAATGAAGAAATGGTGAACTAAATTAAACATGAATGAATTTTGTCGCTTTTGTCAAAAAAAAAAAAAATTCGTAAGTTTTTTAGATGTGAAATTATTTTTTTACCCTTGAACATGCATTGACTAACGATTGATTTCGGCAATGATTTTGATATCGAGTAAAATGGAATTCAATTAAAATTAATTGTTTTGTTTTAATGAGACCATAACCAAACATAAATAAGCCGAATGAATGAAAGTAAATATGAGCATTGCTGCCTTTTATCCTAACTTAAATATATTTAGATATAACCTTACAATTACAAACCTATGAGATTCACAAGTTTACTACTCCATATAGTCTATAAACTTATTTAATTGGCACGTTATTTGTACCGGGCCGGCCAAATATATTATTGTACATGCCTATTTAAATAATTAACACATGAATGTTCCAGAAGTAACGTTTTATTATTGAAACATTTAACTTGAATTAATATTATCGTATTAATAGTTTAAACACATTAAAGATACCATCATTAGTATATTATTTGAGCTCGTTAAAAAAATTATGGCGCGCTAAGCCATTACATAAATAAACAATAATGCATCCAATGCCCTTTATAAATACGCACAAAAAGGTTATTGTATTTGTTCATACACCTCTTATTCTTGCATTATCAAATCTTCAAACACTAATAAATTTCATTATTTCTTCAAGTGCAATGGCAAAATCAACATCATGTAGAGTACTTCGGATTCCCAAATCCTTGGTATACACACTCACTATAATAGGCATCATAAACGAAGCATTTTCCTATTTCTTTAGCTTTTTTATTGATCTTCTTGTATTTTTACCTTCACCTAATCAAGAACAATCATCAAATTTTCAAGAAAACCAAACCATTGCACCATTTGAGTCACCTTTGTCCGCCATCCTCATCCGTGAGCTTCTCCCGTCGATGAAATTGTCCGGTGTAGTATGCATCAATGGTGGTGGTGGAGATGAATTAGCACCAAAAGAAGAATGTGTTGTATGTTTGTGTGAGTTTGAAGGTGATGAAGAAATTAGGTGCATGAAGAATTGTAGACATTTTTTCCATAGGGACTGTATTGACCGTTGGATGGACCTTGGTAAAACTACATGCCCTCTTTGTAAACAATCCCTTGTACCAATTGATTTGCAAAAGGAGTATGATCAAAAGCATTGGGTTGCTTTATGTGACGATTTAGAATTTACATAATTTGAGAACAATTTCAATTAAGTTCTTAAGGTTGTTTAGTGCTTACCATGTAATTACCTTGCATGCTTAGTAACATATTGAACAACTAAGCGTAGATTGTAACTTTTTTGCAAATGCTTAAAAGTTTGTAACGTTAATACATAGGACAATTTGAAATGTTCGTAAGTATAATAGTGTGTTTTTATTAATCTGTTGTTGACACTTGATATTAATAGTGAATGACTCACGATACCATGTTAATCGTGGTTTACGCTCCCACGCACATGTATAACAAACTATGTTTACCTTTAATAAATATGTTTATCATGTTAATAGTGTGTTTTTTATATGAGCCTAGAAGGTAAAGTTGGGATGGGGTTACCCCATCCGGGCCGTCAAGTTATTTAAGCCTAAGGTAAAAATTGGTTCCTCAAATGATTGGGCAATTTCAATAAATATGTAAAGTTGGGCGATATCCCACGATCAGAAGTACTGCTTATACGTATTCACATATTCATATTTTTATTGTAATTCATTATACATAAACGCATTCTCGATGCATTTGTTTATAAGCTTTATGAACAAAGTTGCATTAGATTTCAACAACAATTCATTGCATTAGCTTTTAGTTAAACGAGATTACTAAAAACTAACGGGGCGATTATTAAATATGAAAACTCAAGCCTAAAACCGAATGATCAAACTCGACTCATCGACCAATTATGATTGAATCTGAATACTGAAAATATTTAGGTGTTTGATAACAGTTCAAAGAAAAAGACTTAAATTGAGTTGTTTTGACAACTTTGCCCATACCTTAGTTCATTTACTTATATATGAATCATATATTAAATAAATACTATAATAGATAATTAAATAATAAATCTTATTAATTAGATTATAAATAGTAGTATAAATATAATAATTTGATTAAATAAATATTAAAATATAAATAAATTCTAAATATCATTTAATAAATATTAAAATTTATAAAAACATATATAAAAAAAAAAAAAACAAAGAAGCCACCAAAAAATATGTTGAAAAAGCCAACCACTTCTAAGTTTCTGGGCTAACAAAGATATCAAATCCGAGTATTAATAACACAAAGCATAACATATCAATAAAATATAAATAATTAAATTGAAAATACAAAGAATTAATAAAACAACGAGACAAAATAATTGACTCTTCATATTAACAATACAATAATATCAATAAACATAAAGAATTAAAATTAAAAATAAATATATCCGAGTATTATAAATTGAATGTAGAAAGCGGATAAAATTATTAACACGCTGACAAATCGGTGGGGGTTGCTAATGCGTAGTTCAAGAAACGAAAGCGTTGTTTTATGCTGGGGACCCAAAAGAGGCACTGTGAGATTATTTGATTAAGAGCGTGAAAAATGTAAGCTAGGAATTTTAACTTTAATTTTTGTTTAAGATTTTGATGGGCATTTTAATTTATTAAGCACTTAAAATAATTCATTAACAAACAAGCTTAATAAATTAAGTGTTGAATTAATTAAGTTTAAGTACTTAATGAGTTTAACAAACACCCCCTAAGTGTTCAATAATAGTAATTGTAATTACTAGTCGGGTTTTCATGATATTACCGGGGATTATGCCAGATTCCCAGATCCCATGCATAATCGTTATAATAATAATGATGGCTTGGCTATATATTATACGACCGTCAAGTATCCGAGCCTACGTGAATACACAAACATTGATGCTGAATTATATTTCATATATGAAATTAAACTATATTTGGTAAATTGAGAAATTGATTGTAATCAATAAAAGTCTCAATCGAGAATTTTATATTGATAATGTAAAATATTAATTGGATGAACTAGAATTAATTAACTTGATAGTTCAATTAATTAAATAGTTAGTTGAGCTTGTTAATAATTCATTAATAGTATTTTACTTAGTGAGTTAGTTTAATTAAATGAGTCGGCTTATTAACTATTCGGTTAGGCTTTTAGGTTAAATAATAAGATTCTATTTAAAGGGGATGATTATGTTATTATTAATGTAATCAAACCTAATCATCAAAGTGGAATTCACGCCTCCCATTAGTTTTAGCCGTGAAAATCAAGTTGAAACTTGAAAGTTTCACTTTGATTTTTATCGTCTGATTATCCAAGCGTTCTAGCAAACTCAAGTATAGGATTCAACTTTTCCCTCGGTACGGATCAACCAGGCACCACAAATAAGTAATTGCATTGGAATTCAGAGGAGGCTTCGTGAAAGTAACTGTTGGTGATTTTATTCCGCTGCATTGTAAGTACTCTCGTATTAATATATTGTTATATATTATTTAGATATGATTTTATGACAATTAAATTGATCCTGATATGCTATTTGTTTAAAGTTTTTATTCGAAATATGCATATGTTTTCATCATTTGTATGGTCTCAAACAGGCATCAAGACAATAGAATCAAGAGTTCACTATGTAATTAGTCAAGTATGAATTCAAGCAGTCTTATCATGACAATTGATTATTTGTGTCAAGGACGAACCAAATTCAATATACTAGTTGTGCCGATGATACTATCGCAAGATCATCTTTGGAGGATATAGAGGAAGTCAAAGCATATTTGCCCAATAAGTTTACTATCAAGAATATTGGAGAGGCAAAATATTTTTTAGGCATTCAAATAGCAAGGTCAGAGGCAGGGATGTACTTAACACAGACTAAGTACACATCGATATATCACATGATCTGAAACTACTGCTACTGCACAACAGTTGGCTACTCCTTTGCAAGTGGATCTGTGTTCTATGATCCTAATTCTCCCTTGATGGAGGATCCCAACAATATAGGGTGATTAAGAGGGAAGATTATTGTATTTTGGGCTTTTTTAGGTCGATGATCTCATGCAAAGGCATCATCATCTCGCTGAGTTCATGTAGCAACCCCGCAAATAACCAATCGGAATGTTTGACTACATATCACAAATATCTCGTAGGGGCCATCTCAAGGCTCGCTTTATTCAAGTCAATCCGAGCTACATTGTGCCTATTGCGATGCAGACCGCTATGAAAATCAATGAGACCGATTCCATTTATTATGCCCTCGTCATGACAATCATAGATCAATTCATTTACTACTGAAAGTTAAATGTGATTATCGAACTTAGTGTTCAACTTAGCAATTGTATATTACCGAAAGTGGTTCTCATGATAATTTGGGTGGGCTATGAGCGATTGCTGATTCACTATTAATCCGTTATAATAATAGTAATTCGGTCAATTATTATTATTATACAACTTACTATTATCCGAGCCTGGGCGTCAGCTACTACATACAGCCGACACAGCTTATATTTCATGTGATGAAATTAAAGAGAACTATATAATCGAGAAATGTATTTCTTTAATTATGCGGTTCTACATTTTATGTAATATCGATTTAACAAATAGAATCAATTAAATAGTTATTTAATTGGTTCGAGTAATTTTAGTAATTATCGATAACCTGAAAGATTATTATTGATATTGACTCATTACTATTTAATTAGCTTAATTAAATAGTTCTGACTCATTAGCAACTCATTAGTGTCTTAACGAACTAATGAGTTAACGAGTCAAGCTAATATCTATTTTAACCTAGCCCTATATAAGCAAACTTAGGTTTTTACATCATAAGATTTTGAGAAACATTTTTCACAAAAAACCCTAAAAGAGTCTCTCCCTCAAATTCTCCCAAGAATTTTGGGATTTTTTGGTTTTGTTCATCCTTGTTTACTAGCATAAATTAGTTCTTGATTCAACCCCTCCCCGCGCGACCAACTGTAGATATCATAACATATTGCCAACGCGACTGGTGGAAGCTCAAATTCATTAGAATTCAGTGTGAAACTTTAATGAATTTACTCCACAGAATGTAAGTACTGCTTATTCATATACCGTAAATATATATGTTTTAAATAATATAGTATGCACTTTAAGATCCCCTCGGAATTATGGGATTGTATTTATACTCATATATCCATAGTATTTTCCATCGACCGCCGTAAGTGATCTCGTAAGATCTATTACTAAATTACAACATTACGTTAGCGTCTTTGATCTCATGGAAATCAAAGAAACAAAATACGCATCAAAAACTCTACGTAGGCCGAGTACATAAGTTCGCTTTATATCAGATAAAGCGTAACTGAAATGGTTGAGTTATCTCGCTTCGTGGACGTGTGTTTGTACGTGCCTCAAATCCCATAGTAATGATGCGTATAATCAATATACCATTCATATGATCGAGAATCCGCTTTCCATGAGAGATCTAAACACGCTGAGCTAGATTGCCTTGTTAAAGATCATTAATCATTACAAATAAGGTTTTCACAAGCCTGCTCATGCCCACTAAGGATCGCTTGGCTAACGTGGTTCACCAAAGTGTCAGCTCGCCATGCTTTTCTTTTCGCTCTTCAAGAGCAAGTTTTTGTAATCGCTTCATCTTCGAGGGGGATGATTTGCTGCGTGATCAATGGGATGATGATTGCGCATTGAGACAAAAAGAATTAAAACGGGCAACTAAGTGGATTTGCCGTAGCCCGCTAAATAAAAAGAAAGGCGATTTTATGAAGTACGTGGATCGGTCTAATCCAACGGTGGAGATTATTAGTAAATCTAACAAATGAGACTGCTCTAGAGGTCATGAGCTTGGGCTACTGACGACAAGATTGACGGCCCACACGTATTTTGCATAATATCAGAAGACTTAGATCATTATACAATTTACATAAATATTAAAATCAAATTTCTCACTCTTCTTATATTTTTCCCAATTTGTTTTATGAACCATAGATAATAATCGATCGATTTCATCTTTATTTAATGTTTAATTACCTAAATTGAATGGATTTTTCAAAACATACATCCCAAGTGGAAGAGATGATATTCTCACAGAGGTAATGTGAACTTGTTTTTCTCAATATTCGGCTGCCTTGATCCTTTTTTTCATGACATATCGTATTATTTTTCTTCTGATTTGTCTTAATTAACTCAAAATTAGTTGTTAGTTATAAAATTTTACGTTCAGTTAAAGAAAGAGACACTTTTTCTACTCAGTTTGTTTGTCGCTTTCATGGATTATTAGATAATCCGTGTGGAAATAATCAGCCTAGCTAGAGAATCTAATTTATTTACTCCCTTGTTGAATTTGAGGATGCACAAACTCGGTTTGGAGGGAGGATCATCTATCTCCTTAGTGAATTTTAGGATTATAAGTTACTCAAGCCTGAAATTATTTATCATGTACATCTCATTTAAAAACATGTGGTGAGTACTAATAACCATCCAAGTCATCAGGCAACTATATTATCATGCAGCTTCTATATATGAGAGTCAAAATCATGACTCCTTTATAAAATGGTGAACTGTAATTCACCAACTGAAACTGATAGACTCAAAATGTAGATTATCTGCAGATCCAGATGAGGATATCTTTGCAACTTCATGTCTCATTTTCTTTGGCCCACAAACAAGAACCCCAACACTTGATTCCTTCCTCTGTAACAATAATTCTGCAACAACAATATACAAACATCAGAACATTTACATTAACATGAAATGTACCAACACATTTGAAGACGCTCCTGCCGACGCTCCTGCCTAAACGGGGTAAAGGTTATTGGATAATAGGCAATCGTACTTGTGATAACAAGAAGGTTGTTTCCAATTGATCGAAACATTATATTTTCTTGATTAAGATGATTGCTAAAAAATCAAGAAAACTTACTCTTCAAGTCTGGCCTCTGGCCATAATGAACATTAGTACATTGAACTAATGACTCATTTGGCAAGCTTTCCAGCTCTCTTTCAGCATTATAAAACCATGAATTAGGAGAAGACATAGGTGTTACCCCTTCCATGTTCTGAATCTGTATATTCTCAGCAGCATTCCTCTGCTTGTTCCACATGAAAACCGACGTACATGTAATCATAATGACGAGGCATATGAGTACCATGTTCAATGAAGCCCTCGAAGCATTCGGGTATATATCATTTGTGTTATGATCAATGGGATATATGTAGTATCTTGTCAGAATTCCCATGGAAAATAGGTAGATTATGAAACTCAAAGATATTATAGAACCAAGCCAGAACCAATTGTTTTGTCCCAAAACTGGAGCAATTGGTACGTCAGAGGATTTTGGCTTGAACCATATTGTACTAACATTGTTCTTGTCATTGTTTGTTGGGGATTGCTGATTTTCTCTAGTAATGTAGGCTTCAATTTGAAGGACTAATTCAGATAATTTACTCGTCGCGCCGGAGATTGGAAGGATGACATCTAGCATGGTGAGGTGTGAAGAGTTCTTGAATGCACTAACTAAGAGAAGTTTTGGTGTCTTGCATTTCTTGGTCTCATGCATATGCATTAGGTCTCTGATAATGGAGATAAACGGTGTGATGCCACTTCCTCCACTAACCATGATCAATAAATCATGCCTGTATACAAAAAATATATGTGTTCATTAATCTAATTTTCTTAACTGAGCATTACATATTGAACTATTTTGATGTAAAAATGTAGCTCATTCAGACTAAGAACGCAAAGCAGAAATAAGAGCAAAATCGTCTGAGTCGTTTTTCCTTTCACGCTATTAATTACTATATTATTTTATTATAATATGTTTTATTGGTTCAAACATAGATTTCTTAATAAAATTTTAAAAAATTGATTTTCATATAACAATTCAATAATTAATAAGTATTAAATTTTGCCTAAAAAATTATATAACAATTCAAACATAGCTGGAGTTATCTAGTCTCTTATAATATGTGCAATAGTTTTACCATTTTCATATATATGGTAATTATCAATATCTTCATTATTAATATTTTCGACCAATTATATAAAAAAATATTCAAGATCTTCACCAACAGATAAAAATGTTTGATATCATATTGTCTTAGATTTTTTTAATTTTATCATAACAATAAGTAAATTTCATTTTAATGCAATGAATTAGTCTGCTCATACTAAATTTTATTGTATGATACTTATTCAATTATAAATTGAAAAATAATTTTTCTAATCCAAAAAATTACTATTAAAGAATATATATCTAAATTATGTGATATTTTGTATTACATTTCAACAATTGAAATAAAAAAGGTGTCAAGATACATATCTAATACTCCCTCCATCCCCAATAGATTGTCAAAGTTTAAATTTGGATTTTTCACAGATTAAATGTTAAATTCAAATATTTTATTTCTGTTGTATAATATTTGGTGAAAATTATCAAATAATAATATTTTCAATGTACTTTAATATTGACATTAAATTTTATTCAAATCAAAATTATGTTGGTCGATGAAGGTGTAAAAAGTTTGTCAATTTTGAAAGCACTTAAACTGCCATGACAATCATTTAGTATGGATGGAGTAATAGATTTGGATATTTATTTTAGAAATTTATTTTTTATTATAATATATATAAATATGTTAGTTTTTTCTTAAATAAAATATATTTATCTATAAATTATAGAGGCAATAATTAACTAGAGTTGAATTCAATATATGAAAGGAAATTAAAAAAATTTAATCTTTACTATTTAATATTGACATTATTAGTAAACTAAATAAGATTTTATTATCATAATAATATTCTATATTAGTTTTCACTCTATATGAAATATAATTGATCAATATTATGGTCTAAAAAATACATGCATGAATACGTATATAATCCACTTTATCGATTTAACATTCACGTACAACCATACCCTGCCTTCTATTCAACGAATTTCTCAGCGACCTTTTATATTAAAGTTTTCGTTTACTTATGTCAAAAATTTTAAAAAAAAAAATTCATATTAAATAATATTAATCACATATATACTATCGAGGTTTAACGAAAAACATTCCACAAGATATATTTTTTAAAAGAGGTATGTCATTTTTATTTCATTGATTTTTAATATAATTCATTTGGAGTATTTACCAAAGGCATCTAGCCCAATGGTATTTGTTCGACCTTGGGTTCAAAAAGTTAAACCTCGATAGTATGGTGTTGTGAAAGTTGTTTCGATCAGTAAGGTGTAACGATTTTGATCAGCGGGGCTGGGAAATAGGGTTTGTATCAAGGTAAGAAGCCAATAGAAGGGGATGGCAATGGTAGTAGCATGGTGTTAATCGCGGGGGTAGCCATGCTTTGGTGGCTGTGTTTGGCTCAAAAGACAAGAGTTACTGGCGTATTTTTTGCCTTTTCATAGAATTGTGAGGCACCTGAAGGCGATACTTAGTGTGCATTGCTGAAATATAATAGTTCGAAAGAATAATTTAAAAAGATAGTGATAGTTTAAATGGCAAAATGAAAATAAACCCAATTTAAATATTTAAATCGTAAATACTTACTAGTAACTATAACAGTTAGATTTTATCATGTTGCAATTAGGAGTCTAGTGCAACATGATTGGAAGTTATAGAGATTAGACACTCGTGTAGTTTTTGACTCATGGCCATTGATGTATTACATATACCTTTGGAAATTGGTTGATAAAGGTCCATAAGGTCCTTCAACCGATGCATCAAGGTGGTCGAGAGAGGATGATGAAGCAAGCATGTTATGGAGTCTCCGAGACCAAGCTCCATCACCTTTAATGAGGACACTAATTTTCTCCGGCTCAAGACCACTGCTCGAAGTTATTGTGAAGGGGTGCCACTCCAGCTTTGAAATGCTTGGAATGTTTACAAACAAAATACTAGGCGGAGTATATGTTATACCTAGAAACATGTACACAATTATCACGTTAGCGTTGATCAAAGCTTAACCTCGAAAAATAAGAACCACTATTACAGACTATTGTTGTACCTTTAGTCTTGCTAAAAATCAATTCAACTGTTTCACAAGGGAGAACTCGAGCAGAGACCAATCGAACGCCTTGGCGAGATTGGAGGAACCTCAGGAAACGATCAATGAGGAAGAGATAGAAGCCAGGAAGCATCATGCCAGCATAAGAGATGCCAACATGGAACACAAAGAAGACAACAAATACTATGTAAAGATGATGAGTGTAAAAGAAGAGCTCAAACATTTTCCTCCTTAAGTTAGAAAATGTAGTTGCCCACATGACTAGTCCTGCAACCAAAGAGATCTCTCCAGCAACATTGGAGACATCAGTCTTTGCCCATTTTAACATCTGATTTCCACAAAGGATTGAATTAGAACATGCATGACTTAGGAAATCATTAACCAAAGTAGTTTAACTGAATTGATATTTAATATAGTTAAGACATCCTATAATCAGGGTTAGGGCGCAATGGCACTAGGTACCGGTTTTAAGGGCCCAATTTTTTTAGAAATATAGTATTGTATTAGTTCATATGAGATATAGTGGTCCTAAAAAATTGATAAATTGTACCATCTAATTTAGGCTTTTATTGTCTTTTTTGCATATCAAATTTCACTAATAATGAGGTACTAGCTAGGTCCCGAAAATGTCTGGAATGATCCTACGTATAATGTAACAAGAATCTTCTACCATCTTTCTATGTTTTCTTTAATTTGAATAATCTAGCTTGTATCTTCACAAAAGTTAAAGACAAGTGATTGATTTAGTATAAGTTGATTATTATGGTCTCTAAGTCAAGGTATTGGTCATCCCCTAGTTGTGAGATCATATATGTGAAGCTATCATGAGCAAAAATATTCAAGTCTATGTGGTCCTTTAGTTTATGTATGACAATAACTAACATAGGAGGTGAATAAGTTTATATTCTTTCATGGACCACCATATATATTGCTTGGGACTTGGGAGTGCTTTATCTTCTTTTTATTCAAGGGAAAGAGACAACTTCGATGATAGAGATTTACGCGAGAATATTTCTCAATGATTCGTTTGACTTTTGTTCCATCTAAACAATTTTATTGGTGCACGTGTCTTATTCTGCTAATATATCAATATCAAAGTCAAATGAATATGTTAGTGTATATGCATCTATACTCGAAGCCTTTCAATGGTGAGATATTTTCATTTCATCAAACTTAAATTTATTGGTGTATAATCGAATGATATAATGGGATTAAATTATTACTCTTACCTTTTTAGATTAAAAGTTTTAATTTTATTGTTGGCGAGCATCTGGTAAATACTATAATTCAACTATAAAAAAATACTTAAATTTATTTTAAAACTGAATCCTTGGGATGGCATAGGGACCCCAATTATTGTTTCATATATTACCTTTTTAGATGCCTCAAGCATATATACCTTTGGTTGATATATGTATGCATTATGTGAACCTCTTTATGATTGTCATATTATATAATTAATATGGAGTACTATCTCCATCCCATTTTTAAGGTCATATTTCTCAAAATATAAATTTCAATATTGATTTTTATTTTAATTATTATATGAGTGATAAATTAGAGGAAAATATTATTTATATGAGAGGAATTTAAATGCTCCTAAAAATTTGTGTAGATTAAAGTGTCTTTAGAATTTGGAAACAAGGGAGTACAAATTATCTAATACTCCATAATATTCTATCACTCCTCCCAGATGTACTCTCACATTTTAACTTAAAAAATCAGACTAGATATGTTTAATTGTCATTTTAGTACGGAAAATTATTTTATATTTTCAATATTACTTTTTTACTACTTTTTGTTTTCTTAAATTATTAATCAATCAATGATATAGTTTCACTAATTAAGCCATTTTATATTTAAATGCATTTTTAATTATTTTTCATTCTTCTTAATTTATTTGTATTATTCTAAGATGATAAGTAAATGTCACTAGAGGAAGTATATCATTTGATTTAGTCATTAATAATGACAAGTGAATATGCTAAAATTTTGCAAAAGGTTACTTGATTACCTCATCCAACTGATGTGTTGCAGCCCAATAGATGATGTAACAAACACCATGAGCAGTGAAGAGAGCCATGACCATGTGACCAAGCCATATGTGATACTTGATGCTACCCTCAGATGTCAAACCAAATAGTGGTAGCAAAGATGAACCCCTTGACACAGGAAAGAAGAGAAAAGAAAGCACAATATTCCCAACAAGCCCTAGCCTCAAGGCAGCTGAATCCAATTTAGACTCCCACCTACACATTTTCACTAACATTATGAATAAAATTATCCCAACTTTTTCTCTAGAAATCACAATAAATGGCGGAGATTATACACATGAAATATATATAGAGGAGGGACAAATGATGATTCGTATCGATCGATTGAGAGATAATTGCTCAAATAGTTCCTAGAGCTTGAAAAAATTGTTAAGACTCGGTTCTTGGAGTTTGCATATATAAGTGCAACAGTAGTAGTGGTTGAAGTTACAAATAGCTTCACGGTTATATACTACCAGTAATGGAGGAATAAATGATTATTTGTGTGTAACATGTTTGATGAAACTTCGAGAACTGCCATAGCAGTGATGCGAATCGAGCAACTAGGTCTGACTTTTGCTAAACTAAGAGGACTGTTTTTGCAATTACTTTCATCGATTGACATATATATCATATATGATTGCATAAATTACGAGTAACCATGTAATACTCCATTCATGTTAAAATATTTGATTGTTTAGAAAAAAATTTAGGTTGCTTACACTTTTTCGCCATGCTTGGCGGCAGTTTTGGCAGTGATTTTTGCAAAGCCGATTTGTAGGTAGTTTGAAAAACTCCAAACTAATAGAGCAATGAACATGATAAAGAAAGTCAGCTCGATGAGAGAAACAATTCCAAGTCCTTTGATTATCATCGGCCTTTTCCATATGGCACATTGATGTGTTGAAGAAATACTGTACAATTAAAAGAAAAGGAAAAATTATAAGCTAAAAAACGTTTGTAACAAGCTATAGGGGTTATATTGTACTTTTGGTAACAAGCTAACCTAAGGAAGCTAGATGGTGATATAATTAAAAACAAACCTCTATGAATTAAGTTCATGAATATTTTGATAAAAATAAAACTACTATCAACTGACAAAAAAATGGCCTCATATATAGTGCTAATTGATTACGTAAATTAAATGATTGACCTTCTAAAGAGTATATATGTTATTTTGTGTTTTTGGTCACTCCCTAAGTTAAATTAAGATTAGATTATCAATAAATTATTATGAAAAGTCAATATTATACTTGGAAAGAAATCGAAAGATTGCGGTTTAATGATATCGTAGGAATACTCACATGTTAATATTTTCTTCATTGCATTTCTTCCCCAAGTGACGATAAACACAGCCCAAGGCAGCAATGAACAATATAGGAAATGTAAACATCAATAGTTTATCACCTGCTCAAATTATAAAAAGATGGTATTGTATGTCAAATGTTCGAGTTCTTAAGGAATACTCACAAAATATAGGAAATATAGGAATACTCACAAAATATGTTAATTCATTAACATATAACAACATAGTGTATATATATGTTATATTTTAATTTTTCAGTAGTAACCTAATTGTTATCCCTCATAATGGACAATTTCAAAATTAAAGAAACCAAACCTTGAGTTCCAAAGTATGTTGTGTTCAACTTTTCTCGAATTTGTGGTCTCCATTTCATACTATAAATATAGGTTGGTGACATAATCCATAGAAACATATATCCTATAAACACTACACTGAGGAGCACCAATATCATAGTTCGGATCCTATTATTAACACTTTTCTTTCCTCCCATCATGTATACAATATGTTTGAAGGATACTCCGTATATAATAGGAGAAGAATAGAAGATGATTTTGTTGAAGAGAATGCTATAAGAATGGTCTTATATATATAGTCATAGCTAGAGAGATAGAGATCAGACAAATTAAAGGGATGTTTGCTTTACCAACACAAAATACTTAGAAGGGAATGTATTTGGACATTCTAAAAGGGTGCGATCACAAATTGACGAATGATTGAAAACACCCAACTTCGATTGCGGATTTATGAGCCGCTTTTATCCCTTAATTTAAGAATCGTTTTCTTAAAATAGAAATCTATTTTTTTATTCCCATTTTATCAAATTAAGTAAGAAAAATTGAATGAAAAACTTTGTTTGTGAGATGTTTAAATTTTCCTTAAACTTTGTACAAAAATAAATGGATGCTAGATAAAGTTATGGAGAGAGGATCTTACAAGTTACAAGCATCATTTTAGAGGATGAATATAACGTTATTGAATTTTCTTTACTTATATTAAATGTCAATTATATAAAAATAAATTTTTTCATATCAAATACTCAATATATATTTCAGGCCAGAAATATTAAAAGATGAATCATTAAATTTTAAAACTAGAATATTAGGCGATTATTTTGAAATGGAGTCCGATTTGAAAATCTACAGTGATTTGGGCAATGAAAGTATTTATGTTATAATCTTATCTACACTGATATAATTACTGTAAATTAAAGTATGTGTTAACCCTTCTAGTTTTAAGAGTAATTCCATCCTCACATTCAAAATTTATACCGATATATATCATGCCTTTATATATGCACATGCAATAAATAATATTTGCACTAATTTATGTTACTGTTTCAATTTTGTTTAATCAATTAATAATTAAAATCAGATTTGGTGCACATATTAGTTGTAACTTTGCATCTCCAATGTTCTTCAGTAATCTTGCAGAGAAATGAGCACTTTATGAGGCAGGATCCCTCTTCCCTTAAACATGGTAGAATATTAACCATCAATGGCTTTGTTTTATTACTCCGTATAATCTTTATGTATTGGACCCAGTACAGTGCAAGTTTTATATGTTCGTCAACATGACAAAAGGTTGTAGGTATTAATGATAGAAAAAATAAATTTGACAATATTTTTGGGATAAAGTGAGTACTATTAAATATGTGAGATAGATTATTTAATTCGATCGATATGGCATGATGAGTTATGACTTAAGTTATGAGTTATGATAAATGCAACACGAATCTTAATCGGACTGAGTTATAAGTATACTGGGCTAGGTTGTAATATGTAAAATTAGTCGTGTCTAACTTGAACGGGCCGGGCTTTGGGACCAAGACCCTTAATGAACCGGGCCGGGCGGGCCACGATACGTTAAGGGATTGTCGGGCCCCTATTCGGTTGAGCCCGTGTTATCAGTGATGTAATGCAGATTTAGTTTAAATATGGTTGTAGTATTCTGATTTTTAAAAGCAGTGTATGTTTGGATTGAGCGATTATCTTGAATTTATGGCCTTAAAATTTTGAACAATGATGACCAATTGAACAAATAACATTTCTAATGAAATAACTTTTTATTAACAGTTCATGTAGTTTAAGATACAATAGGGCTTTTCTCACAACAATTATCACAGATATGACGGACAACCGAATCTGCGATCTGATGATTACGTTCGAGTCCTTTCGTGAATTGAAACACAGAAGTTCTGAGAAATCGCCTTAATATGTTGTGGCGTTCCACAGAATTCCACTTATTCTTGTCCTTGAAGTAAGCGTGATGTAGTTCGTCATATCCTCGAGCACTTCCGTTTCAATCTTGACATCGTAAAACTCATCGTCCATAGTTAGAGCACTTCTGGCCATAAAAAGTTGACACGTTCGAGCAATGGGAGAGTACTTTGGCCTTCAGACGGATGGATCTACGATAATCGCAGAAAAGCCTCTTACATGCGCTCCGTCACAGATTCTTTCTCTTTGGAGGCATGGTGAGCGATATACTAAGAAACAAATATAAGCTACTATTAAATTGATACTTATAAAACATGATTATTAAACATGAAAATGGTATTATAGATCAAGAAAAAAAAAGCTTTCTACGCCTGCAACATAAGCGGTTTGAGCGAAATGATACCCGGTAATTACATACTTGGCTACTCACATGTACATTAGTGCCGTTGAAACCAAGCATTACCAGCATTGGTTGTGACTGCTTTTTTATGAACTTTTATGATCACCGTGTCTGGGTTTGGATGAAGCGATACCACGGTAGTTTCAGCGACTTCTTTTATGAACTTTATGATCGCGCGGGGTAGCGTTTGGATGAAAGCAGTATCGTTTACTCAGCTTGACTAAATTGTACTAAAAGCGTGCCACTTTCATCAAGCGGTACCCACGTTTGATCTCTGCAAAAATGTGATTCTATGCAATCTTACTTCATTTTCTTCCATCAATCTAAGTGGTACTACATCATGGAGAGCTCTATAAAAGGGACACACTTTCGGCTTCATTTACCATGTCATTCTTAGCGATCTCCAGGTAAAAGCAACAATCAACTTTGCCAAGCTAATTATTACTGAATTTACTAGATTAATTCTAAAGTCTTATTGAGTCTAAAGTTATTCGAAGTCAGGTGCTTCCAGTCATTTGGGCTTGTTCGTTGCAAAGTTAAAATCAAAAAGCAACTTGTATAGATTGTAAAGCTATCATGGAAGCTTGGTGGGGGTAAAGGAGAGCGATCATCTTTGCTAGACAACTTTATTAGATCATAAGATCACTAAGGATATGGCGGTGTGGGGGTGATGCGGAACAATTATCCTACAAGCGGTGGAAATTTTTTTTTTTTTAATATTTTGGCTTATAGGATGCGGCTATAAATTTGTAATTTTGCGGTTCTTTTGCCTTTTGTCATTATGATGGATGGCGTTTCACTAATTGAATTGAAGTCGTTAATCCCGAGCTACTTGGGTTGCCTTTGGATATCGATGTGATGAAGAACGAGATGAAGAGATGTTGAGCGAGATAGCGTCGTGAGAATCCCATATGGTGGGATACTTAGCGATATGAAGTCGGCTTCACATTTAGCTCCACCTCCTTTCCATATGATAATGACCCTGTGGGGCTTCGGGATGATCCCGCTCCTCCACCGGCCCCTCTTGAAGAAGAACATGAAGAAACACATGAATGAATGTGTTTATGTTTTCTCATGTATGATGTTATGGTTTTTGAACAATGTTTTATTTATGTACTTTGATGTTTGACCGGTTTACATTTCATGTTATGTTTCAACTTGTTGGTTTTAAGTTTATATTATTATAAATGCGTTTGAGAACGATGTTTATGTTCTTGGTGTTGCTTAATGCTTATATGTTTGTCGTCGTTTAATGTAACGACCGCCCGAATTGACATACAGTGAGAGTCATTAAACTAGGAACACAGTCGCCAAACCGATGGGCGACTTCGATTTAAGCCTAATTCGTTTCATCCAGCGTGATCGCAATTAAGTTTCCCAAATCAGAAATAGTTTTTAAAATTTATAATCCATCGATTGATATCGAAGCGACGACCCGTATATGCTCTCATGACGTATCCCAAAATAAAGTAATACGTGAAGCTACAGCGAGATGATACGTCTTTGTATCACGAATACAAATAACAACAACAGCAAGGCTAAAGTTTTCAAAAGGAAAATACAGCAATCAGAAAGCAGTTGACAAGCGTCAAAATCGGGCGTGAGGGATCCTGCGCCACCCGATGCTCGCTGGCCTCGAACAAAACTCTCAAAAGCGACCTCTTGCATTCATTTGCCGCTGTCGACTGGCGCCGATAAATACATGGCGCGAAAAGGTATGGCCAGGTGAAGCTTAGTGAAACTTAACATAGGGGTGAAGCTTGCGAAATGCGGGCAGTCGATCAATAATATAATAGTCAAATATGAATAAAATACATATATCAGGACTACACAAAAGGTCACTCTAACATAATTTATGAAAACTTCGGACATAATACATGAAGATATAATAGAAGGTCTGTAAAGCACACAATTCGAAGAAATCAATAGACTTCAATGGCATTAAAACTACGAGTCGCGAACCTCCTATCTACCATGTCCCCCACCGATTATCTGCAATTATACAATGCGCGTATACCAGTCTAGTTTTCACACTTGCCTTGCAGATGGACTAATCAATAATCACTCCCGGCGCTTATAAAGGTATAAGGCCAAAACCCTTGTTTTATACGCAAAGTATAAGGCCACATGTACTTATACACAAGTATAAGGCGCATCAGCAGCTCATCGCTAAGTCTGGCGACAACTCTGTGGTCTGAGGCACACCCATTCTTTGCTAAATTATAAGGCCGCATCCTTTCCTACACTAGAGTATAAAGGCACATTTCTTATACGCTAAGTATAAGGCTGACCTAAATCGCGTATCTGCCCAGGGAAGTCACTGACCGCAATCATCCCGACATAGGTCAAATCTATTACTTAAGTACTTTCAGGTCATACATGCTTCTAACCGTCGGCATACCGATCGTATTTACTCTGCTCCCCGAGCAATATCAGCGCGCAATTTAAGAGCATCTCGCGATAAATAAAGTCAAACCTGATACGTAGAAAGCGGGAATACAAAAATCATAAGAAGTCAAACGAATACGAGGAAATCAAAAATATAAGTTGGGAGTTCAATTTCTTTACCTCGGCTTGATCTTCAACGTCACGGAATATAATCACATAATCGTATAAACGATTACATGTATATCGTTCGTAATCATAACACAATAACATGTATGTCGTTTCTCACATAATCATTTCATAATAACGTAGCATATCGTTACCATCGTATCGCGATAACGTATTTGCCTGATTTAAAGAAATGTCCATTAAATAGCAGTGAGATAATCTTCATATTATTATGAGCAACCATGTGAAAGACAATCAAGGTTCTTGCTTACTTTTCACGATCAACACCTCTCATGACACCCGGAAAGTAAAATCAAGACTGCTACTATGCGGTGATTACGAAGATACTTATTCTTAGAAATTATCTATGATCACTTGTGGCAGATAATGTCAATTATAATCCATCGGACGCCTTGATCGATCCCGCTATAATTCCATCGATTGCCAATCGTACAAATCATCTTATAAATCATTTTTAGTTAATGCATCGGGTCCAAAATTAACAACCTATCTCCGAAACATCGAATTATATTCGACTTGGAATTGTACTTTTCGACCCTAGCTGCTTGTGTCGATTTTAATCCTTGATTTAATATCATGATAAGCATAATGAGTCAACATAACCACTTACCGTTTAAAGTCTTAGAAAAATATCAACCCAAAAAGTCAGCTTGAAAACCTAAAAGTCAACCCATCCATAACATCCTCAAGCGACCTCTAAATCATGAATTAATCCTTTATATCGTACTTGAGAACGCTTAACTTATTTAGATTAAATGCATGCAAAGTGAATTATGGAAAAGAGTCGATTAAAATCGACTATATCGAAACCGAAATATCTCAGACTTTGAAATTCTTTACATAGCACAAGAAGAAGATGATGGGGAAAAGATAGTAATATAACCGTCTTGAGTTTGAGAAACGTCGAAGAGAAATGGAAAATGAAATTTTTAAGGGGAGGGGTGAATATACCGTACAGAGAAGAGCGAAGAAGATGATGATCTCGAATGATGATGTGGAAGATAGAAGTGTTGATAGATATTTTAAAGAAACTACCGAGGTAAAGATTCGGTTTGAGTTAGTGCCACTCTTATGGTACTTAAATCTCCTGACACGATTAGAAGATAAAATATTAATAAAAACTCTTAAATTATAAATGTAATTCATTTCGAAATTTTAAATAATATTATCGTGAAATTATTTATACATCCGGGTCCGCGCCAACGAAAATTTAATTTTTTTTTTTTTAATAGCGGTGTCTGAGCATGGCTGCTTGGTCGGTGCGTTCTACGTTAATGTTATTGCTCGGTAGTTTGATATGTTGTGAATGTTTTTGGCAGAGATTTTAGTGTTAGTTTAAGTTGTATTTAAGTGTTAATACGACATGGTGTGAATGTGTTAGGAAAACCACATGGTATATAGTTGTGATACATAGTTTTCTAATATAAGCGATGTTGGGGTTATTTGGAGCTTGATACAGCGCTTATATCGAGGAAAAAGCGGGTGAATTAAAAGGTATTAACGTGTTACCGTTTATTTGAAGCAGTGCAGCATTAATAAATTAAAGAGAACAGATCTTAGTATTTGAATATTGGGTGAAATTTCGAAGCAGAGTTTGGTACAGGGCGTCAATTAAGCATAAATAAATTAAAACTTCTTATGGATGAGGCTGTGCTTACATTTTGACGGCCCAGCAAGTAATTTTCTCATGTGACTATGTTATCAAACTTCTAATTAGATTTCAAGATAAAAGCAATGTCACGCCTGCCGAAGTTGTACATTAAATATCGATTAAAATGAATGAAAGGTAAATGTAATCTAATTCTTCTCCGCTTCAGAAGTTTTGATGCTCCGTTCAAAATTGCCGATTCCAACCGTCGAAGGCTTAACTAGTCGGACTTAGTACACCCTCTTACTCCATACTTGAAATAATCAGATAATTTTTTGATTTAATAATAAACCTACATTCGGATAACCAATTCACGTTCAAACTCAACGTGCTAACAGGTCCAACTAGAATAAACTAATTAAAGACTTTTGCAAAAACACCATTAACTATAGATTCCCTATTAATTGCCCCCTTCTTTGAATCTCACAACGCTCCCCTGTCTCATTTATTTGTCTTGTTCCACCTCATCATGCACTATCACATCTGCCATTTGCCATCTCACTAAAACCCTCTCACCAAAATTAGTTAATTAGCTCAGCATTTTCCTAAAATACCCCAATTTATTTATTGCATTATTACATTTTACAACCCATTTTCACAATTTTGTGATTACATAATATACACCCATTTTAAAACTATACTTAAAAGAGTCATTTTAGTATTAAAAACCTTTGCTTTTTTATATTATAAAGTTATGCTTATGCTAAAAATCCCAATACATTTTATTCTGTTATTACAATTTATAACCCATTTTCATAATTTTTTATTATATGATCTATACTTATTTCATAAACTATACTCAAAAAGCCAAAACCTTAATTATTACCCCATTTTAGTATAAAAAATGATAGCTTTTTTTATATTTTAAAGTTGTTTTATTATAAAAATATCAATATATTTTAACCCATCTTGACAATTTTGTAATTACAGTATATGATTTTATATATATATATATTTTAATAAATTATCTGAATAATATTTTATAGAGTCCCGACTCGGGATAATGTGTATTTTTCTGATTATCAATGATAAGTGTCTTCGATTCTTTAATAATATGGCCGTGTGAGATCTTACATTAGGCTCGTTTAATATATATTTTGAAGCTCTCGAAACTTTATAATTTTATAGAGTATAGAATTAGATATATTCTTTTAAGTCGTATTTTGAAGGCTTATTGAAAAGTAGCATGATTTAGAGATGAGAGAAATCATTAAAAATCTTGTAGCTTTTTATGTTATAAGTTATTTTTATGATAAAAAAACCCATATATTCCATCATTACAATTTACATGAACTTTTTTTTTATTATATGATCTAACCCATTTCATAGACTATACTAAAAAAGCTAAAGCCTCAATTATTAGTTTATTACCCCATTTTATTATTAAAAATCTTAGCTTTTTTATATTCTAAAGTTGTGTTTATAAGAAATCCCTTGCTTTTTCTTTTGTTATTATAAACTCAATAACCCTTTGACAAAAATATATTGATCCAAAATAAATAAATATATGTATAATTGTGAGTAATTTGGTTATAACACTCAATTATTCTGTTTGTCTTAAATATTTATTTTTTTAGTTTTACGACTGGGTTTTTAATATTAAAAATCATTGCTTTTTTGAATTTGCATTTGGGTTTTTAATATTAAAAATATTTGCTTTTTTTCACTTTACATTGTTAGATGCACTTAAATAAGCTTTTACTAAACATATGTTGATCCAAAATAGTTAAATATATGTGAAATTGCAAGTTTCTTGAAATAAATAATTTTAAAGATGAGTATTTATGATGGTAGTTTTGTTAATAATCAATTATCTAAAAGAACTTCGATTTTTGGTTTAAGATTATGGGTTGTTATTGGAATTGTTGTTGGAGTTGTTATTGTTTTGATTTTGTTTCTTTTATCTCTTTGTATTACTAATTGTCGCCGCCGTAGTAGTGGTGGCGCCGCCTCCAAACGGCGGCGTAGGACGGCTGCGGCGGTGCCGGCGGTGGAAGTGACCCCTGTTGTGAATAAGGAGGTTATGGAGATTGTTCATGACACAGCTCCTGTTGTTCCTCAGGTAATTAATTATTACTGCATCGGATTCCTTTTAACTGGCTCGATTCATTTTAATTGACGTTTTCGTTTTTTTATTTTAGTTGACGTTTTGGTATTACAATATCTTTTTATAATTAGCGATGAGGTGAGTTTCGAACGTGGATCTTCTAGTCAGTAGCAAGAGACTTTTCCAGTAGGCTATTGGATTAGTTCTGACATTTTCGTATTGGAATGTCAATTGCTTTTTATTCATTATTCTAAAAATATATAGATTTGAGATTGTTGGATTGGTCAAAACTTAACACGGAAAGGAAAACGATAATTAAAATGAATTTGGATAGAGTACTAGTGTACTACCTTTGTCTAGTTTTGAATTTTGATGGTTGAGTTTTTAAATTTTGAACTCAATTATCAATTATTTTTATGATTGTTATGTAAGATTTGGTGAGAAATATACCGAATGCTAGCATTTTAATGTAAATCGAAGTTATGTGGGTCAATGAAGGCTATAAAGTTTGTTAATTTTGATTATTGAATATCAAACTAGACAATCTTTATGGGATGGAAGGGGTAAGATTTATGCTACTGTTTTATTATGGATTTCTCAGTTTATATGTGTAATGTATTGTGTCTTTCGTTTCTTAGCTGAGTTAAGATGCTGCTTTTGTGCTTTATACTATAAGTGGCTTGAGCAGTTTTGGAATCAAAGATGACATTTTTATTGTTGGATTTGACCATATGTGTTTGATGTAGCAGTTGTTTTTATTTGCTGACTTGTTCCAAATATATGTTCTTGGATATATCAAGTACATAATTTCAAATTTTTGATTTCGATGTTTTTTCGATGTTGTGTCCATAACTAGAGATGCTATATTGATGAAAAAGTTTAAATTCTTTTGCATTGGGATTTTTTATTTGGAATAATTTGCAGGGAGTCCCAGAAATTCAGATTGATATGGGGAAGGTGGAGCATAGAGTGGTTTTTTCAGATAGGGCGACTGGTGCTTCGAGTGGTGAGAGCAGGGGCACGAGTGCTGCTGATACAGGGTCGGCAGGGGGAAGTGGGGCACTGCCTGAGGTGTCCCATTTGGGGTGGGGAAGGTGGTATACATTGAGAGAGCTCGAGATTGCAACTAATGGCTTGACAGATGAGAATGTAATCGGTGAAGGTGGCTATGGGATTGTGTACTATGGTGTGCTAACGGATAATACCCGAATAGCTGTAAAGAACTTACTGAATAATAGGTATGGTACTTGAACCTATTTTTAGATTAAAGGGCTACAATCACTTCTTACTTGGCAGCTGTGTGAACTTTAAAATTGTCTATCAATTATTTGGCTTCTTTTATTCGGAATAACTGTTATTGACATTAGTCATTAATTACCTATTCTGATTGAGGGAGAAAAGATTAGATATTTTTGACGTTCTAGTTTAGCTATCAAACTCAATGGAAATAGTTTTTGGTTTATGATTCTCATATAATAGTTTTTGGAACATTTAACCTTTTCTTTTGTTCGTCGTTGTAACACAAATAAGCTCAAAAGATATGGCTTAATTTCAGAGGGCAGGCAGAAAGAGAATTCAAGGTAGAGGTAGAGGCGATTGGACGTGTGAGGCACAAGAATCTGGTTAGGCTGCTTGGATACTGTGTCGAAGGAGCATATAGGTATTCTAAAAATATATGTTTTCTTCAAATCCTTGAGTATCTCATTTCTGCTCATAATCTAGAAACTGATGTTGCATGTTTATTTCCCATCTATGTTTTAGGATGCTCGTCTATGAATATGTAGATAATGGAAATTTGGAGCAATGGCTTCATGGGGATGTGGGAGATGTTAGTCCATTGACATGGGACATCCGGATGAAAATATTATTGGGAACAGCTAAAGGGTAACCAGCATCTCATATCACTGATTGTCAATCTACTCATGGCCAATTTTTTTAATTGATCCATGCATTTTAAACTGATCTGTACAGCCTGGGCTACCTACACGAAGGCTTGGAACCGAAGGTTGTGCACCGGGACATTAAAGCAAGCAACATACTTGTGGATCGCCAGTGGAATGCTAAATTGTCAGATTTTGGGCTGGCTAAGCTCTTGAATTCTGAGAATTCTTACATCACAACTAGAGTAATGGGAACATTTGGGTTAGTTAGTTTCACCAGTTTTTACATTTCATTCATCCTTACCACTCCAAGTTCTTGAAACATCCATTTAAATTTACTTGCCTTTGCAATTACTAATTGTATTGACGGTTCCAAATAGTTATGTGGCGCCAGAATATGCTTGTACTGGGATGCTGAATGAGAAGAGTGATATATATAGCTTTGGCATACTCATAATGGAGATTATCACTGGAAGGTCTCCTGTTGAGTATAGTCGTCCACCGGGAGAGGTTTGTCCATAGATTAGTTTGGTTGATATCTTTCTATTCTGTTGATTGTCATCATTGAGGTTGCACACTAATGTGAACATTATTTCAGATAAATTTAGTCGATTGGTTGAAGACGATGGTTGGAAATCGAAAATCAGAGGAGGTAGTAGATCCTAAGTTGAAGGAGAGACCTGTTTCCAAAGCATTGAAACGTGTTCTCTTGGTTGCTCTTCGTTGTGTTGATCCTGATGCACAAAAGAGACCCAAGATGGGGCATGTAATTCACATGCTTGAATCGGAAGATTTACTTATGGGCAATGTATGACCTTTTTACTGAAACCATCAATGTCAGTAAAAACTTAGTAATATATATGATTGCTTTACGTTTATTATGACTCTTAAAATAACATTATTCATTTTCTTAACTAGGAGCAACGAACAGCAGAGATAAATAGGTTCACACCATGTCTTAAAACATCATGGTGGAATTTGGTGAACAAACCCCAGGCATGGATGCTAAGTTACTTGTGTGTGCTAGTAATAAATATTCCATATAGGTTATATTGTTCTTAATTCTATTTTCCATGGCTGGTTCTAGATACTCATTCTCACTTATTTCTCCCCATTCCTTTGAGTAGATAAAGCTGATTATTATAACATTTGTTTCTTTCTAGTTGGATAAATCATTGCATGCTAATTAAATTTGAGGGGTTCATCTCTTTTTTACACGTTTTCTTTATTTTCGACTTCCCCTAGAAGACATTTTATATGTGACTATGACATTTTAGATTTGCTGATAAAACCTCTCATATATGCTTAGTAAATCATTTTCTCTACCGTTGCTCAGATAGCGAGTTGCAATCTTATCAGTTCAGATTTCGATTTTTTAGCATAATAATTTACTCTTCCATCACCATCCTCACCGTTTCTACCATTCAGCTACTGATAGCTGGTTTGTTAAAGATCTTATCTTAACTGTTTAACTATAATGCCTCTTATTTCAGTTAAGCTTGCTTCAATTACTAATTATAAAGACAACAATTTATGCATTACATTATGTCCTACATTTGTTATGTCTAGTTCTTCAAGAAAATCAAGACTGGAGAGTTGTGAATATGATGTTTCATTTTTTGCAATCAATAGTGTCGATTCGTATAAAATATTGCTGGAAATGTTTTTGTTAGGCTTGTCACTTTAGGTACACATCTAATGTAATGAAGGTTTGATATGAACATGTCCTAAATTCCATCAAATTTTGTTATGTTTAGATATGACTTCTATCAATTGGTAGTTTGGTACTAGGAAAATTTGGGTGAGAACATAAAGAGAGGTCTTTTTTGTGAATAAAGTAGAAACATGAAAATAAAATAATGGGAAGAATTGACCTTTTTAAATTAGGCGAAGTGTTTCTACATTTCTTAATGTCATTTGACTGGGCGAAAGTAACATAAATGCGATCTGGATATAATTTCGGTCACGATACTTGAATGGGCCAAATTAAATATAGCACGATAAATCACAGAAATTGATGTTATGTAGAAAATCTAAAAATGTGTGTGAGAAATATCCAAATACTTATTGTAATATTAATCACGTCGAAAATTTTTCGAATCTGTAGAGGCCAGCATGAGCTATTCACCTAATAAATTGTTAGATCGATTTCGATCCTAATTTTTTACCCGGTAATGTTAGGAGTCCAATTCGAATAAGACCTATAATAGGTTTAGGTCCCAATTTTTTGTTTGATATGCGGACCGAACCAATAGCAATAACTGAAGAACTAAAAATTGACTCATGTTTTACCTCATCAAATATATACATTTGACAACACGGCTGCTATAATACACTTAAATGATAAAAAGTAAGATGTGACTGATACTATTCTTACCCTATTCGTAAGTGTAGTGTTTAAAGTTTCATTTAAAGGCAAAATAGTCATTTATAGCTTTTTAAATGTTTAGATGGACTGATATTAACCAATATCCTACTGTATACTTGAATCTCTACAAATGCTTCTTTGATCATTCACCACCCACCTACCATTTTTTTAATGTGAAATCCGCAACATACTTCTTAAATTATGATTCAAATTAGAATAATCTTAATTTAAATAAATGGAGTTCTTCTATTTAAGCCAGTATGTTTAATGAAAGTGTTGAATGAAAATCGGATTCATGCTTGCTCGAGCAAATGTTTGATTAGGTATTTACTATTTTTAATATAGTGAAAAATTATATTTAAGGACAAAATAATGTTTGACTAAAAATCTGTTTAAGTTAATGTATAGTATTCTTAGTAATTATTTCACCCACTTGGTCACGTGATCCAATGGTTAACACATCTATTAAATATTAGCTTTTTAGGTGATAATAATTCTTAATAAACTCATCTTCTACCATTTAAAATAGGTGAAATGATTTAACACGTCTGTTGGGTGTATAACAACAGGATCCAATATACGTATTTGGGTAAATGTGTGTATAACAGCTCAGATGCGTTGCATACCCACCTACCACTTTGATTTTTCTTCAAACGCGTCTCCTTAATTAAGTTTCCGCGAAGTTTCGTTTCACTTTCCATATATTATTATTGCTTATCAAAATAATTCACCTTTTGTGTAATCTTTCAATTAACATATATATTTATATATCGTTGACTAGCTTTTGACTTTTCATTTTTCATTTTATGTTAGCTTGATTTTTTTTTTTGCAATTCACATTCTTAGATCTATTCAGGTATGATTTTTTTTTGTTTATTATCAATTTTTAAGTTGATTTATTATTTAATTCAATATATGTTATGTTTGCTTTAGTATTTTTTGTGATTTTTTTTTAATTTGGTTGTTTAGATCTGCTTATAATAATTTGATTTAAGCTGTAAAGATATGAACTTTGATGTTAAATGATTGGTATAACTTGTTATGATAATTTTTTTTACCTCCGATTCATTTTAGTTGACTTTTTAGTGTTCTAAGGTGAAGCTTTTGATATGTATAACTAAATAATTATATTATGAAATCATTTTTAAAAACACATCCAATTATATAATTTTATATTTATTAGAATAATGAAATAAAAAATAAGCCATGATCAAAACTTTAGCTAGGAAATAAAAACGATAATTAAAATGAATTAACGACGATTAAAATGAATTGTGTTTTTATAATGGTTTTTTTCCCCGAAAGTTATATACTACTCTTAAATTGGCAGAACAATTTGTTTAGAATGATTGGTTGATTTTTTCTTGTGAGTGAACCTAAGTAGGTTGTTATACTTATAAGTTAGGTATAAAAAAATGACTTTTTTGGGGTTACTTGCAAGTTTCGTTCAACTTTTCATAGAAGTGTAGAACAGCTCATATGGATTATGGACACCTTGTTTGTAGATTTAGTATAAGGGACGCAAGAACATGTTTTTGCTATAAAATTCGTTGAAAAAGTTGGAATTTTCTATTTTAAAGTACTTTTAACTAGCCAATGTAAGGTTTTTCATATGAAGATCGAGTTTGGATTTTGAAGCTTTTGGTATGGATTTGGGACTTTGATATGTTGGTAGCTCTGTAATGATGTTTTGCGATTATGTACTGTTGTTCAGAACTTATGGACATGGAAAGTATGCTTTTGATTGATATATTTTGTGATGTTGCCTCTTACATGTGCAGTTAAGTGCAAGAAATGAGTCGTCCACAGAATTTGCGCAAACCATTTATTTCCTTTGGAAACCCTTTCCGGATGATATCCCCCAAGGGTTTGTCCTTGCCCCCAAAACTTGTTGCTCTATTGGATTCTTTTGAGGAGACTTTGACTGAGAAGCTTAAAACACTGAAGCCTAGGGATGGGGATGGTGTTTTAACCTTATCTTGGATGACGTCTGCCTTGGAGGCACTTTGTGCAATCCATACTGAAGTCAAATCCCTTATTGCTGCTCTTGATCTTCCCGTCAGTGATTGGGATGGTAAGTGGATTGATGTTTACTTGGACAATAGTGTGAAGTTGCTTGACGTCTGCATTGCTTTCAGCTCTGAGGTATCACGCCTCAACCAAGGAAATCTTTTCCTTCAGTGTGTCTTGCATAATTTGGACTCTACTTCAGCTGTGCAGTTTACGAAAGCCCAATCATCACTTGATGGATGGAGGCAACATGTTAGTTCAAAGAATCTGAGGATTGAGAAATGTTTTACAATTCTAGGCCAACTTATTGATACTTTGGACCTTCCTAGGATTAAGAATTCTTCGAAGGGAAGGGTTCTTATGAGAGCTATGTACGGAGTGAGGATGGTCACTGTTTTTATATGTAATGTGTTTGCTGTTGCTTTCTCCAGTTCATCACAGAAGCTAGTTGATTTGCCAGCTCCCGAGGCATGCTTGTGGGCAGAAGCTTTTACTGAGGTGCAAGTTCTTGTAAATGGAGACATTCAAAAGATACATTCTAGTGGCAAGGTTACTGGTGTCAAAGAGCTTGAGGTGGTCGATACAATTGTGAAGAGACTACATTCCCTTGTACAACAAGGAGAGGATATTGTTGAGGTGGAAGCACTGAGAAGTTCAATCAAAGATTTAGGAAAGAGTTCTGGTGAGCTTACACAAGGACTAGATTTTCTTGCAAGGGGAATTGATGGTTTCTTCCAAATTGTTCTCACCGGAAGGGATGCTTTGCTCGGTAAACTTAGAGTTGGTAATGATGTATCCAACACAATGCAACAGCATAACCATGTTAAGCGCCAAGTAGTAAGGTGAGGTGATGCTTATGAAGATATAAGTGAATTCAAAGACAGATAGGAAGTTTAGTTATGGTGTGTTGAGCAGTAAATATGTGGTGTTCATTATAAGCTTAGTCAAAATTGATAAAAGCCATGTGATGTGCCCCGTTAATGTGCTTCTCGATGCATTTGTATAAATTTCATCTTCCATCTGTATAGACAAGATGTTGAGACATGTTGTGATATTATAAGAAATGTAATAGTATAGATAGTGTATGAATCTACATACTAAGTTGGTTTGTATGGTTACATGGTGCCTACATCTTACATTTCTCGCAACGCTTATTTTATTTCCTGATCTTTGCATTGCATATCAATTTCTTTCTTGGCTCATCATCCTTTTGCTCTTTTATGTTTGGAAAATATGCAATCAATGTAGCATCTCTTCTCTGCCATAACATTGCTAGTAATTAGAGTCCTTATAGAATTGTCAAAAGACATTTTATGCAGTTCACATGTGAGAATAGTTTCTAACTACATTGAACAATGAGAACATTAGTCTTTTGCATAGTTCAATGGATCATAGTAGAATATGAATGCTCCACACGTGATGCTTGAGAGTACTCATATCAAACTTAGCTCATACACATGCAAAGGATGCAATTCTGAGTTTTTCGTTCTGTTTCACCTTTGCAATGAAAGTCACAGTTTCCCCAATTATCATATCAGATTACACTTAAAACATAAGTTTCAACGAAGAGGGCGTATGGAAGCGAAAGTTCCCTGGTTGAAGCTTGACGACATCAATATATAACATGAATCGTACCCCATGCTTGTCGTCGTTAGAGGCCTAATTGTTATGAAATATATTCCAGGCAATTAGAAAGTGTGGTCAACCATGATATGTTGAACTTTGTGCGACAGGAAAACATGAAGTATAATAGACTTTGTATAAGAGAAATCACGAGTCGATTTTGTTGAAAGTTCAAGTTCAAACCACCTTCCAATAAAACTAGTCAAACTGTAAACTTTGCCTTTTAGCTTTTGTTGCCAAATTGATTGAATACGTTTTGTTGAAAGTCCAATTTACCTTCCAAACGCGTGGAAGAGGACACACTACAGAGATTAACATGAGTAGACTTCCAATTAACACTTTGTTATTTTGAATTCATTGTTATATTAGAAGTACAATGTCGCCATCAACAGGAAGATAGTTAAACTAGTTTATCCATGTTTCTCAGGTCTAGTTACTCACCTTGAAAAACATAACCATTCTTTGAAGTAAGAAACAAATTAAACCAAGTTAGTGGACTAGTAAACTACCTATTATATCCAATGTAATCTACATAGTTTATGTAGTCAACCTTTACCCAAGTGTATGGTATTGGTACTTGAACATTGACACCCCCATAGAAAAAGATGCAAGAAAAGCAATATAATCCACCAAGAAAAGTCATTTTCTCACGGGTAATGTCAAGTCCTCAAAGCCATTCCAGTTCAAAAGTTCACATATCAAAGTTATAACTCTCTAGAATATACAAATAAGAATATATAAAACCAAGAGCTCTAAAACTCTTATGAAGATTTAACTTTTTGAGTTGGTTTTTTTTATAGAAGTTCAGTTGGATAAAGAGAGGAAAAGTTGAAGAAAAGGGTATTGATTTACTATGTCTGGAGATACAAGTGGAGGTGATCATGGTCAAAGTAACATTAAGGGGTTGCCAACACATGGTGGACGTTATGTGCAATATAATGTGTATGGAAATCTCTTTGAAGTGTCAAGAAAGTATGTTCCTCCTATTAGGCCTGTTGGTCGTGGAGCTTATGGCATAGTTTGGTAAGAAAATATTCTTAATGCAATGGATTTTCATGTTTCTGTATATTATGTATGTATGGAGTCGACTCGGAAACAGCCTCCTTATTATTATAAGGGTAAGACTACATACTATCCGACTTCAGACTTCTCCTTATCCTGCTTAGGCGGGAGTCTCTCTAGAGGCTTTGAGCATGTTGATGATGATTTAAGAATGTGACATTTAGATGTGATGCATGTAAGAATTTGAGAAGTGTGATGTGTGAAGTCCATTTATTCTATTTTGCCTTGAAATAAAATCTTGAAGGTATCAAGTTAGATTGTAGGCTCTTGAGATCATATCCAAAATTGGGAATTTTAATGAAATATTTGCAAAAAGAAGTTTGGATTCTTGACTTAAGCTGCACAAGGAAGTTCGTTTTCCATGAATAGTTTGACTTAAATTAGAGTCTCTTACCATTATGTTAGAGCAACAGATAAACCATTTCATTTGAAAGTTGATGTGATTTTAATGTATGTCAACCTTTTGACTTGTAGTCGTTTTGATGATAGTCTCTCAAGTTTTTTTCCACTAACCAAAGGAATTGTTTAGAACTGTCTAAGGTCTAAAGTAAGCCCACAATTAACACCGTCGTATTCTATTTGAAGTGTGTTGCATCATCTTCATTTAAACTTGGATAGAGCACTAATCCCACATCACCTTTGAGACGAACTAAGTGGGGCCTAAACCTACGAAGCATGAAAGTTTCCCAGAGGCGAACCGACCAGAGACCTTTTTGCCTCGATCTCTTACCAGATATCACTAGAGTACGAGGCCATTGGTGACAATCTTCCAATCTGATTAAGGCTGAATCTTCTTCAACCTTTCGATAGACTATAAGCATGTAGTCTATTTAACTCTGTATTTATTGTTTATAATTGATATGATCGATCAAAGGTTGGTTCAGGTTATATCAACTTGTGTTATGGGGTATGCTATCGATAAGTAATTAAGTTGCGTAGCTTGTTTTTTGTTTTACTTCTTCTTATCCTATATCATGAGAGAAATGTGATATTTTCTTTTGCTTCAGTGCGGCTGTAAACTCAGAGACACGCGAAGAAGTTGCAATTAAGAAGATTGGAAATGCTTTCGACAACAGAATAGATGCTAAAAGAACTCTTCGTGAAATAAAACTTCTTCGCCATATGCAACATGACAATGTAAGTTGTTACTATAATCTAACGAGTCTATGACCTTTCAGGCTAACTTGTATTACTTGATGGTAATTGTTTCACCTTTCCGAACTGAGTGGTATTACTTGATGTTTATTGGTTTTTACATTGCTGTAGAAGACTTCTATATGGCGTCGGTATTCAGTCCTCTGTTTGATTTTCCTTGTGGGCATCAATGTTTCTCTTTACTTGATCTTAGTCATTGAATGAGTTTAAATTGCATTTGATGATCACTTCTGCCAAGATTTGGTTGCTCGTTGCCTGTTCTAGTCTCAGCGTTTCTTATCACTTCCCATTGACGCTAATGAATAACCTTTATAATTTAACAGATCATTGCAATTAAAGACATTATAAGACCCCCGCAGAAGGAGAACTTCAACGACGTCTACATTGTTTATGAACTTATGGACACTGATCTCCATCAGATTATACGCTCCAACCAACAGTTGACTGATGATCATTGTCGGGTTCGTCCACTTTCTTGTAATTTCCATTGCTCAAGTTCATTTGAATCTTTTATTCTAGTACTCCCTCCATCCCTAAAAGATAGCCACATTTGTTTTTTTAGGGTCAAAATTAACAAATTGTGAGGCCTTAATTGCTTTTTTTTCCCTAGTTGTGACTTGTGAGTAAGCCTAATAAATGATAGGTGCTGATTATTGTGATTATCAGTACATTTCTACTATTTTTCCCAAGTGTTTTCATACTTGGCTGTGAAGTTAATTACGCGTGCATCACATATCTTCATTTGTTTCTGCAGTACTTTCTGTATCAAATACTAAGGGGGCTTAAGTATGTTCACTCCGCAAATGTCTTGCACCGTGATTTAAAACCCAGCAATGTATTGCTGAATGCGAACTGCGACCTAAAGATTGGAGATTTTGGGCTTGCTAGGACGACATCTGAGACAGATTTTATGACCGAGTACGTTGTTACTCGTTGGTACCGAGCACCAGAGTTACTCTTAAATTGCTCTGAATACACTGCTGCAATTGATATCTGGTCAGTAGGCTGTATACTTGGTGAAATCATGACAAGACAACCCCTCTTTCCTGGCAAAGATTATGTTCATCAGTTGAGACTTATCACAGAGGTATGGTAACAATTTTTTATGTTAATACATATAGCAAAGTATGGTAACAATTTTTTATGTTAATACATATAGCTAAGTTCCTTTGTTTCTTAAATTACAACATCATAAATCAGAGTGAACTTGTTCTTTCTTTTTGTCTTAAAGCTCATAGGCTCACCAGATGATGCCAGCGGGTTCTGGGTGAGCAATGCACGAAGAATCAATATTGAAGCCAGCTACCACAAGTACACGACAGCAATTTTCGACCAGATTCCCCAACTCATCACCTGGAGCAATAGATTTACTTGAAAAAAGTAACTCAAGTCTTTAGTCAAAACAAAACCGTTAAGCGACAGAGTAGCCATATCCAAATTTCTCTTCATCACCAGAATTTAGACACCCATTCATTTTATGTGTAGTCATGGCAGTCATTGCTTAAACGCTACTAATAACACCTAACATCTTTTGTCTTAAGTTTATCGAGGTAGAATGGAAGAAAATCGCATAAAGTCATTAATTATATTTTCATTTTAGAACATCCGTTGTGTTTTTCTGTTTACAGTGGACGAGGCCCTATGCCACCCTTACCTGGCGCCTCTGCATGATATCAATGAGGAGCCAGTTTGTCAGAGGCATTTCAGTTTCGATTTTGAGCAGCCAACTTGCAGTGAAGACAACATCAAAGAGCTCATCTGGAGAGAGTCAGTAAAATTTAATCCCGATCCTGTTCATTGAGATCGAGGAACGTGTCCAAATATGTATACACTACACTTCTTTTGACATAAACCTCTGTAGAATGCAATAGCTAACCTGTGATGATCACTCGGCACAAATAAACCATGTGGAGGTATTCAACATTATTGTTACTATATATATATCAGATTATGATATTACCATTTCTGATATACAAATGAAGTTCTTGTCCATTATTCGTGAGCATTGTGCCGGCTTACAACGATTGCCATCGACGCTTATCAACGTTCTTCCATTCATGTTCTATTCCTTAAAGAAGTGCAATGTCATTTGCTTCTTGGTTTGAATTGATGATTTCAAATGCCATCATTTTTACTACTATTCGACGCTCTCAGTAAAAGTAGCTTTTTCTCTTCTATGTGGAGGGTGCATTACTCATTAGCAAAGCTCAACTTTAGACCATATTGAGCATTCAAAATTCCCTACTTAATTGTCACATTTTTACTATTGGAAAAAATGAATTATTAGACACTAACCAGTGTTATGAAAAAAGTATGGTATTAACAATTGTATGATTACTGTCTCATTGAAGACACAGAGGACAACATTTTGTCATATAAGTCAAAAGAAAGGTCCAAGGTTCAAAAAATGTTGAAATATTTACCCTTAGTGGACCATTACCTCACATGCATGCACACCTTCATGAATGAGAAAATCATGTGAACCAAAAGAAACATATATTATCCATTTGCAATAGTTTTATGCACAAAGATTTCCTGCAGTTACTTACTTTCTTTGAATTTTATATGGAACTTGGTGGAATGCTGATGGAGGAAACCGTGAGGAAGTAGGAGGCATAGAGACATGTAGGTCCTCTGGAAATTTTAATTATATTTTCTTATTAAAAAATAGATTTTATCATTCATTATTCAAAAAAAAATTAATTGTTAATCATAATTTTATATATATATTTTTTCGTATATAATATTAGTTCTGCCGTGCCATACATAAAAAATTTATGGTTCTGTTACTGGACGAATCATTTAAGTAACAAACATTGCTAAGTTGATTATAGTAGGCCCGTTTTTCGTTACTTTTCATAGGGAATATTTTCAAAAAACTAGATAATTTGAGCTAATTTTGGCATGCTTTTAAGATGTTACCTAAATAAACTCAAGGTTCAGTATGACAGCTACTTTTGGTTCAACTCCAGTTTGAACTTTGAATAAACCTCAGTGTAGCAGAAAACTTCAGTATTGATCATAAAATTATAGTACACACATGATAGTTGAAACTATCTGGTAGCTTGAACATCATAGATGTTTAAAGTTTAGTGAAGGCTCATGGTGTAGGCACATCTCTGTAAGACTACTTTATCGATAGCTAGAGTCTCTGCAGGGAAGTCACACATCCTTCCAACTTTCGCCGGACCCTGATCAGGCAACAAACCACAGGGCGTAGGCACAACACCACTGCTAGTTCCCTCGATATCATTACAGGTCCAGGGGTATTTCTTCGCCTTCTTTGCCATCGTTATTGTGACATTAGATAAGCAGACTCCAGTGAAAGGATCACCAGAAATACCTTCAAGTCTACCGGCCATAGAGACATTATTCGCAACCACATCCTGGTAATTGATCCCTTGGATGACTGGTAAGGCATTCTTATCATACTTATTGTCAGCATGTGAACCATAGTTTCCAGTCATCCAAAATACCCATTTCATGGTGTGCAAACTCATTCCTTCCACGTAAATGTCCTTCACAAAGCCTCCACGTCCTATGGCAGTCTTGATCCTAACCCCTGATTCGGTATTAATAGCAACAATGTCTTCTGCTCTAACATCTTGTATTCCACCAGACATCTCACTCCCTAATGCTATTGCAGCACTGTAAGGTGAAATGCACGTCAGACGCCTAATGACCAACTGTTTAGTTGGCATGCCGTATCTTATACCATACTCGTCCCAGCCACTTTTAACAGCTATGCAGTCATCTCCAGAGACAATGTAGCTATCCTCAATTCTTGTATTCGTACAAGAATCTACATACGAGATTACGATTAGTTGGCTGAAATAAGTTTTAACTCTTGAATTTACTGTAACTAGCTGATCATCAATAAACCAACCTGGATTTATTCCATCCGTGTTAGGGGACGTTACTGGAGCTAGGATCGTTATGCCTTGCATAATAATGTTGCTGCTGTAAACAGGATGAATATTCCAGGATGGGGAGTTCAAAAAGGTTAAGTTTGAAATCTGAATATTATCTGTGTGCATTATTTCAATGAGATAAGGTCTTGTGAATTTCAATTTCTTCTTGTGAAATTGCTGCCACCACAGAGAACCCTGTCCATCAATTGTGGCATTTTCACCTAAAATGAAACAGAAATTTCAAGATAGGTCCCATGATGTTGAAAAACTGTTCAAATTTACCTAATTATCATGTGGTGAAAAAGTCAGGAGTTTAGGTAATTAGTTTACCTGTTACAACAACATCAGTAAGATTTGTACCAAATATGAGACTGATGTACCTTCCCCCTGCTGTATCCCTCCCATGGCCATATGATGGCAATGGTTCGATTACAGGCCAACTAGCTATGTCCTGAAACAAGGTTAGATAATCAACTGCATATGGTATCCCGGGTGGGAAGTCTTAGGTTGAGTGATGCCTCTTGAGGTAACGACACACTAGGAATGTCATAAACGGTATACTATATAGGAAATATCATGTAATAACAAAACTTTACAATAATATATGAGAAGTCCGAAAAAGCCAGGGTCAGAATATATTCATGCATAGGCTTAAAAATGAATATATACTATTGCAGCCCATGAAACTTTATCCTTCCATGTGCAGTTAATCATCCATCTTGTACATCTTATCTAATTTACTGAAAACTGTTGAAAAATTGTCTTCATGCATATGGGCAGTTTTGGGACTTATTCTGAAGTCATTATTGAACAAATAAGTTGGAATCAATCTCAGTTACCTTAGCCAAACTGATTAATCAAATCACTCTGTTTATATTCATCTTGACATTAGCCAATTTTAAGGCAGCTCAATCAGTTAAATTAGAGTGTGCAACACAAGACAAATGGTCATACAAACTATGAATAACCAAATGCTACATCAATAGATGCAGCTGCTTTTCCTAGCCAGACAGCATAGAAGAAAAATGTTACAACAACAACACGCCCCAATCCCTTTTAAGAGGTTCCCGCCTAAGTGAGGTAGGGGAGTCGGATAGTACGCAGTCTTACCCATGTGATAATAACAGGGAGGTGCTTTTGAATTGACCTTTCAGAGAAGTGCAAACAACCATCTACTACATCATAAGAAGCCTTGGTGCTGGTAGTGTACTAGTGTCACAGGCCATTTTGATTTATTCCATTTTATCGAAGATCTATAGAATATAAAATCTTCGACTCCAAATGACATGGAAATCAAGAAAAATGTTACACCAAATTAGTAATGATTTTGGCAAACCTGAGAAGCAAGAAGAACAGCATCTTTATGAAGATAGAGGGTGAAATGACTAGTGAGGTTAAAGCTTCCTGTTAACCATTTTCCAGCAGGAACATAGAGCTGAGCACCCCCATCTGATCCATATTGGCTCAGTTTATTCACAGCTACCTGAAATGCCTTAGTGTTCAATGTCTTTCCATCTCCAACCCCACCAAACTCAGTTATTGATGCACTGTGTGACCTGCAATTTATGGCTGAGTACTCCAATCTTTCATATTTTCTAGCTTTTCTGCATTCCACTCCTCCCCCTATACTAATAACTCCTAAAACTATTACCAGAAATTGTATTTTCTGCATTAAAAACAAAAGATAAGCTAAGATAACAATTAACAATATCAAATGGCTAATATCAAAATTAAGCATTAATATACTGATGCATGGAGATGATAACAGAGTAAACGATTTGCATGTTTAATACTCAGAAACTATTACCATGCCCCAATGTTTTCGAAAAGACTCCTGCCTAAACGAGATAAACGGGTCCAAACTAATGCTAATGCTAATGCAATACTCAGAAACTATTAATTATAAATTTATAATATAGTTGAAGGGCATTTATTTGGAGGGTTAAACTTACATGAAGTCTGACGAGGCAGCATTTCAAGAACTGCTCCATTATTTGAGAATTGGAATGCAGAGTGGAATGTTTTTGGTGGAAACTGCAAAACACTACGAGTATTTATAATTCGAAAAGGGGTGCTGCTGGTATGTGACAATAGTTTTGGATCATTTGATTGTATATATATCTATAATCTATAATATATATAAACAAAATAGGTGTAGGTAGTTATTTGGCTTCACAAAAAATCATATTCCAAATTTATTATTAAGTATATTATCTGATTAGTTATCCCATTTTATAAAAGTAGAAATTATCGTATTACGTATACATCTTATGCTTAGAATCATTTTTTTCAAATAAAGAAAAAAACTATCATTACACTTGCATAAAGCACCCCATTCTCGGAGAAGTTATTTCATAAATCTATGTCTCAGTAAGAATTTGACCTCAACTTTGATTTGTATGTATTGATAGTGATTTTTAATAATGGTCATTGAATTTATAGTAATTTTTCAATTTATATAAATGAGAATCATAATTTAATTTTTATACGCATCGCGTGTGTCAAATTACTAGTTATATATAAAGAAAATAGGTGTACGTAGTTCTTTGGCTTTACCAAAAAACTTTACCATCTATACCATTTTCAACTTTAGATTTTTAAATTTAACTTATTTGAGGGTATTTTTATAACTTTTATATAATTGAAAGTTACTATATATTTGAAATTTGAAATTTAAATAAAGTGTAAAAATCAATTGTAATGCAAAGAAGAATTTTTATTATTTATGATAGGGGATACAAAATAAAAACCCATTGTAAGGAAAAATACTTTCGATTATACGGGTTTTATCAAATTAAAGAGGATCATTTGTCCAAACTATGAGTCCTAAGCGTTCTTTGAGGATTTGTAAGATAATACGAGCAAGCTTGACTTGAGAGCGATTTGATTTGACTTGAGCTTGATTTGATTTGACTTGATAGAAGCTTGATTTGAGTTTGAGCTTGATTTGATTTGGATTGATTTAACTTGATTTGATTTGAATTTGGATAGAAGCTCTCTGAAATTTGAATATGTGTCTTGATGTGATGGACTTGAGGCGTGCAGACTTGGATATGGCCAGAGGCAGGGGAGCATAGCGGCGTATTCTAGTGTTGGCGGTATGGACTTGATAGGCTGGATAAGCTTATTTGTGCCTTGATATGATACTTGATTTGAGATAGAACTCAGGCTTCGAGGTTGTATGGGTGATAGGAAGCCAGTGTTAGGCCGAGGCATTGCTTAGCACAGCACATACTACAATTGGCTTGCTTGACGTGTTGGCGTAGAGTGAGATTTAAGGAATATAATGCATTAGAGGCTTAAGTGAATTTGGCATCATTTGAGGTTGAAGTGAGATTTGGCCTCCACTTGAGACTTGATTTAACCTTTGGAAAGCAATTCTTACAGTTTTTTTTCTACAGTGGCTGCCAATTTGTTGTTGTATAGATGATCAGTATAAAAAGAGGTAAAAGGCTTTCCGCTAATGATGATCTTGATCCAACTGACGAGGGGTTTTAGTATTATGTTTCACTAGCATAGAATCAAAATTTATTAAGGAATTTGACAATTTCAGTTTAGTATTCTTATATCACAGGATTTGATGAATAATGCGAGATTTATGGAGAGTTCATCAAGTTTTTGAATAATCGGGGGCTACGTAACCCAATTTTTGAATATTCGGGCGTTCTTTAGAAAGCTTTTAAATTGGTCTCATCCGATTTTGCTTAACTTGAAAAATTATTGATTGCGTTTGTCTGATAATTCTTAATTTCGGTACTTTATTTTGGCCACCCTAAAGGTGTTTTCCGACCACCCGCGTGGTATTTTCTTTGGCGGCCTAAGTTTGTAGAAATCTTAGTGGTTTTCTACATATTTTCTCAGGGATTTTGTGTGTTTTTTGGTGCAAGAATGTTATGATTGTTGATGATTTTTGTGATGAATTTCGTTCAAATGGGGGGGGTATTTATAGGTTTACGTGCGCCGAATCTTCTTACGATTAGTAGGTTTGATTTCAATTGAATCCACGATCACGGCCCAGTTGAATTTTGAGGCAAGATTTGGTCCATCGGATAATTTGGAATTACTTGGTAATTCAGTAATAGAAATAGAACTTTATTTTTTGTGAAAAAGAAGGTTAGGGTTAACTACAGGTGAAAATATTTTAAGTATTGACCGGGACCTTTTAGACCTTGAGTTTGAATCACATAACTTTTGAATTTTGATTTGAACCACGTAACTTTTAGCAGTCTTTATTTTGAGCCACATGTGGCAAAGTCTTAGATTTTAAATACGTAATTTTAGATTCTTCATTTTTGAGCCACGTGACTTTTCGGAATGTTCGTATGGTAGGTTTTGTCAGTAAAATTAGGGGTTTTCGTACTAATTTTAATCATTTGTTAATCTTGGTGTTTTCTCGGAAACCCTATTTCGAGTTCAAATTTAGGATTAATTAATGTAGAAACCCTTATTTTTTTACTTCGATTAATTCGAGTATATTTACAGAGGCAGTCGTCGAGGAGTTTGATTTGAATTTAGGGTTTAGCAGAAACACAATACGACACGTGACATCTTTAGTGGCTTGACTTTTAATTAATTTGATTAATTCATGCTTGTCAATTTAATTATTTTGATAAATTTTAGGTGTCTACATCAATATCTATCAATAACTTCATGCGTGACTCATGAAATCGCAAAAGTTAGTATCATGTGAATTTATTTTATGATGACAAGAAAAATAGAAGTAGTATATTAGCCACTTATGATTTTAAATTATATATATAATTTTCATTTTTACATTATCTATTGATGAAATATCCGCAATAAGTGTGTGTGGGGTGGTAGTGCTCCTAAAATAAAATAAGTGACTTATACAAAATATTACATATAATTCGGACTCTCATAAATCATATTCCCTCCGTTTTAATTTAATTGATTATCTAACTCAAAAATATTTTCTTAAGATAATAGTTGGTTTTATTCGTTTTAATGAGTTGTGAGAAAAAAATACTAACTAATAAAAAATAATGTCAGTGTGTGGTGACATTAAAAGTAAACTAACAATCCATCCTGATTTATGATTGATCTGGTAGTCCATAGAATTTTTCAACTAAATAGTCAAAACTATTTTTTTTTTTAACATTAGTTATGCATTCATAAAATTTTGTTTTATAAAAAAAAGTTATAACTACTACCCACCAAACATTAATATGTCATAAATTAAATTTAAGAAGTGAGAAAATTATTTGATTAAGATGAATTGATAGTCAAATGAGACTTACGTTCTTTTAATTGTTACAACTAAAATTTCCAATCAAATTGATACGAATGTGAGTATATAGTATATACTACGTATTTAAGTATTTCAGTAATAAGTAGCATTAATAGTTTTCAAACAGTATAGTGCCAAAAATCATAATCACTCCAAAATAAGAGAGTTACGCACTTGTGCCCATTAGTGAAAACAAAATGACAGTTAAAAGGCCATAACTTTGTCCGGCATTGTGATGAAGGTGGGGTTAATGGACATCATAGGACTTTTTAGAATTATGGTAATATGATCGTATCGTTTGAGATGGTATAGTCATGATGCATCCAATTGATTCACGAATTATGAAATTATGATAGTAATAATAAATGAGCATTAAAAGAGGAATATCGAAAGAAGAGCGTTGTATTCGTATAATAAATCATATTTAATGGGATAAATCTTTATTTGATTTGATAAGTGTTATATTCTTAGTTTTTCAATTGATTCATAAAAAACAAGATACTTTCATCATAATATTGTAACATGAATCGTCTAGAAAGTATAACATATAATATACAAATCCATTTTGTTATTGGATTGGTTAATCATTATAGTTGCAGTGTATATTGAAAGTCACAAACCCGTGAGGCTCATCTCATCGCCTTGTCCACTACTGCCGACCCATTTCACGGGTCATCAACCATAACGGCCCCACCTACCATTTACCATCATCCTAAATAGTTACCCCTTCAGATTTCTTTAGTTGTGATCCTACTTATTTTTATATTAATTAAGACTCAATTAAAAATGAATAATATTTTTTTATATATATTTCTAATTAATAGATAAAATAATTTAATAGATATTGGTATTAAAACTTTTATTACATAAACATTAAATAGAGAACTTTAAAAGGAAAAATCGTCGAATATTGCGTGGAATTCCAAATTAACAAGCATTTTAAAATATTTTTTTACTAAGTTGGCCCAGCTAAAAACTAGAAGGAAGTATTAATCAATTAGGTAATCGCATAAATAATGTTTGAAGTTTGTCAAAACTCAAATTTTAGTTTTAAGAGTTATTATTGGCAGAATAATAGTCTCTGAAGTTCTGGACTTGTTTGACAAATAAACATTTTCTCCGATGTATCGTTATACTTTCTCCGGTTTTTTAAGTTGCCATTCTAACATAATTTTTTTGTTTTAAAATAGTTGTCATTTTAGTATAATAAATTTATTAACTACGTTTCGATGTCTTTTCGTCTTTTTAATTTGAACTTTTCAACTAATAAATGATATCATTTAATTAATTGATATTTTTATATTTTTCGATGCACATTTTATTTTTCTTTTAAAGCGTAGTTGTGCAAAAGTCTAGGATGACAAGTAAAAAAAATCGGAGAGAGTACTATTTTAACGTTGCATAAATGAGTTTTTTTATTTAATTTATATATTCACATAAACGAGTTTTTTTTTTGTTTAATATTATTAGCATGTGATATTAGTTAAAGAAAATGACCATTTGTACAACATGTAACTTTAAGGATTATTATTATATCAATCGATGTTAATGTTCCTAGTAATGAAACTTCAAAGGCTAAGTCATGCCTTTCGTCAATCTTAGAAACTATTTATACAATTATCCATATAACTTTAATTGTTTAATTGTTTAATTAGTAGTACTAAAAAAAAGTTAAGAACCTAGTACTGTTGGACCTTATAATAAGAGCATAGTATATATGGTAGAGATCTCAATTAGAAATGTAGAAACTTAATTTGAAGAAGAATATGAGCTTATAATAAGAGCATAGTATATATGGTAGAGATCTCAATTAGAAATGTAGAAACTTAATTTGAAGAAGAATATTTCAAATATTGTGTAATGTAAAATCACATTTAGTTAAGAGAGGTGTATACTCTTCAGGTCCTAATTTTTTAAAGATACAAAATTTTAACGATTTTACCCTACGACCGTATAAGAATATGGATTGAAAAAGCACTTTCCTTTACCTTCTAAATGTGATCCAATTAGAATAAATCCTATCGCGTATCTAGCGTAGAAATAATTAGATCAATGATTTTTCTAGTTCGAAAATTATTTTTATTAATAAAACATTGATTTAATTATTTTATAAGTTTTCTAAAAAGAGAAGATGAAAAATAATGACTTTTTATTTCTTTGAGTTTTTAGACTATGGAAATATTATTGTAATTTCTAGTTGTTGTAGAGGGATTGAGTAGTCACTTTGATTATCAACAAAAAAAAGGTAGTCACCTTCACTTTTTGTTTTTTGCATATATGATGTTCTTGATTGAGGTTAAATGTCGGCATCACCAGGCTTTTTACGTAAAGTGCCAGTTCAGAATCGCTGAAATCATTGAAGTGGTTTAAAAAAATTAACATCACTCGTTAATTGAAGCGCGATTCCTTTTCGTAAATTGAAGCGGAATTATCAAAGTGACAATTTCACACTTTCTAACAATATATTAATACTCAACACCTCATCTATCACTTTGTCTTACATCACAATCAGTAAAAATATAGTACTCCTCGATCTACCTCCCCCCTTCTCCAAATTATCCAATCTCCTTAAAAAATTGTTTTCTTTGTCTAATGATACAATGATGCTTGTTTGGATTTCTTTTTTCAAGCTCTATCGATTTATTTCCTTCACTCCATAGTTTATATATCATCAACGTTATATTATTTTTCCAATTAAATCATGAATACTAGAGATTTCAATTCATGAATGAAGGCAATCAAGATGCATGGTTCTTCATCATCATCTTTTAGATTTCTATCAAAACTCATCTTCATTATCATAACCATAACCTTTATCACCTACATTTTCCGATCCTTCTCATCGACCAACGTGGCTGATTTTACTAGGGAATCTTCCCCCAATAATAACCTCACCCAAAATATTATTAGACCATCTTCAATTCCAACCAACGTAACCGAAATTATTTGCAAGAAGAAAACCAAAAAAAAAACAACTCAATTAGACCATCTTGTTTTCGCCATCGCCTCGTCGTCTAAGGTATGGACAAGAAGGCAAAACTATATAAAACTATGGTGGAAGCCAGACAAAATGAAAGGGTACGTTTGGCTAGATGAACACATAAAAAATCAAACTTCGGACCACTCATTATTACCCACATTGAAAATATCAAGTAACACGTCGGAATTTAAAGACCAATACAATAACGACGAATCAGCAGTACGGATAGCTAGGGTTGTTTCGGAGACATTTAGGTTAGGGTACAATGATGATGATGATGTGAGGTGGTTTGTGATGGGGGATGATGATACTTTTCTTGTTACTGATAATTTAATTAGGGTTCTTAGGAAATATGATCATAATCAATTTTATTACATAGGGGGGTCATCGGAAACACATCTACAAAATATTATTTTTGGGTATAATACGGCTTTTGGAGGTGGAGGGTTTGCTATTAGCTATCCATTGGCTAAAGCCCTAGCGGAAATGCAAGATATATGTATGAAAAGATACAACAATTTGTTTACATCGGATCATAGGATTCAAGCTTGCATGGCTGAAATTGGAGTCCCCCTCACCAGAGAAGTTGGATTTCACCAGGTTTGTATACTTTTGTTATTTTAATTGATTAATCAAAATTTTGCGATTCGATTGATATCGGTCAATATGGAGATAGTATGTATGTAATATGTATAAAGTAATACTAGTGAAAAAACAAGAAATATATATTAAAGTGAAAAATGTAGTAGTGGAAGTTATTAATTAAAAGAACTTATAAACTCAATAAGCTAATAATAAATCCATAGACATGGAAAGTAGACCTATAATTAATACGGAGTACTACACTTTACTCTTTTAATTACGGAGTAATTAGGAAACTCTTCATTTGATAATTTGTTTATTGAACCGTTTTAGTCAATGGGTTAAAAAATTGTGATTGCACAACTTGCCTATATAAGTCCTGGAACATAAATTTATTGGCTTTCAATTACATAGAGATTCAAAGTTAATAATGCAACTTTTCTCATTTTTGAAAACAGGTTGATGTACTGGGCAATGTGTATGGTATGTTAGCAGCACATCCAGTAGCACCCTTAGTCTCCCTCCACCATCTCGACCTCGTCCAACCGATCTTCCCAAACGTAACCCAACTCGGATCCCTGAAAATCCTCAAACTCGCCATGGAACTCGATTCAGCTGGGCTCGCGCAACAATCAATATGTTACGACACTACACGAAATTGGACAATTTCTGTTTCTTGGGGTTACACTGTCCAAATCCAACGAGGCATCATTTCTGCTAGGATGATGGAAATGCCGGTTAGGACATTTTTCAATTGGTACAAAAGCAATGAACAAAATGAATTTTCTTTCAACACTAGGCCTTTTGTCAAGAATTCTTGCCAAACACCATTTGTTCATATGTTCTCTCATGGTCGCTATAATTCTTCAACTAATCAAACGTTTACTAAATATGAAAAATTTCCGAATGAAAAGACTAGATGCAAGTGGAGAATGGCTAATCCTGATCGTATTACCGAAGCTCATGTCACTAAGAAACGTGATCCACATCTATGGGACAACAAGGTATGTACCTAAAGCATCTATCTTCTATATTTCAAACAGAGTCTAAATTAAGTTTAGCTTAAAACTTAAAGCTTAAAAACGGTTATTAAACATTATTCTTGAATGGTTTTTCGGTTACCATATTGACTTTGATAACCCATAATGTATGTCATTTTAAAAGTGTAAAATCGTCACATTAATAGACTGTCGAGGTCCTGTCCTTGAATACCATAATGCTTGTCATTTTGTTACTATCGATTTATGTACAAAATATAAAAAGAATTATGGGTTACATAATGCATGTCATTTTGTTACTACCAGTTTGTTTGTGTACAAAATATAAAAAGAATTATGACTGAGTTGCATATATCGGTATAGTAACTAAGATAATGATTTAAACTAGGTCCGAACTGTTCAAACTTTAGGCTTAAACTTTATGGGTTGCAAATATTTGTATATTAGTGATGATGAATCCATTAATAAAAGCGCATTGAATTGTGGAATAGGCTCCCAGAAGAAATTGCTGTAGAGTTTTACCATCAGAACAACAACATATACTTGTCGTTGATGTAGGAGGATGTAGACCAGGAGAAATAGTAGAACGAAATGCACTTGCATAGAAATTGTTGGGAGTGCTATTTTATTCTCTTTGTGATTAGAAAATTTTGTGTTATGTGTTTTTGTAACTGAAATCCGAGCGTTCTGTACATCTGTAAAAGTTGTTTTGGTGATTCTTTATATCTTACAAAAACAGTATTGAAAAAGGTTGATTCAAATTTACATCAAAGCTATTGGAATTTACACTTTGAAAATCCCTTCTCCTGTGGAGGTTAATGAATCTATCAAAAAATGAGTTCAATCAAATTTTAATAATCCTACTTTATTGACATTTAACAAAACAAATATTCTCATTATTTACGATATACATTAATATACACTCTCCGCTACAAAATTAAAACAATAAATTATACTCCCTTTTCATTTCAAATTAACTTTGAAGATTTATTTTTTTTGTCAATATTTAAGGTTATTAGTTTTATGAGTGAACTTTCTATTTTACCCCTACAATTTAAAAATTAATAACCAACTAACTTGGATTCATATTTCGTCCGTTTCGAATTCGAGAATATTTTCGCCTCGTTTCGACCCATGACAATATTTTCGGCCCGATTCGACCTCGAACCATATTTTCGGCCTGTTTCTCTCTGGAACCATATTTTCGGCCGATTCGATCCTGAACCATATTTTCGGCCCGTTTCGACTCCGGACCATATTTTCGGCCCGTTTCGACCCTCCGACCATATTTTCGGCCAAGACCGTGGCACGCCAATGATCTCAATATCACATTTGGAGCGACTTTGCCACAATAACCTTAAAATGAATTTTGACGGTGCTCTTCGCGTAACTCGTGAAAGTTCCTAGGTTTCATAGTACGCGCTACGGGATTAAGATTGAACAATAAGATAGATACTATCTGCGAAGATGCCGTAACCGAGCAACATTCATGAACTCAAAAGCTATGGGGCGGAAATTGGCATACCTTCGACGATTCATTTCAAATTTAGCCGGGTCGAGCGTCAACCTTTAACAAGCTGATGAAGAAGGAGTTTCATTTGAACGGGATGAAGTCACGTAAAAGCATTTGAAAGTATTAAGGCATACCACGAGACCACCAGATTGTTGCACCATTATAAGAAAAAAAACCATTGATCTTGCATGTATGCCTCAAGACAGTCGCGGGGCATTACTAAGACAAGCAAACGAAGACGGAAAAGAGAACAGACGCTCCGAGCACAACGACGATGCCAAATGAACTAAACTATTCTCCTATTGAGAAGCTATGTTTAGCCCTCATTTTTGTGATCCAGAAGCTAAAACATTACTTTCAAGCTCATACTGTCCGCTTAATCTCAAGAGCAAATCCGATCAAGTATGTTATGTCGAAACCTGTGTTATCTGATCGGCTGGCAAGATGGTATCTCCAGATCCAACAGTTTGAAATCATATATGCGCTCTAAAGTCAGTTAAAGTTCAAGTTTCGACATATTTTTTAGCTGATCATCCCATACCCAGAATGGAACTCACCGATGAATTACCGTATTTAAGAGTGTCAGCTGTGATCAAATACACGCCATGAAAGATGTACTTTGACTAAGGCTACCCATGTATAGGAGTTGAGTCGAGTTGCTTTTCATAACGCCCGAACAAGATGTGCTCCCATACTCATTCTCGTTAAGTAATAAATGCTCAAACAATGTGGCGCGTAATATCAAGCCCCGGTATTGTGACTCGAAATTGCCGCGTGAAACGAGACTCAGCCAGCTGAAAGTTTACTATGACTCACAACCCATCATCAACCAACCTCCTTGGGGATTATGAAAGCCTAAAAGCCCAAGTTGATACCATATTACAACTATGCACTAAAACTCATGAACTATCAAGACTTTATCGAACACGTGCCAAGATTATTAAACAAGTACCGACGCTGACAAGTTTGGCTTCTCGCATCGGGCAGTGACAAAGGAAAGAAATTCAAATCTCGGTGTGCCAAAAATTGATCCCACCACCAATGCTTCTGAAGAAAGAGAAGATGCCTAAGAGTTTACGTGTCGCCATTTAAACCCTTCTTTGCACCATTGTTTGTGAGATCGATAAGAAGATCACTAATCTTTGATCGATTACCTTCAATATGGGGAGTTAATTGACGAGAATTCAAAGAAGATCGATGTCCGGTTGCCTAAGCCTCTCGGTTTGTCTATTACAAAGAGACTTTTTAGAAGATCATTCACGGATCAAGCATTGATGTCTCGGTATATAAAGTGGACATTCTCATCATTTGGAGAGGGGGAGAGTCATAATTCAAGAGAATACTGTGAGAGAATTCTTCAAGCAAAAGCACTTCTACACTTTCTTGCCTTCTTCAACAACATTATTCAAATCTTCAAAGCTTGAGCTCAAGCTGCATTCAAATCTTCAAGAAACAAACTCAAGAACTTCAAGGCTACATTCAAATCTTCAAGTTATTAGTTCAATAATTTAAGCAATATTCAAATCTTCAAGCTTCAAATCTAAAAACATTAAAGCAATCTTTTAAATCTTCAAACATCAAATTAAGAATTCAAGAACAAGTTTATCCGAGCCCTTGAATTCAATTTAGAGGAATCAAAGAAGTATTAGTGATTATACCACATCGCAGATTCAATTCAATCATCAATAAAGAAAATCATTTACAATTAGATATTTTTTCTGTATTTGATTTACTTTCTTTAACTTCTGAAAATTTGTCCACTCACTTTGTGCACAGTCATTATAATAGGGCCACGGAGATTCCATGTGGCAACCATTACCTCCCCATTTCCAAAATCCACTGATGAGTCATGAGAGGCCATTGCCTTTCCCTTTGTATTCTCATGCATCTCGTATGGATTCTCACATGAAGTTCATGGGTCCAGAAATCATAGTGATCCCTTGGGTTAATCATTATCCATCACTCAACTGCAAGAGAAACTGATCCCCCACAACTATTACACAGATTTCAGAACAATGTTCTTCCACCAAGTGAATTGATTACAGAGTTGAGCTTAATGCCAGGATTTCCTGTTGTCTGATTTTATTCCAAGGGTTACTGCCTTCTCAATAGTGATCATAGGAGTCCTAGTTTAGTGCTCAGTGAATACACCTTTAGCAATGTCATTGTACATGCTAAGGGTTACCATTTGCTTCATAATCCACAAAAATCATGTTCTGGTAATGGTAAGTTACTATGTGTTGTAGTTGTTGGTCTTGTACATTTGTGTTAGTGTTCATGACTTCATGTAATGTTATTGAGAAGTTTGGTAACTTTTTATGATTTTGTGCTGTTATTCAGAACTGGACTACAATGATTATATAATGATACAAATCATAAACTAATTACTCCACTACTCAATTATTCCTAGCTAAGAAAGAGGGAGATAAAGTAAAGAGAACAAAAACAGAGATCTCCAGGAGGTGTATAATCTGTATTCTTAAGACCACATTGGCTTATATGGGAGTATTTTCCTGTTTTGGGGGCGATTTTTGCAGATTTTTGCAACAAAATAATCAACCAAAATTTAAATTGGGCATCAAACGATCATCCCTCACAGAAGCGATGGCGAGTATTAGATCAAATGTCAAAAAGGTACAGATTTTGGACATACTTCGATAAGTTAGTCAAAGACTTAACCATATGAATTATTTCTGGACGGACTTCCAATTACCTGAAACTAGCTTACAGACTGTCTAGCAATAACTGCTTCAATATACCCCAAAATGGAAATGTGAATAATAAAGAAATGAATGGGACACCACCTCCCCATATGACTTGTTTGTGTACAGTATACGTGAGTGAGACTCAGACCGCGTGGACCTTTTCTCACGTTCAAGTACCCTTTGACATTTTCATAAGTCAACCCCCCATTAAAACATTTATTTTATCCATGCATTAAAAAAATTCAATAAGATAAAGAAAGCACATAATTGATACTTCCTCTAGTAAGAATACAAAAGATAAGCCATTAATATTGGCTAGCCCTACCTCAATCTCTTCCCAAATTCCTCCTCTTCCAACCATAACATATAAATATTCCTGATTGATATTTTTTAATTCAACTGACAACTACTCATCGCGCCACCTGGGCTGACGGACCGATCGGGTTACTGAGCTTGGGACTGCTTACATTTCCTGTCTGCATTGTGAGATGGGGCCAAGTGAGTAAATAAACCTCCTCAGAACAAAAAAAATATACCATCTAATTTCCTTACTCTGAAATAAATCATTTGGTTACACTTTTATATTAATAATTTTGATAAACTTTATTAAGATTTTGTTATGTGTTGTGTTTGTTTTTAAAAATTGATTTAAAAATAAATAAATAAATATATATCAATATTCATCGAACAATAAAATATGACACATAAAAAATAACATAGAATTCAGACTCGTATCCCACCACCCTCTCCTTCTCTCTCTCATCCTCTCCTTTATCTCTAAATAAGTGCTATAGCTGTGTTTGACAGTGTGAAACCCCACCAATATATTGACTTTTCTCTCTTCTCTATCTATAAATATTTATATTATTCTTTATAACACTAGGACATACTTTACATCTCTCTCCATTTCTCTCCCATCCCAAAGTCAACCCCTTGTTTTGTCTCTTTTTTATTGCAATCTCTCTCCACACTTTACCTTTGTCTCTCTACAAAAAAGTCAAAATGGAAGATGATTGGGATCTTCAAGCGGTGGTCAGAAGCTGCTCCGCCGCTACCTCATCCTCCTCCACCACCCCCCCATCACCACCACCACTACAACCACCACCACAACAACCAACAACAACAATAAGAACAACATATGCTACCTCAAATCTTGATTCTTTTTCCACCACTTTTCAACCTCAACAAACACAAGGCAACAACTTGATTTGTTTTCAAGATCTCATTGAGCAAAGAGAAGACAAAGATATCGAAGTTCAAGAGTTGCATGATCTTTGCAAGCCTTTTTTCTTCCAAACATCAAAAAGTCAACATGTTTCTCAACAAAATGTACCTGTTTCCCCTCTCTCTGTTCTTGGTTGCTTTCAAGATCCATCTTCTCAACAACAACAACGACCTCAACCTCAACAAAATCATCATCACCAACAACTATTAATTCAGAGACATATTGATGAATCAAGACAACAAACACAGTCATTATATGTTTCAAGAAAAAGGGATAGTTCAAACAACACACACAATCCAAGGTCCAAAAAAAGGTACCCTTTAACACATCTTTTCATTTCAATATAGAAAACTGAAAAATTAGTATTTCTCATCTCTAAAAAGATTGCTTACATTTTCGATTTTAAATTCTAATTCATTTTTTAATTTTAAACTCAAATCATTTTTAATGTGTTATATATTTGTTTGAAAAATATATATCGATGTAGTATTTTCAATATATTTTACTATTAAATTGATAATTTTAATTTAAATAAAAGTTTTGTATATAAATTAAAATCGTAAAATTTATTAATTTTTTATCATAAAAAAATGTAAATGTGATAATCTTTTAGGTATGTAACTAGTAATTAGTATATGACTTTTTATGAAAAAAATTGCTGAATATTATTGTAGATGTATACTTATTCTTGTTATTTGAACAGAAAAAATCAGGTAAAAAAGGTCTGTCAAATTCCAGCTGAAGGGCTATCTTCTGACATGTGGTCTTGGAGAAAATATGGTCAAAAACCCATTAAAGGCTCACCATATCCAAGGTCAGGCACCCCAAAAATGGCTTCTTTCCTATGAAATAAAGTCTTGATTTTTATTAATAAATCTAATGTTAATTCATAATACCAGTACCAATTAGTATTATCTTCATGAAATAAAGACTTTTATAGTTTTATTGATAAAGCTAATGTTTTTTGCTCAACTTCATAATACCAATTAGTATTATTTTCTAAAGTCTTTATTTTTATAGATAAAGCTAATGTCTTTTTGTTCTATCATAATACCAATTAGACAAATTAGTATTATGATTGATTTTTTTTTATAAGTAAGAAATATTATCTTTCCTGCTCCTAAAAAAGATATTTGGCCACATTTCGATTTTTTCATACTGATCCTTATCGTATATTTGTTATGGCCAGATAATATTTCATGAAAAAATATATCAATAAAATTATATTTTAAACTCTTTCCATCATATATTTTATCAAATATTATACAACACAAACAAAAATATATACTCACAAAGCTTAATCTACGAAGTTTAAAACTGTATAATCTTTTAAATGGTGAATATATATTATATATATTTTTTATTGAATTTTATTGATAAGGCTATTTTTGCTCAAATCCAAAATACCAATTAGCACTATAATCATAAATATTTTCCTAGTAAAATCTTGATTAATTTTGTGTTTGACATAATTTTTTTTAATTAAACAGAGGTTACTACAAATGTAGCACGTCAAAAGGTTGTCTAGCCAGAAAACAAGTGGAGAGAGATAGATCAAATCCCAATATGTTAATTGTCACATACACAGGTGAACATAGCCACCCTATGCCCACCCACCGGAATTCCCTCGCCGGAAGTACACGTCATAAACCGGCGACTAATTCCGACGACCCCAACAAACCCAACACACCATCTCTAGATGAAGAAGTGGAAAAGATGGAAAGTAGCAAAGATGATATAGAAGAAGAAGATGATGATGATAATGAGTTTGACATTTTGAACATGCCACTTGATGAGGACTTTTTTGTTGGTCTAGATGTTGACTTTCCTAATAATTTTCCTGCAATATCCCGACCCAAAGTGGATGATGTGCATAAGATTGAAATGAATTGATCATAACTGTACAGTGTACATACCCATTTTTCTCGGAAACGCAACTTATAAGAATTTTATTGCTCGTTTAACTATGACACATGGTTACCATAAATCTATGAAGTACCAATTTGAAGTTTCGAGGTGGGACGTTACAACAACTCGGGCGACCACGGAGGTGATGGTGGTGGAGGAAGCAAGAGAAACAGTTGTCACCTCAGGAGAGCATTGATGCTTTGCTTCTGAATCACTTTTCTTTTCTTGTTTTTTTTTTTTGGTTGATGATTAGGATTTAGGAGTATCAATTTTGGGACAGAGATAAAAAGAGAAAGAATCTTGATGTTACATTGAACTAGAAGTATTAGTATGTTACATTGAACTAGAAGTAGTAGTAGTTGTATTTTTTTTCTCCATTTTTATATGTATATGTAAGGTACAAATTCTTAATCATAGCCATCATTTTTAGAGAATGAAAGGAATTTATTCTGTTCCATAATTTGTGTGGATTGATGTAATACTTGTGTTATCATTGCTTTTGCAAAACAAATTAGGAATGGTATAAATTCCATCTCAAATTCCCAATTTAACATTGATGTTTCATTAATATTTGTGTTCAAAGAATTTGGTATATAAAGGTTTGGTGTATAATATCTAAAGATAAATCTTTTCGTTAAAATTCAAAGTCAAGTAAATAAATTATTGATGTAAACGGGTTATCTTTGTTGAAAAAACCTCTAAATTATTTGAATATTACTTAAAATGGAAATGAAGAACCAAATTAGAATATCACTATAATTAGGGAAAAAGATTACTTAAAATTGGATAACTTTATTGATAATTATTGGGTGGGGCATGGGGGATTTAATTGCTAATTACCACGAGATGTTCATGTTTTACTAGCTTGTACCCAAAAAAGGAAAAAGGAAATACCATTAATAGCATGACTTTAAAAACATTTCCCATAAATTATAGCCTCGAAAGTTACCCATTAATCGCCTAATTAATTGGTTGTTAACAAAAAGCAAAGAATGATTAATGATAATGATGGTGTTCCTACCTTTATAACATGTGAAATATAGGATTGCTTATATTTGATTGTTTGTGCACATGATTATGTTAATTTGCTCATTTGGGGGGTGGTTAATGTGAAAGAATTACTCAAAGTGCAATACAGCTTATCAGATGGACTTTTACCATTTTTGACATAAAGCATAGCCTTCATTCACGGGAATGTTTGGGATGATCACATAAAGGTAAGCAGATGTTTCATGAATTTTACTCCTTCAGGCACCACCAATTAAACAATCAAGCCACTGTCATTTATACCCCAATTTCCTTTTAAGAGTACCAACTTCCTGCATTGCTACAGTTCATTTAATGGTGTATTTATAGGTCCCCTTAATCCCCCGAGTCACGATCAACGACGATCAATGACCTAAAAGGACTATTTCCTACGTTTTTATCTGAATGACCTATTAGACGAAGAATCATCCATACATTCAATGATGATTAATGTGCAATAAAAAATTGTCAAGGTTTTAGCTTACAATACCAGATGATCAAAGACTAAAATTTCTCACATTGCATGAGATTCTCCAAAGAAATTTGTTGTTATGTTGATATTCGATACAATTTTGGGGCGACCAAAGGAACCTGGTAACGACCACAATTTGCATCCAAAGACGACCAACTCAAAAGAGGGGTTTCTTCCCATCCAACATTGCTAGCAAGTGATTCAAGACTTGCCCTCCTCCGTCTCTTAGACCAGAATGCATAAATTCGTTAGTTATCCATAACCTCAACTCTCCGATCTGAGATGCAGTCTCCATAACCAGCTTGAAATTGACATACATGTCCTCGTAGTATACAGCAGCAGCCACCGGTACCTACAAATCATGCGAGAGTTGCAACATAAGCACCAAAGTGATATCACGAGATAGTAGAAAATGAGATTCGCTCACCAGTAGCTACCATGTTTGGTACATACCTTGTTATTTTTAAGAGCATCGATGTCATATAATTGAGGCCAATCTTTCTTTTCTGACAATAAATGGGCAGCATCTTTGAATGGCTTCAAAGCATTGATTTCATCAAACATCCAGGGAAATACCATCTATACATAAAAACAATTAGAAAGATACTTACGAAAATAAAATGCTCTTTTTTCGTTTTTATGAAAAAACTCTTATCTAGCCACGTTCATCGGTGAATATCTACAAAGCAACAATGAAGCATGATGCTGTTACAAGGCAGACAGTTTCACTTGAAAATTGGGTAACAATCTTCAGATGGTTCCAGGAATACATGATTTTAAGAATCCCATAATCCAGAAAATCTAGTAGTCAATGATCCTTGAGAGTTCATGATTGTTAAAATTCCCTTCAATTTTTCTCAACCAATATATACACTCATTATGTAGTGTAAAGCTATGTCGGGAAGAAGAGTGAGTCATGGCATTTGATATATACCAGTTTCAGTATTTCTGTCATTCCTCCTTACCTCTCCAGTAAATAGCACAGGGCGGCCTTCTTTTGCTGCTTTGATTGCATCAAACTCACTATTGTTCTCAGACCTTATTCTGTGAGCAGCCCACCGAGATGAATCGCCCTTCAAGGTAACTAATGTCTCAGGAAATAGAAAGTAGGTACCACATTGAGTAAATTACTAAATTTGCATTCCAGAATAAGTCCCCTACCTCAGCATACTAGTGATATTTATTAGAAATAAAAACATACCTGACAATATATGACCTCGTGCATAAGAGCATATAAAGGATTTGAGTCAAACCCCAGCCATTTGTCAAACTGCACATCAAAGGTAATACTAGAGAACGAGCCATAGTCACCATTCCCACCTGGTAATTCATTTATTTAACTCATGTTCCATAAAGATGTATTTTTCACTTACAGCATTCAAGAAGTAATAGCTGATTTGCCTTTTCTCTCCTGCTACAATTACAGGGTCAAATACTCTCTCGAACCTGAATTCATCCCAAAGGAAAATACATGTTGCATTAATGCATTTTGCCACAAATTGCAGATACAGTTTTAGTTCCAAGATGATCGATTACTTACATGTAGTGCAAGCGCTCAAAACCTGTACTTGATCCTAATCCAGACAGACCAAGCAACTGCAATCCCCATGGTGTCAATGTTCCACCGGATGGGAGGAGCACCTGGGAAAGAAATATGAAGACTAAAGAGAGTAAGTACAACAAAATGAAAGGAAAATATATAGATGAAAGATTGCAGTATATTAACAACCATTTTAATCAAGTAAGCAACTTAGAATGCTGGAATTGCTTACCCCACCCCCTTCAGACTCAGATAAGTAATTCACAAGTTCCTGAACAATTTGAAGATCTTGCGGAAATCTCTTGTAATACTTCATATTCTGAATTTTTACTTGCTCAAAACAAACCCTATATACAGCATCAGCTGTAGTACCACCAGTTATTGGAGGGATTCCACCAGTCAGAAGAACTTGTTTCAATCCTTGTGGAGCAAAACTCAAGTATGTCACCGCACAAAATCCCCCAAAGCTCTGCATAGACATATCTTAGACCAATGAAGTATAACAATTATTCTCCACCTATAACTTCATTCTAAATTTCTTAATGTTGTTTCTTATGTCACTAAACATTGGAAAATGAAGTGAAACTGGGAAAAGGATTTACCTGTCCCAAAACTGTCCATGGTGCAGCATCAGGAACAATTCGTTTTCTAATGAATTCCGCATCACGCACTATATTGTCAGCTCGAAAATGTTTCAGGTATTCTACCAAATTCTCCGCACTCTTTAGTTGTGACATAGATGATGGTGTTAGGGGAGTCGATAAGCCTGTTCCGCGCTGCACCACGAAGTAATCATAAGAGAATGTAAATTATCACGCCAGGCAAGAGAAGAGCAAGACTGCATGCCTGATCCATTAATATCACACGATACTCTTCACATGCTCTACTTATCCATCCACTAGCTTCAGTTGGCCGAGGGCATTCAAACCCTGGTCCTCCTTGCAGGTATAACAGATATGGCATGGATCTTTCTTCCTTTCCAACTGCATAGGGTCTAATTCATCAACCAGATCAAATCTTATAGAACTATCGATAATAACTTAGTATGATAACTGCCTACAAAAATTTATATTCCATACAAACACTTTTCACATATGGGCTGAGGCAGTTTGAAGTTCAACATGGATACTGCAAATTTAGTAGGATGTCAACGATCTCTAATAAAATAATTATTTGAAAAATAAAAAAATTCCTATTCATTTTCTCAAAAATTATTTCAGTACCAGTACGTTTTTATATTTTTCACTATATCTATGTTATCATCATATGCTGATATGCTATCAATGTTTCCACCCTCCTACATAAAAAATTCTTCCGTTACTCTCAAGGTATCGCTTGACATACGAAAACTATCAAATCAAGCATACATTTTCCAAAACGATGAAATCAACAACTCAAAATTCACAAAAACAAAGAGTCAAATGACAACATACATAAGAACACAACTGATAATCAATTGAACAATCGAGAACGATAGGCAATCTAGCTCAAGCAATACCTGCAACAACCTCACGAACGAAAACAGTGATCCTAACTAATACTCCGTAGATGATTGCTCAATCGATAATACTCCCTCCATTTCACAAAGACCGTTCAATGTCGAAATTTGACCGTTACCTTTTTAAATTTCAACTCATTTATTTTTATATTTGTTGCACACTACCTCAATTTCAAATTAAACGAGACGTTTAACTTAACAATTAAATACTCAACGTTCACAACAAATTAATCTCATTCAAATATTTTCTTATGAACATAGTAACACATAAGTGTGCAGTGCCTATTATAAAATTTTATTGATCATTTGTTATAAATACAAAGTTAAGCGAATGAATTATAACTTCAAAATTATATCGACTATTTGTCGAATAAAAACCTATCAGTTAAAATTGAAATCACGAGAGCAACATTTTATGAAATATAAAAATCAAATGTTATTAACATGATAATTTTGATTCAAATCGATTAAAATTAAAGTTACCAGTATCAATGAAGGTAACAAAATTCGCTAATTTCGATAATTAAAAACAAACTCATAAGATCATTTATTCATTTATAATGTAGCTGCATAAATACCTGAAACAACCTCGCGAGCAAAAATAGTAATTTTCTGCGAAGACTTAAAGTCAACGGAATAATCGAGAGGAACGTTGAATTTATGGTCACGGAGTCGGAGATCGGGAACGGAGTACCAGTTTCCGGCGAGATGTTCCGACGAGGTTACTCCTTTAGAGGTGGCGGCGGCGGTGATCATTGCGGCGGCGGCGGCGGTGAGCATGGTGGCGGCGGTTGAGTAGCGGAGGAGAGTACGAGTGGATAAAGCAGAGGAGGAGGAAGTGTACAAGTGGAGGAGTGGAGTTGGTATTGATGAAAGTGCGCGAATTGTTAGCATAGTTGTTCCAGGGGTTACGTGTCACAATGCTAACGAACTCACGCCAGGTTTTTAGCAATACTGAGGAGTGCAACAACAGAATATGTCGTTAGTACATTAGGGTTTTCACTTAACTAATTTAATACAAAAACGTTCCTATTAAGAATCAAACACTGAAATTACCATCACAATTTTGTCACCTTTTTACCAACTAAGCGACGCGCAGTTCGGCATGGTCGCTTTTTCCTACAAGAGGCTGAGAGTTTAGAGCGGATTTTTTCATTAACCATAGAAATTACAAATTACATAAGATAATAAATGAGTAATTCCTTGATTTTGTGAGACATGGTGATTTTTCTGCTGATTCCTTATATTACGCTGCTCTTTCGATATTGCCCCAAATATTTTTCCTCGGATGGTCCCTATCCCTATTGAAAGTTCCCTATAATTATCTGGATTTCATACACAAATTCCATACACTTTATCCTAACACTAAACTAAAGTTGCAGAGTGAGGTATTTTACATAATTAAAATATAACTCACACTTTCTTCTTTAACACAACCCACTCCTACCTAACTTACCCCGAATCCCCTCACTCTTAACCTTACACCTTCTTTCAACACAACCCACCCTACCCCTATCCCCACCCCCAACCCCCATAATTGAAGATGGGATAGATTTTGTATAAGCTGTACTAGTGCTCTAAGGTAAAATGATGACTACACTGATAAAATCGATGAGATTCAATAGGCAAAATAAACTACAAATTACAATGGAAACTCTGCAAAGCTTTACAAGCTACAATGAAGCCGCTAAGATCTTAACATCATTTAGAGCACTAGGACTGCCCCTCTACTGCTGCTGCGTGATCGGATTGGTTATCTTTATTTACACTCCATCCATTGTTCATCCTCTTTGAGGCCTTTTTCCCACTGTCGAATATTCAGTTTTAGAGTTGATTGTTTCCTTATCTGACCAAGTGAAGCTAAATTTAGTTTACAAACATCTCTAATGAAGGGAAGACATAATATACTAATTTCTCGCTTTTAATTTGACGAAATATGTCACTAATAATAAGGGATGAAGTAACATCATCGAACAAGTCACAAAACGGATGGGGGGGTTGTACTATCATAAATCTGGAAGAAATTGGAATGAAGAATTTCGGCAATACTCATCTCAGAACGCACGTTCACAGCGTGTTTCTGCAAATGTAAAAATGTGAGGAATAGCATTATATATTATTTGGGGGTAGAAGTAGTAGGGTGGGGTAGGGGCACAGATGGGGTTGTGGGTGATAGAGGGTAGTAGGGTAGAGGTTTGTGAGGTGAGGCGCATGGTGGGTCAGGCTGTAAGAATAAGACGTAGAGTGTCAAGTAAGGAATTGTTTTGTGCTAAAACGGTAGTGCCACAATATATTTTAATTACGTAAAATATATACCTACACTTTAAGAATAAGTTAGCAAGAAAATAATATTTTGTATGAAACTCGATAGTATAACGATGAGACCATCCGAAAAAGATAAAAGTGATAGCCGATCAGTCCAAAAGTTAACGATGATATAACTGTAAAAGATACGACAAGATAAGTGAATTCAAAATTAATTGAAATTTCTAATAAAATTTAATCAAATTTGAATTAAGAACGAGAGCCTTAAGATAAATTATATTTTAAATACGCTTTTATCATCATCCACCTTATCTAGTAGCGTCAACAAATACAACTGAACCGAACCGACGGAACTCGAACCGAAAATAACCGAATCGGGAGTGAATCCGATTGAACCGAACCGATTTAGGTTCGAAAATACAAAACCGAAAATATTTCGTGGGGTTCGGCTTCGAGAACCGACTTGCCTGTCCGATTGAATTTTTAATTAAAAAAATTAAAAAATTATATATATATATATATATATAACTCAAAATAATCGAGAATCGAACTGAACCGACGAACTAACTGTAACCGAACTTGCTTTGCTCCATTCAATCTTTAACCGACTGTGCCTGTTCGGTTCGAAATACCAAACCGAACCGAACCGAATCTAATCTAGTTTCCCTCTACCTTATTTCGACATAATTTAAAATATAAAAAGTTTCCAAATAACATCTTTAAACATTCACATCAATTCATCTAGAATATTTAATTAGATTAATTTTTATGTTTTATCCCCTCTCCAATTATCTAATCGGTAAATTGACAATTTGCCACGAAAAGGACTGTGATCGCGCATGAGTTGAATTCCCTAACAACACTTTATTGGTCGAACTTTCATCTACAAAAATGTTTTACTTCCACTCCATTAACATAATCCCACCTTGGGCTTAAGCTGCATCATCATTCCTCTTCCTCAGCAACTAATTAGGGTTTATCCAAAAAACCAATATTCTATTGCAAAAAACAATGCAGAGATCGGTTAGGGCAATATCGTTAGCTCAAACTATCAAAGTCAACAAACCAGCGTTGACCTCATCATATTCATCAAATTCCAATAATAATACTAATGAAAAACTCATAGCATCAGTATTATTCGAGAGGCTTCCAGTAGTTATCCCCAAAATCGACCCTGCTATTTATGCTTTTCAAGAATTTTCGTAAGCTATATTCCATTTTTTCTGAATTTTTATTTAATTTTATTTTCATTTTTTGCTCAATACTCCCTCCAATCCATTTTAATTGACTTTCCCACGAGATAAATTATTTATTTTCAATTATTCTTTAACTATATTATTAAATAAATTCTAAAATTAATATTATGAAGTATTTAAATTCCATTTGGCGAAATATATAAATTTTATATTTTTTAGAATAAGGAATAATTAGTAATTGATGGTGAAAGTTCAATTTTAAAAAAGTCAAACGATAATTTAAATTATCGAGGAAGAGATGGTTAAGATAGAGTATGATATAATTGCTAAAATCTGGGCCCTGTATAATATGTATAATACATTTTAAGCACTGAATATTTGATCTGTGCAACGATCTCGAAATTAGTAAAAAAGTGCACTTTAGTAATGAGGCGTTAAATTTTGACGGAATGGGGGACTAAATTGCTCATTTTCGACCAATATCAGCTACTAAAGCCTAACTGCAAACACCAAGTTGTCGAAAATTACGTTTGATTCAAAAAGTGGTGTGCTCAGATTTTCGCTTGAATTAACGCCAATGCTAAAATAGTGACTAAAGCAGCAATTTGCACTCAATTACACGAAACATTTGCGCAAAATTTAACATTTAATGAAACTAAAGTGCAAATTGCACATATTATCTGGAACTATTTTGATACTTTTTTTCTATAGAGTATTATTGTCTTAAATGATGATGGAAATACGGTCTATGGAAAATTTTAAGTACTACCCATATTGCTAAAAAATGGTTATGTTTGTTTTTTAATTGTCGAAAGTACCGAACTTTGATGTGTTAATTGAGTCACATAACTTTGATTTGAATCGAACCTATCGTGTTAATAGTAATGTAGGCAGAAAACAATATTTTTTGATATGTTCGACATGCTAGTCAACTCATCAAAATTCAAGATTGGACAGTCTTTTAGTGATAAAGGGAGTAATTTATATCGAAAAATTGAATGAATATGTTAATCAGCATCACAATTCACAAACCCTTTTTGTTAATTATATGATGATGTTCTGTTGAATGAAGTCGAAGCACTTCGACAAATATGCAGTCCTTTTTTACATGTTTAGGATTAGTATAAACAGGTAGGGGAGTGTTTCGGGGTGAAGAATCAATAGTTATTCGATCATCTTTCCTTTCGTTTCCTATTCAGAATCTCTGTTTGATACTTAGCAATGCAATATTCAGGTTTCGTTGGAGACAGCAGTTTCGACGGGAATACTCAGAGAATTTCCTTAAAAAGTCTGACTCTAGGTATGGCTCTCCCTTTTGCAATTGAAATCTGTATTTGATGATCGGCTAGTCAAGGCACCAAATGTTGTATAGAACTATAGATAGTGATTCTAGCTCGCTCTGTTGATGTTATGGCTCTCATTATGTGTTCACAGGGGAACAGGTGACTACCAGATGGAGTATGTTCCAGCTCCTCGGATAACTGAGGCTGATAAGACCAACGATAGAAGGTATTCCCTTAAAAATTGTGAGGCTCTTTTCTACATTCACAAATCGACTTATAAGAATTATTTTGAGGTTACATGCATATGTGTGTCAGTTTGATTTCATAGCATCAGCTCCATTATGAACTTTTAGGTGAAAAGCTGGTTGAATTAATATCTTGTTGAAATTGTTCTTTTGTTTGTGGGAGAAAAGATCTAAAAGCTTAGTAGTGATACAATCATAGTTCATAATGTTCTATGACTTCTATCTATTGTAACTTGTTATTTGCACTCCTTTAGTTATAGCTGGAATCTAAATTGAGTGTACCTGAAGAGTGCTCACCTTTAGCTATGTTTCAGTGTTACAATAAAATTGATCCTCGATGATGACCTATTATATTTCCCTTGCAGGTCATTACAGCGTGCACTTGACCGGAGGCTTTATCTTCTTCTCCATGGCCCTAGTTTTGGCTCTCCAAGTGGGAATCCTGTATGGCATTTCCCAGAAAAAGTATACGAGGCAGAAGAAACCTTGCGCAAGGTGATTGTTAACATTTGTTTTCTTACCTACCTTGTCGAGTATAGTTAATACAACATCCAAACTCAGAAATTGTCTGCAGTGTGCAGAATCTGCCCTAGAATCTGTGATTGGAGATCTGTCACATACTTATTTTGTTGGGAATGCGCCTATGGCCCATATGGCCATACAACCCTCTGAGGATGCTAAGAAATTTCCATCGTTTAAGGTATAGTCATTCTGGTGTTTCCTGGATTACTCGTAGTATTGGTTATGGTTTTGACTGCGTACTTAACATTTGTTCTCTGCTGAATTTGCAGCGTTTTTTCTTCAAGTCTCAAGTCATCGCTGCCAACAAGTTCAATGTTGGAAAATGTGATGATTTCTTGTGGGTGACAAAAGATGAAGTGCTGGAGATTTTCCCCGAGCAAGCTGAGTTCCTGAACAAAATGATCATAAGTTGATCTAGAAGATCGCCTGGACAGATTCCTCAACAGAACAGTCATCATCTGATACGTTGTATGTTTTTACAACTTCCCAATGTTCGTTTTGTAGTCATTTATGATATTGTTGATACACTTGTTCCCTTAGGCCATTGCTTATCTCTAAGGGCTCATGAGTAGTGATTAGCATAAGCCAGGGGTGTTCTTTAGTCTTTTTCTCCATCTCTCCTTTTTTTTGTTATTGGCATCTGGATAGCCTACATCTCACTCATGCTGAATAAGCATAAATGTTGAGCAATAGATAATGTTTTTTATTTTTGTCTTTTTACCATAAGTTTGGTCCAAAATGATCATCTCATAAACATAATTGAGCCAACCTCCACAAAATTAACAAAAAAAAAAAAAGAAGACAGAACCACAATAAAAGTGAAAGAAGAGAACACCATTAATATACGAGAAGTAGAACAAAAATCTTTTATGCTGGTAGTCACTTGTTCATATTCAACACTTAGAAAAAAATATCTAGTTAAGTGATACTATGAACTTAAGTTTTACTATTACTCCATTTTGATTTTTGAAGATGGAAGGATATGAAACTTCTATATTAACGAAATATGATCTTATGCATTCTTTACATGCTTTCGTTTGCAATCTCTTTAATTATAAATTATACTCAATATATCATGCATATGATGAAAAATTATGATGTAACTAGAATCTTGCTGAAATATTATTTACTCTGTATTATTTTAGCAAAAGCTTAAGAACACTCCAACATACATTACAATTTGCTTTGCATGCAATAACATACACAAAAAACACACAACACCACACAAAGTTCAATTTTATTGATTTATTTTGGAGTAAATTCAACCAGAGATATCAATGGCCTTGACTTGAGGTTTCTTCTGTTCTTCCTTAGGCACAGTAACAGTCAACACTCCATTCTCCATACTTGCCTTAATCTGATCCATTTTAGCATTATCAGGAAGCCTAAACCTCCTCACAAATTTGCCACTGCTCCTCTCCATTCTATGCCATTTATCATTCTTCTCCTCATGTTCTCTGCTTCTTTCACCACTTAGTTGCAAAACTCTGTCTTCTTCAACCTCAACTTTCACTTCCTCCTTCTTGAGCCCTGGAAGATCAGCCTTGAAGATGTGAGCTTCTGGGGTCTCTTTCCAATCAATTCTTGCGTTGGCGAACGCAGATGTTTCATTGTTGGAAGTGTTGGATAGAGCACTACTTGAGAATGATGAAAAGGGGTCCCAAATGTCCATTGAGAATGGGTCGAGGATGTTGTTTCGTCGGCCTCCGAACATGCTTGGGATCAATGACATTGTTGCTATTTGGTTTCTTGAAAGAGTTGAGAGTATTATGATGATGATTGAATTGCTTGGTGAGGTTGTGATTGATTGTTTCTTGATGGTTTGAAATGGGAGGATTGTTGGGTATTTATAGCAAGAGGAGGATGTTTCTGGATGAGGATAATTTGGTTGGAATCTATAATGTTCTAGACAAAAGTAGACAAAGATTTGGGACAAGGACTAGAGTGGCTTGGAGAGATCTAGAGAACTCTACCATGTTATATTGGGCCAGTAGAAGAACATAAAACAAGGAAAAAATGGCCCATGCATGACCCAATGGAAATATGTACCTCATAGTCTATATCAGTTCAACACTTCCCTTTTAAACGGTTGCGAATCGAATACCGGTTTTTCACGCGATAACACGAAAATCAAGCTTTCGAATCGATTCAAGAAAGAAAGTCATAAAGACTGCTTCAATTATTCGACAAAGATAAAGATAAGCGTAGATCACGCAATATTTTGATTTATTCTATCATATCAAAGATAAGACGGAATACAAAATCTTGACTGATAGGGATAAGAAAACAAATCTAATACTGAAGAGCTATGGAATGCAACATTATATATCCTCCGGATTTTGGGTTATTTATATGCTTGACAACCTAACTTCGAAAATTGGTTTTGAATTACTTGTCCTTTTACATTTTCAATACATTTTTTATTATTTTATTGTTGTTATAGGATCATATATTTCTTACTTCATACTTATAATTCTAGGAGTACAAATGTTAAAATTGAAGGAGTGTTATTTATAAGCAGCGAGCTTCACTAGAATATGATCCGCAGTCGTTAGCTACTCATCGAGTATGGATTGGGTATACCTTGAACTGATATAATAATTTCAAACCATATCAGTTAGGTAAATCATACAAGTAAAGCTCTATATAATAAGTTGACAGATTCGATCAAAAAAGCATTAGAATCAATTTCGGTGAACTGACCGAAACGAGAGACTGGTTTGGTTCTTCTCCACTAATGGTTAGGCTGGCCCCCTAGTTTGACGTTTGTTGCAATAATTAATTACTAAGGTGGTTTAAGGACTCATAACTAACCCCATTCATTTCAATCTAGAATTTGAAGGAATGGAACGTTTCATTAAAGTCAAAACCATTCATTCTAATGGAGATTTTTTTTTTTTTTAAAAAAACCCACCTAACGCTTCCTTATATTTAATCGAACCTGCGACCTTTAAAGCTTATCAACGCTTCCTAACCTAAGACTGCTCGATGTTCTCTAATGGAGAAATTTAATACATGAGACTGGAGAACTCGGTACCCAATGAGATTATGTACACATATTTGTGTCATTTTATTGTAAAATACTCAGTAATTGGTATGATATGGTATTCAATTCATAATAATATAATTTAAAATAAGGTTAATTAAGAAATTTAATTATCTACGCTATTAAGATGCTTTCACCATTATTTATATTTCAAATCGTTTCAAGCTGATCACCTATCTTTAAAATTTGCTCCGCCGATCACTCATTCCGCTACTGAGAACACGCGATTTTCAAGTAGCGACATTTTGTCTTTCACATAATCGAATTCGTGATCACTGAACTTTTTTAAAGATAAAGATCGACGGTACTTTTTAAAGATAAAAGCGATCGACGGTACTAAGCCAAGATAGTGTGATCGACGAAACATTAAGCGTAAAACATAAGCGATGACCGTAACATTAAGCAAATATAGGAAAACATAGCGGAGTTAATTTAGTCAATTTCATATCTAAACGTTCTTAATGACCTAAAACACTTCTATTATAACATTTGATACCCATTTCGCCCAACAATTTTTGTTACATCTCGGATTTCAATTTATGACATAATTTTTCATATGAATGCATAACCAAATCAAGCCCTAAATTTTTTATACTTATTTTAATCCTCCCATTTTGCAATACTCAAACAAGTGTTCAATGAATGGTTCAGAGCCTCATGACGGAGAGATACGGAGAAAATCAAGAAATCAGTGTAAAGAAAGCTATAGAAATGTAATAATCTCGACAACAAAAAACGTATGCTGATATGTTCGACATGATTGACGCAGACTACTCATACCACCAAGATGCATGTTCTTTTCGTGTTCTCATCCTATGTTAACTCCATCATGTCGCTGACCTAGTGGTAATTCTAATGAATGGGCGACCATCGAAGTTTCTCACGAAAGACGCTGAATAAGACAAAACTACTGGAAAAAAGACCCAGCAGAGTCGTGAGGCTACCCATCAAGTCTGACAACGCATCAATCTTGAGCCGTTGCTACAAGAAACGAGGTAGATTATAATCGAAAAGGCTGGCTCTCAATCCTCGATATCAAATTACAAAGAATGCTTAAATCGCGTTCTCTTCACACCAACACAGTCATCGGTCTCGCCTCAAGGAGTCAGCGCCGGTTTGAATTCAAGATTCACCAATGACTATCTTCCCAATTTCTGCATGCTGGATCCTTTGTAGGTTAGATTCGTAAATTTCACAAGGTATTATTTTTCTCTTATTTTGGTGAGAGTTTAATGTTCAAATGCAAAACGAGGCTCGAATCGTAAGCATTTAAGACGGTGATTAAGATTACTAATTGGAAGAAATCGGTAGCCGAGATTGTAATTAGCTTTAAACGGCGTATCAAATGTTATAAAGAGAAATATTTTCGTCATCAATAACATTTAAATATCAACTCGACTAAATTACTCCGCTATATTTACTTAATGCTAGCGATCACCTAGTGTTTACCCAATGTTTCGCCGATCATATAAGTTTTAAACTACATACGATCACATATTCAAAATGTTATAGCCAATCAACAGTTGGATTAAGTGAAAAGACCTACCAAATTGTGAAATTAAAGGAGTGATTTGGAATAATCATTTAGTTGTTTGAAAGTCCACATTGACTATAAATGAAACAAATGTAACAACATAATGAACGATAATTTTTATATAGGGGATGAAAAAACTTATATTATACTCCCTCCATTTTTTATAGTTATCGTTTTAGCCAAACAAAATTATTTTTTTATAGTCGTCGTTTTAACATAATAAATAATTTTTTTTTTTACATTTTTAATGTAAATTTTTGACTATTTTTTCTATTGAAATAAATATCCAACCAATGATATTGTTTAAATTGATTGTCATTCTACATTTTCAATCAATGCACTTTTTTATTACTTTTTATTTTTCTTAATCTACGCAAGAAATGCTAAATGATAACAGAAAAACTTGGGCTATATATGGGTTAAAAAATATAATATATAGAGTGCAACTTAATTTTTAAATAAATGAATGATAAAAATCTATTCCCTCCATCTCAATTTAATTGATCACGTAACAAAAAAATTTCCTTTTCTTTTTATTTAATCATATAAGAATTCAATGCAACTTTATCTTGATTTTTCCAATTTTATTTCTTGATAAAATATTTTTTATTTTCATAATTAATTAAAATATTTTTTGATAAAATACCTTTTTGGGATATATTAATAACATTAATAAAACTATTAATAAAATATTTTTAAGTATTTATCAATTAAATTAACTAAGAGTATTATTATTTAATAATAAAAAAATTTACAAAATTTTAGTAGTACGATGAGGTCCTAGTTCCTCTTAGTGATACTAGTCGGCCAGAGTACAAACTATAAACTAGTCCAGCTCTCAAACACTCGCACTATATATATAACAACATATATGGAACAATTAGCTAATAAGAATTCAAGAAACATGGTAGACAGAGAACAAATCAGACCATTAGCCACTGAAACTGAGCAACAAATCATCAGTGATGATGAAGAAATCAACACTGCTTCAGAAAAGCAATTCACCATAAGCAAGAAAAGATGGAAGATATGCTGTTTTTGCATAGCTGCCCTTTTTCTGATCCAAGCCATAGTTGTAATAACCTTAATATTCACAATCTTTAAAGTTAAGGATCCAATTATTCGCATGAATGGTGTCTCCATCAACAAATTCAACCTCAACAATAGCACCAACATGACCATAACAGCAGATGTATCAGTCAAGAATCCAAACTATGCATCTTTTAAGTATGCCAACACAACTACAAGCCTTTTCTACCATGGAATCGTCGTTGGCGAGGCACGTGGACCGCCCGGGAAGGCCAAGGCTAGAAGAACAATGAGGATGAATGTGAGTGTGGATATTATGACTGACCGGATTCTGTCGAATCCGGTGTTTTCGAGTGATCTAGGAGTTGGATTGATCACAATGAATAGTTTCACTAGAGTTGGAGGCAGAGTGAAGATGTTGAAGATTATAAAGAGACATGTTGTTGTGAAGATGAATTGCAGTATTATGGTGAATGTTACAACTCAGGGGATTCAAGAACAGAAGTGTGACCGAAAGGTTAAGCTATAGGGTATGATTTCTGGATAGGTAATTACAGTAAATTATAGATATATTATGGATCTTGAACGCTTAAACTAGTACCAAGTCAGTTTCTTGTTATTATGATCAGAAATTAAATTTCCAGTTTTCTTTAGGAGCTTGTGTAATGATGAAGAAATATAGTTTTTCATAAAAAAATTGTTAATTTTAATAATTGAATTGGACGATATTTTTGGCTTGTGGAGTGTACATATTTTGAGATATTGTATTATTTTAAGATCTTTCAATATCCAATAAATTCAAATATTTTATATTTTCTTTTACTTGGATATGATCAAAATGGTTGATTATACTATATTTTTGAGTTAATTTGAAAATAATTTTCCTATTTATGAATATTATCATAGGGTGTAAGGATGTATATTATATAATTTTTCTTTATTTCGCATGAAGAAGTACGTTAATGTATGTACTCCGTATTATTTCAAGATGTCTCGAGCGACTCAATTGACCATGCTTCTTGTCAGTGTTCTTTTATTTGTTTCTTTATTCAAAGAGAATTTAATGTTACTGAGAAATAATTAAGTCCCATGAGGAAAATGAACATAAATTCCTGTACTTTTAGTAGTTGGACACTTATGGAGTTTTGGTCCAGTCTTGGAGGTGGATAGTGGACGGTTGACCTAACAAGATTGTGAATTCTGACATCATGAACTAATGTAGTTGAAGTCTTTGACATATCATGAAAAAACAATGTGAAATGTTCTGCTAGTTATGGAGTACTTGCAGATGTTTTTAGTGGCCCATGATTTTGCAGCACAGACAAGTTCATAGAATGAAAGAAAACTCTGTAAAATCCTTGCCCTTGGTTTAATTAACTATATACCTACATTATCAGTACCATTACTAATTATTACAAAACATAAAGTAATAAAAGCCAAAAAATGAATATCTCGAGAGGTAAAGTTTTTAGAAACTCTCATTTGACTAACATCAAAACCCAAGTGAAAATGATGCCATAAATGAAAATAATGTGATAAATAATAATGACATTATACCACATGGTCATTAAACCACAATCAAAAAACATTAAAGATCGAAAAAGAGATTACCAATTAAAGAAACAAAAGTTTCCTATTTTCAAAACATGAATGTGACTTTCATAATAACCTGCCGTTGTATTCTTTCAAAGCGTGAAATTAGCTGTTAAGTACCATTAAAGATTCATTTACAATTATTTACATTTAAAAAAAATCTACAATTTGATATACCAATTAAATACTTAAAGATGTTACCTTATAATACCAACAATTTAATTATTTAGTCAATCTCTAGCAAATAATACTAATTTAAAATGAGATTCATTTTATTGTATTCAAATTGTTATATAAAAACTTGATATCTGATATCTTTGAACCACCTATATTAAGTTCTCAAGGCTATGCAATTAATTGGCGCAATCTCTGTTTTGAACCACCTCTTTAATGCTGCACAACCCACCCACTTTCTTTCCTTAAACACCCCCCCACCCACCTACCCCCATCTCCTCCACAATGTCCTCCTCCACCTCTTCCCCACCACCTCCTAGTTATGAGCAGCAAATGCACCAGCCTCCTCCTCCGTCCTCCTCCTCGGCTCCTACCTCTGCTGCCGCTCCGCCTCCACACACCGCCGCAGCCACCACCACTCTCAACAGCCCAACAACACCCCCAACGCAATCTACCTCCCACGTATCGTCTTCGTAGCCGAAGACGATGAAGAAAACAACGAAAACATCCCTATAGGACTCGACCATGCAGTCATCAACTCATACCCAAGATTTATATACTCCAAGAAACTAAGAAATGAGAGTTGTAATAATATTTCTGATGTTGGTTTTGTTGGAAATGAGACAATGTGTCCTATTTGTTTGTGTGAGTATAGGGAGTCGGAGATGTTGAGGATGTTGCCTGATTGTAGGCATTATTTTCATGTTACGTGTGTTGATGCATGGCTCAAATTGAATGCCACGTGTCCTGTTTGTCGAAACTCGCCGCTGCCTACGCCGCTATCGACACCGTTGTCGGAGGTGGTGCCGCTCTCGCAATACTCCGATGGGAGGAGGAGGGGGTGAATATGAAAATGTTTAGGGTTTGATGGGGTGGTTTTTGTAAATGTGAGAAGTTGGTGGGCTATTTTGTGTTGCTTTTGATATTATACTATTTTATTGGGTTAGAGATATATATTATGTTCAATTTATGTGACACTATCTTAGCATACTTCATTGAGATAATGATAAAAATTGTTTTGTTTTTCATTGTTAAGTTATATACATATGTCACTAACTGAATTATTACACGAATAGTGTTACGCATAATGTCAAAGATAATCTAACATAGTAACATTATTATTATTATATTTTTTTTATGTGTAGTGGGATGTTCAATCTCTTTTGATTCCTTTACACCAGTTTTGTCCATTGATTATTCCATTGCTATTCTATTCAAATGTTTGGGAATATATCATAAGTATTCTTCTATGTGAAGCTAATGTTTGAATTGCTAACATTACATGAAAGTCCAAATTTGTCCCCTGGCATGGTTAACTCTTACATACTTAATGTGATTAAACATAATAATTTTTTTTAATTGATATTTTCATTTCTTCTGTGCCTTAACCACCATAACTATGACAAATTGACAATTATCTCAAAACATATACTGGTATATATATATGCAATTAGGTTTTGCATTGTGATATTAAGACTAATGTTGACTAATAAAGAGCCCATGTGTACTCTACAGTCCGTATATAGGACCAGCTTTGATTGTGGAAATAACTTGCATAAATAAAACTGTAAAAGAGAACAACTTGTACCAAAGAGATACACGTCTTCTTGTCGGTTTCTCACCATCCGACGTAAAGTAGCTTAAAGAGCTAAAATGTCCATAAATTACACATATTAATAATACCAGTAATCCGTCCATAGTTCAACATGTATAATTTTATTAAAATAACTTTTTTATAAATTTTTATATAATCATTATATTGTAATTTCAAACATTTAAATATAACATTATAATATAATTAAAAATAAAATTTATGTAAACATATTCTTTGAATAAATACTCTTTAATATTAACTATTTTGATATAAATATATTGATTGGAATATTAGTTTCTTTTTGAATAAAATCAACATATTTAATGTAGATAATCGAAATTTAATAATAAATTCAATTTTATTTTAAATTAGTTAAATTAATTAATAAAAGATCGACAGTTACAAGCTTACACGTATTTATTGTGATTTCAACTCAAAATCCAATGAAAATTAATACGGTAAATTCATGGTCCCGATATTTTAGCTTACATGAAAGCAAAATAATTAAAGTAGTGAAATTAGATTTTATCATTAATAAAGCCTAATTATAATATTAAAATAGGGTTCCCTAAATTTACGGGATTAAAATAATATTTCCGTGGAGAAAATCTATTAAAACGGCGCTTCCTGGATAAACTTCAAACGGCATCTAATAAAAAATAAACGAAGTTGGGGTAACCTTTATCCATTGAAAAATATATGTGAGGCGGTGGCACTTAACTTGCCGCACTGTCCAAGAAACAATCAGAAATATATTATTATTTTAATATTCCTAATTTGCTCGATTTACCTTCAAACGCTAATTTTATCTTATTAATCGTATTTGTTTTTGGTTTTTTTTATAAAAAAATCGATCATTATCACAATTGAATTTCAGATTTGTTCTTTTAATGCATAATCATTTTTATTATCAAATATAAAAATATATGTAATAACCAACTCAATATTCACATTAACCTTTGCTTTTTTCATGTTTGGGAGCTGGGCACGCAAGGACCTAACTCCCCGAGCATCATATTATCATTATTATTATTAGGCTAATTAGTCATTCGCTTCCCCGAATATGTAGCCATGCTCGTCATTTCAATTTCATGATCTTATCGTATTTGTCCTACGCATTTCTATCTTTTCGCATCATTCCTTATATAATCAAGAAAACCGCAAAGAAATTTCGATTTGGGACTATTAAAAATAAACCTCATATCCATAATATCCGACCCAAAATCTCGAATCCGCAATTATGTTCTTTTTCAATATGCCCATCCCACACTACCTTGGATCCAATATACACACACCCAAATACCGTTTAAGATTTAAACGAATTATTTTACCTCGAACATAATTTCAGAATTACTACACTTTACAAACAGTGACAAAAATAATATCAGACCCCAAACAACTAGTGTTTTGTGTGTATAACAGTTCAGCCCCACTACCCATCCCCACAAAGCATACCCTCCCCTCGATGAACCCAACCCCCACCCCCCGAACCTAATTCAAAAACCCCCAAACCTAAGCCTCGTAAATCCCTCTTTACATCTATCTCTATAACTAAACCTTTTCACAAAACCCCCAAAGCAAAATTTCCCCTCAATTTTAAAAATCAACTCTCAATTTTGACTTTAGTCAACCCTTCAAAAAATGTCTCAACACGTGGACCATTCTGAGTCGTTGATGGAGAAAATAGCAGAGAAGATCCATGGTCACGATCAAAAGTCAACGGATTCGTCTTCCTCAGATGAAGATACTGATAAAAAGTCAACGGAGAAGAAGTCATCTGATTCGTCTGCTTCAGTCAACGCTAAGATTTGGAGGTTGTTTGGTCGTGAGAAGCCTGTTCACTCACTTTTTGGTGGAGGCAAACGTAAGTTTTTTGTAAATTAATTTTATTGTTTTTTAATTAAATTTTATTATTTTTTATTGATTTTTTGTGGTTGATTATTGGTATTATTGTATTTTTATTAAATTTCGATTGCTTTTATTGTTTTTTTGATGAATTTGGTTGTTTTCCTTTGTGGGCATTGTGGATCTGGGGTTTATTGTGCTTTTGGTAGTATAAAGTTTGGATCTTTTTAGTAGTTTATTTCATTGGGTTTTATTGATTTTATAGGTTTTTAATTGATTTATAGTTTTTTGATTGATTTTATTGCTTTTTTGTTGATTTGTTTGTTTTTCTGTGTGGGTTTTGTAGATCTGGGGTTTATTATGCTTTTGGTAGTATAATGTTTGGATCTTTTTCATAGTTGATTTGATTGTTAATTGTGATGTTTTGATTTGAAATGTGCGTTCTTTTTGAATCATAATTCGTAGTTGATTTGAATATTTTTTATTCTTGTATAAAGTTTGGATCTTTTTCGTAGTTGATTTTATGTTTTGATTTAAAATGTGCACTAATCTTTATGGATAATTTCGGATTGGCTTTTTTTAATCTATTCTTATTTATGGTATTGTCGAAATGTTATGTTTGCTTTTTGAAGTTTGTTTATTTATGTTTATAAAGTGATCAAGTGATTGTTATTATTGTAGTCCAGATCTCTTGATTGGTAATATTGGATCGTTAGCTTTAAGGAATGTATGAGTTGGTATGGCGATAATTTAGCTGATGGGCATTTGATTTGTTGCGAGTATATCTGTATTAGTAATTGAAGTTATATTTGAAGTTGGATTATGCAAATTATCAAAGTTGTTATTTTTAATCTAGATCATGGCGTTGATGTCATGTTGGATGAGTTAAATTGAGTCGTTGTTGGATTTCCTTAGGCTTAAGGAATGTATACAAGTGTGTATGACAATAAATATGTTTATGGGCATTCGATTTGCTAGTATCTAGCCTCTACTACGCTGCTTACACAAATTTATAAACATTATGCTATAAGGCTACAATACGCTGATATCTATAACTATCATCTTTGATTGGACTGCTCATATATAACACAAAAGATTTAAGGTATTTCACGCCACGTTTTCATTAACTAAATACATCGCATTTAACGTTTGCAATGCTTATGAGCCATACGATTCTACTCGAATTTAAACAAAGACAACCATACCATTTATAGCATCATGCTTACTTAAATTATGTAAGCTCCTAAATTAACCCATTTTTATACGATTACGCCATAGTTGTAATGTTGGATGGAGTAAACCAAATTGTTGTTTGATTTCGTTGATTCGGAATAATTTTCTCGTGCCTTTAGTTCCCTGTTGTAAATTAAGAATGTATGGTTACATATAATGATTTGTTTTTGGAAAATGACATCAATGAATAAATTGTGCAGCTGCTGATGTGTTTTTGTGGAGAAACAAGAAGATATCTGCTGGAGTGCTTGGTGTTGCAACAGCCATATGGGTTCTCTTTGAACTTATGGAGTACCACTTACTTACTTTGGTCTGCCACCTCTCTATTTTCGCCCTTGCTGTCATGTTTCTGTGGTCCAGTGCATCAACTTTCATTAACAAGTAAGCTCGCTTACTTTAGTACTATCATTGATGATTTTCGAAATTTGAAAATTTGTTGAATTGTCCCCTTCTGCTGTAGGACTCCTCCACGTATTCCTGAAGTCAAGCTCGCTGAAGAACCGATTCTGCAAGCTGCGTCTGCTTTGAGGTTTGAGATTAACTATGCTCTTGCTGCATTGCGTGATGTTGCTTCTGGACGGGATCTCAAAAAGTTTCTTGTTGTAAGTATTCCGTGTCGTGGGCTCCTGGCAGCCACTATATGTGCCTTGCTGTGCTCGAATTTATATAGCCACTAACTTTATACCAAATTGCTTCAACCTTAGACTCAAGTGTATAGTCAGTTTTTCTGTTATTTATTTCACTAATCCCCCAACCTGACATATCAGGACTTGCTCTAAGGGCATAGCCCCATCATGTTCATAAGCATCGGTAACTTTTGAATTTCAGTTTGTATGTCTGATGTTTGTATAAATGCCTATTCTTATCAGATAATTGCTGGTTTATGGATCCTATCAGTTCTTGGCAGCTACTGCAATTTCTTGACATTGTTTTATATTGGTAAGTATGAAAGGTTCTCCGCTTAATTTTCCTTGGATGAAGTTGTTTGTTCTTTATTAATTGAATGTGGATTTGAATGAATCTAGTATTCGTGCTGCTACATACGGTGCCTGTTCTCTATGAGAAGTACGACGACAAGATTGATGCTTATGCAGAAAAGGCAATGATCGAGATCAAGAAACAATATGCAGTTTTTGATGCAAAGGTTCTTAGTCAAATCCCCAGAGGACCTTTGAAAGACAAGAAGAGAGCATAGATATCTCTCGAACTCAACTGTGTGCAACATAAGTCTTTCTGTTTGTCTGGTTTCCTTAGCATTTAGCTCCGGTTACTCTATATAGACTGGATTGGTTTTTGATTTTATCCTCGAGTTTAGATATGCACAACATGTTTCGAAAATGTGCAATAGTATTTGTGGTTATGCTGTTAGCAGAAAATGGGTTCTTCCGTGCTGAACTGTTTGTTTTCGTTCACCGAACGAGATCCCTCCTGAAGTTACTGAAAGTTTTTCTTGTTAGTGCTGAATGATCCCTTCTGTTTTCTCTACTATGCTCGATTGTCTGCTACTCCGTATTATGCATGATTTTGTTTATTCGAGTAGTTTACCTAACAATGTGTAATGACCGGAGCATGTCATTGCGAATTCTACTGATATTAGTATAGAAATATGGCATTGATAGGGAGAAGGGGAAAAGATTGGACTTGGGAGGGAGAGTGAGATGCTAGGATAGTTTATTAATATGCCTTCATTTTGATGTTAATAATATATAAAGCCATAATATAGACATTGTTATTCTTTTATACTTCGGTTGTATAAATCAGTATCCCATCTTCATTCTTGAATTGTAGTCAAATACAACTAAAGGAGAAATGTTTTTTGGAATAGAAGTTGATCTCTAAAGGATAGCTATTTAGATAATTAGATTAAACAATTTGATATCAAAAAAATTCGAAACCTCTTTCAAAACAAAGTGTGATGTAGTAAATCTGCAAATCTATTGGAGAGTTCGTCTCTGTAAGTTCCTTATGTCTTCGATAATATAACATCTTCATAAGTTTTGTATGTATTTGATAGTATAACATCTTCATTATGAAATAAATTACACCCAATTATCCAAAGTATATTTTAGTTGTAGAAATGAAACAAATAACAAATATCATTACTGTATTAAAAAATTAAAATATAAAGAAACATCAAGAAAAAACATGACACTTCTTTTTGGCAAGTAAAAGGCTAGGTCGGATTTAATCTGCATTGGCAGTCCCCATCGGGAAATCTAACCGCTCAACAGAATGTTGCTACTGTCAAAAACTCGCTAGGACATATTACTAATTTGGCAAATTTTTATTTTTTTTAAATTAGCGATGAATAATACGATTATATAGTATTACAAATTACTTAATTACGTAAATCTTTAAATGTTACTAGAAGTCATTTATAAATAAACTAATCGCTACAAATGTTTAAAACGTTTTCCAACGCAGAAGAACCGCCACCTCGGCGTTTCAAATGATCATTATCGCGCTTATCGAATATCGAATACTGACTGACAAACTTATCACTAGAGTTAACCAACATTACACTAAGGCGTTAGCCCAACCACCCAGCAACATCTTACCGCCACCGTTAGACGATCATCATGAAAGAAAAACATAACTTAAGAATTATCAATAATAGTTCAGTTTTGCAAAATAAAAATCAACCAATGATGGCCGAGTGGTTCATCTGGTCTTGTAAGAGGGCGTGGGTTCAAATCCACTCTGACATTTTTAAGAGAGATCTTAAATTTTGCTTCCAAAAATATATTTCAACAAAATTATAAAGAATGAAGAATGATAAATTAATTGAAATTTGAAATTCTAAAACTCACTTGTTTATTTTCTTGAAACATATAGAGCTTGTAGGATGGTAGAGTTAGCTATACTGCTTACATATGATGTTCGTTATCAAGGTGCATATATTTCCATGTCCTAATTTTCAAATACAAAATTTATTTCTATCTTTTATCGATCGCATTTAAGCCATGTCTCACACTCCATACGCAATAAGGGCATAACATCAAGCTTTCTATCGAATCGCATTGGGAGCTGCTCGCTAACCTACACTTCATACTTCCATGAAAGACGCACTTTTCATAAGAAAATAGTGAATATCACATCTAAAAAACTTCCTAAAATAAAAAAAGGGGGATGATAACTAACCCTTAAAATTAGCTTGCGCTTTCATAAAACGAAAAAATTGATTTAACTTTGACAATACAAATCATCCATTTTTTCTTCTAAAAAAATTAAAAAAAAAGTGAGTAGGAGAACCCGATGACTCAAATCATCCAATATTTTTTCTAAGTCATTGATTTTTCAGAGTCAGATTGCAAATGCCCTAACAATTTTGGTAATCGCCAAGTAATTTCTTAATTTAAACTTTTCTTAAAAAGCTGATATAAAAATACTATTTTACCCCTAGAAAAGTCGCGTGTCTCAGACATGGATCGACTAACGGCTGACTTAACGGTCGAGTTGACGTTAGAGTAAACGAACTCAATAAAATCGACTCAAATAAAACCACAAAACAGCTGAGCGAAGCGAATTGCAGAACGAAAGAAATACTTTTGAGGGAAAGCCTTTTGGTAAAAACATATATTATCCCATTTTTATTTTTTTAAAATATTATTAGATGAAATTACCATTTTTCCCCCAAATTTTGGCACTACGCGGGTGCATTAAAGTCGATGATTTATCGCGACTTCAGAAAGTCAACATCCAAGTAGTTAAACCAATATCAAATGACAAGCTCGAAATAATAAGACCATAAATCTATTGTAACGAGACCATAAAACGATGAGCGAAATGAACTTTAAATGCAAGAAACATAAGCGATTGCTCCTTACCTTTTGTCCTATTAATTATGTTAATTTTACAAAAATATTAATATCACCCAATTTAGCCCTAACATCATGAACCATTTGATGAACGCGTATGGTTGATAAACCAGCAATACGTGTCGCTTGTTCCAATCTTTAATCAACTTGTGCCTCTGCTTGCGATGAAAATGCCAAACATTCAAATTTCCAAAAGTATAACATAATAATCGTATGTTATATTTGTAATGATGAAAATTATAACTTCTTTTGATATCATGATTCTAAGATGTTATAATTTTATGATTGTTTTAAGATTTGTGAATTTATACTTTTAATTTTTGTTTTTAATTCTTTAGAATGTTAAAAGCTAAGAATTACAAATAACTATATTAAACTTATTGTTTATATGAATGCTAAGAACATCACACAAAAATGCGAAACTTCATTGTTATTATATTTTAATTTTTTGTTAATAATATGTATCGTGATCCATTTTATGATAATATATATCATAATGAATCTTAAATTAACTAAGTATATTAATTATGTTGAATTGTTATTATAAAAATATTAATATCGATAAATTAGGACCCAACACGTGGTACATGGGTTCAAAATTAAACCTAACCTACGGACGCAAGGGGTCGTGTTATATTATCGACCATACGGAGCGCGGGGGCGAAAAGATTTTAACTCACACTCCACGACGCTTCTGGCCGTTATAAATATTTACGTTTATATTATCGACTACGTATTTCGCTGGCCTAAGTTATTTCCAACTCAAACCTTACGCGATCTGGTGAAGTGATAAAATGGTTTAAAATTCTTATGTGTCTTGGAAAATTTAGGCTTTTAGAATTAAACGTTAATAACGCTCTTAGTAATTCATTAGACACTCATGAAGATGAAGTGCCTATTGTTAATATGTTATTAGGATTATTCTTCGTTTAGAAGTCAAGAATGTTTAGATGTAGTAATGAACCATTTTACATACATTTATGGGCTTAATTTTCCTTACCTTAAATATTACTTTCATTATGTTTTATTCATAGACATTAGTTTAACATTTTTTTCTAATATGTGCTTTGGCTTATGACATTGTGTTAAAAAAGTAAAGTAAATTGAAATATATATATATATATATATATATATATATATATATATATATATATATATATATACACAGAGTATTTATTATCAAAATTCAGACATAAATCTTGTATCGTATTTTTTTTTAATTATCATCTTTAACATGTATTCTAAAATTAGAAAAATCGGTAGTTTAATACAGTTATTACCTGCTTGTTGAATTTATAAGGGAGCATTTTCTTGTAAACCACAAGAGTGTAAATTGATTGAGCTACTTCAGGGTCCCTTTACACATGCAAATAAATGTAAAATCAGCAAATAATAGATACCATAAGATTATTATTCCTAGAAGAGGTGGATAAACAAAAATAGAAAATGTAGAATTTAATAGAATGCAAACAAAATTGAACTATAGCTTTAAAAAAAGTCATTATTCTGAAGTCAATTATTATATTTTTTGTTCTAATAAAATAATTTTATAATATATTATGGAGTACTACAATTTTTCAAATTTGAGATATTGCCCTCACAATGGAAAAAGCAATAGGATAATGCAGATTATTATACATTTTGAGCAATCGGGGTGTGTAGCTAAAAAAGCTTTTAACAGTTGAAACTATTGGAGAGGGAGCTGTTGAAAAAATTGGGTGCTGATATGGATTAATATGGTAGAGAAATCTTCAACAGGTTGAAAGTTGGAAAATCACGCATAAAAAGCTGACACGCTGCCAATACGATCGTCATTCCTTACGCTATCAGCTTCATTTTACGGGTCAGGGTGGATTTTCAAATTTTATATCTCATCCTTAATTCTTTGAAATCAATCACCATTTTAATTAATATTTATTTATTTTTAAAAAAAATAATTATATCAAATTATCATTTTTGGCAATTTCTTACAAATAGAGATTCTCGTTTATTTAATTTACATAAAAAATTATTCATATTCAATATAATTACTTTATTATCTTTTACTAAACTCTTATTTTTTATTTTTATATTTTTACTTAAAGAGTTTTTCTTACAAATTATTTTTTACTATATTTTTACATTATTTTATTATCTTTTACTAATATTCATATTCATGATAATTTACTTGGCAAAATATAAAAAATTTCGCTTTTAAAAATATCAAATAATTATTTAAAGATGACATATTTGATGAATTATAAACAGAATTTGCTATAATATTTAATCATAAAATAAAAAATATAAAGAAATGTTAATAAGAATAAAACTGGGTGGTGAGTGCTGGGCTGAATTTTATTAAACAAAACCATCAGGCTGGTGAAAATCTGAATGAAGATTTAATTATTAGCTAAAGAGAAACTGAGCCATTAAAATCGAAAAAATCGTATGGTTAATGTTTAAACCATTGTAGATAGTCTACATCAATACAATGGAGTCTATTTTCATTAAATTAGATAAATTCAATTGTGTCTATTCTGATAAATCAATTTCAAAGAAAAGAGTAAAATATTGTTCACAAAAAGAGACATACTATTTTATGTATGTGACCCCTACTTGTCTCAAATTGAAGAAAGAGAAAAATAAATCATATATATAAAATTTATTTTTCAATATTAGTAATTTTTAAAATGACCATTTTTCATAACTTTTCAATATCTACAAATCAATATATATTTTGTCCATTTTATTTAAAAAATAAAAAATTATTTTCCTTTACGCATCCCAGACACCATCGCAGTTGGTCAATTATTTGTAGCAATCCATTCGATTATACGAACGGTAGTAAATATATAACGCAGACGCTGGCATTAGTATCTAAATTAGACTCCATGGTACATAGTCAAAATGAAAGCTCATCAAACTAGTGAGATATGTGAAGAAGCCCATTGAGGCTTCGGTCTAAAATCAGTTGTCATTATTATATATCAAACTACTACACACCACTTTGCTGTTATCCTCAAACAACATGAAACAGCGTAACGAAACTAGCATTGATATTCTGACTCACTAATGTATTAGTTCTTAGTTTTGTATTAGTTACTGAATATGGAGGAATATACCAGCCTTTAAAATATCTTGGCTGACACTTCTCTTTTAACATGAAAAATATCTAATACATTCATTAGAGCACTCGCACCAAATTTTTCCTAAAATTAATCAACTCCTTTAATTACTTATTAAATTTAGATACTATCTTTCAACTTTGACACAAATTCAAATTTTCTATTTTATTCTTCAAAACACTCACATCAATTAATGTTAAGAAGAAAAATAGTTTAAGGAATGTAAAAATATGAGGCATTTTCTAAACTATTTAAGAATTTTTTTTAAGATAGGAAATCTGATTTTTTAATATATTTTTTTTCTTCTCGCTATTTTAAATATAAAATGAGTGTTTTGAGATATGGCAAATGTTATTAGTGGCATATATGAGTCGTCTCTGCTCTTATGCCTATCTGCATAAGGCTTATATTGTGTGTCCGTAGATTTATCCCACACTTTAAATCCTTCATAATTTTGGAATCAATCTTATCGAATTATTTTTATTATGCCGATGAAAATTTTGAGATAGTTTTAGATAATAAATGAGTATTCATCGATCACTAAAATACTTTCTCTAATAACATCAATCAATATGTCATTAATTCTTACAGTAATAAATGGTGATGGTCATGCTATACTTACAATTTTTTTTTTTAAGATTTGAGTTTTTACAATAATGACAACAACCTAATTAAAAAAGATAGTCTCCCACCTTTACCGTTAAATAGAAGAATTAGAAAGCACATTATCAAATGAAAATCAACCTGAACACTGCGTCACTTGATTTCCCTGTTAATTGCAATGATAAAATGGAGATCAAATGTGGGTTCTACTGCAGAAGTAACTTCAAATGCCAAAAAGATACTGAATTGATAACTTCAATGAGATATTAGAATCAGTTTACAAATTTCATTTATACAGCTTTGGCTAAAAAATATCTCTCCCTTTTGGTACCTAACAGCTCCTGAGGTGGACTTGAGACTCGAGGGCCCCATTGCACGTTGATTTGTCTAGAGAATTATTGAAAATATTAATGTCATCAATACATTTTCATTTCTTAGGTACCATTTTAGTCATGAATATTCCATAGACTTAAATCTGTAAGATGACAAGATAATAATGAATTTTGCTTATTTTAATATAAAAATATTAATCAATAAATATAAGAATAATATTATGAGACAAGTAAATTTTGTTAACTCTAATGCAAAAGGTTGTATTGATAAAATAAATAAACAATTATAATACAATAAGAAATTTTTGTTAGGTCATCAATTAAACTATATGTTCTCACACATGCCTTGATAATTTATTAATACGATCCAATTTACTCCGCTTTACGCCAGAAATTTGATAATATAACTCAGCTTCCTGAAGGCTTTCAAACTTTTGAATTATGAGTAATTTTCACTTATATAAGTACTACCTCTCCAACAACAAAATGTTTGGACGAGATTTGATTTTGCACACATTTTAATAATTATTTAAATTGTTCTCTCATTATCATTTTTTTTTTTCAAATTTTATAACTCACAGTCAAACTAAGAATATATTTTGGAATTTATATAAAAGAAAAACTTTCCCAATATTTAGGGAGGAATGTAGTAATAAATTAATGCTGAGTATAGTAAGTCAATGTACTGTTGTCTTACAACCACTCAATTCTTGCCTTCATATGATGGAATTAAGATTATAACCGATCGTTTATTTTCAATATAATTTTTTATATATCATTAGATTGCCTTTCTAATATTTTTTTCTATTGATTTATATGCTTTTTTTTCTTCGAAAAATATTAATCAATAATTTTCAATAAATACTTTTCTCTGAAACTTATCAAATAAATCGCACGTTAAATTCTACTCATGAAAAATTACGCTGCTACAGCGGAGTCAGTGTATTATTTATTCCTTATTGTGTGAGATTCGGCTCCATAATATGGAATATTCTTTTCAATGCTATCCATATTTTTAGAATAATACCTCTATTTTGTATTTATAAAATTATGACCTTTATAATAAATTGGTTTTATGTTGAAAGCTATATATGGATTTATAGAAATAATAATGCCTTCTTAACACATACTAATTGTTCTAAGATATGTGGAATTCACTACAAATTTGTAGCATGTCTTTACTTTATTTTAAGATTATAAGATCTTAATGTTAGTATATCTTAAATAGTTAGAACTTTAACATAATTCGAATCGAATAAAATTTAATATTGAGGCGAATCAAATTAAGTAAAATCCGAAACTAAAAGTTAGTTGATCCATATTCAATTTGTCTCCATATGGCATAAATATATGAGTGTGATCTTGTAAAATTAAGATTAGCTCATCCAAAATTTGAAATCGAAAATCTAATATGCCCTTTGGAAAAAGAATGTACATGCCACTCAAAACAAAATTCAATCTTTCTTTTAGGCTACATGCTCAATTCTTTTATTAATAACCACTACTAAGTACAATATGGACCCACATAATCTAAAACATTATAATCAATTCTCTTATCATTTCTTAGGTCAATAAGCTAATCGAATTTGGACTTAATATATTCATCAATAAATACTTAACCGAAATCATCCAACTCGATAAAATGCATTGGGCTTCATTCTTACCAATTACTTTTCAAAATCCAACTCTCTACCACTTAACTCACCTCTGTATTCTCGACTAGATTAATATTATTTGTTATCTAAACATCAAGTAGCTACCCAACTATAAAAATTATATATCCGATCGAATTATTTTATACACGCTCGAACCCGACTCCCTAACGTCGATCATCCTGGTATCTGTAATGTTTTTTCTTGCTTAACGCTGTCGGTTTCCAAGCCTTAATCAACTATACAACCCCCACCTACATTTATATAAATCTATTTCTTCCTCTCTCTCAATGCTCAACTCATAAAACAGCAACAACTTTAGTCAAAATTTATAAACAAGAATTAAATTCCAAATCAACAAATATCTTAACATAGCATATAAAAACAACCCTTTAGTTGTTTATTGCTTGTTTTAATTCTACATAGCTAAACCCATTATTGGGTTTAGTGAGTTGTATAAATAGTTGGGTTCATTTTAGTTGTGTTTGTTTCAGTTTGCTTTGAATCTCATAAAGATTGCTTTTTGACCACATTGGTATTTTTGAAGATCCAACTTTTGGAGTTAATATTTTTAAGTTAAGATATTTTTATTATATTAATAATGGAGAGTACCAAGAAGTACATATCACTTGATGAGCTGGAGAAGCATAACAAACATGAGGACGTTTGGATTTCGATCGAGGGAAAAGTTTACAATGTCACAGATTGGATCAAGAAACATCCAGGTGGAGATGTTCCAATCATGAATCTTGCTGGTCAAGATGCTACTGATGCATTCATAGCTTACCATCCAGGTATGCAGCTGTAGGAACTAAGCGGGGGTTGCTGGCCACTCGTCTTTAATTTTTTGAAAAATAAAGGACTACTTCCATCCTCGATTTTTTATTTCAATATCGTACTTTGCACAATTATATAAAATGAAAAGTAAAACATTGAACTTTTTGGTTCCGTCATTGCAGGTACAGCTTGGAAATATCTTGAAAATCTGTTTACTGGGTATTACTTGGAAGATTACCAGGTGTCTGAGCTATCCAGGGACTATAGGAAGCTTGCTTCTGAGTTTTCCAGGGCTGGTTTGTTTGAAAAGAAGGGTCATACTGTGATTTATTGCTTTTCATTTGTTGCATTATTGCTTTTTGGGTGCTTTTATGGTGTTTTGTGTAGTGATAATTTTTGGGTGCATATGTTGTGTGGGGCTATGTTGGGTATGTGCTGGATTCAGGCAGCATATTTAGGACATGATTCAGGGCATTATACTATGATGAGTACCAAGGGTTACAATAAGTTAGCACAGATTCTGAATGGAAATTTGTTGACTGGAATCAGCATAGCTTGGTGGAATTGGACTCACAATGCCCATCATATAGCTTGTAATAGCTTAGATTATGACCCTGATCTTCAACATTTGCCTGTTTTCGCGGTCTCACCGAGTTTCTTTAAATCATTGACTTCTGTTTTCTACGGAAGGGAACTAACCTTCGATGGATTGTCTCGGTTTTTCGTGAGCTACCAGCACTTCACATACTACCCTGTGATGATATTTGGCAGGGTTAATCTTTATGTTCAGACATTCTTGTTGTTGTTCTCAACAAGGAAAGTGAATGACAGAGCTTTGAACATCAGTGGGATACTTATTTTGACTGGCCCTATATCTCGTTTCTCAGGCTTCGCTCTGAATTGAATTCAAAGTGGGTGTTGCTTTATTTTCATGTTTCTTTCTGTGACCGCCTCCAACATATTCAATTCACTTTGAACCATTTTGCAGCAAAATGCTTGAGCACCAACGGAACTATTTGGTTCTAAGAACAAACAGCTGGGACCATCGATATCCTCATGTTCTGCCTTTATATGCATTCTGTTCTCTGGGGACAAATTCCAGCTTGAACATCACTTGTTCCCTCGAATGCCTCGATGTCAGTTGAGGAACATTGCTCCTATAATTCAAGAGTATTGCAAGAAACACAATTTGCCTTACAGAAGTTTGTCATTCTTTGATGCAAATGTGGCAACAATCAAGACTCTCAGAACCGCAGCACTTCAAGCCAGAGATCTCACTACTGTTCCACAAAATCTACTGTGGGAAGCTGTCAACACCCATGGATGAGAACTTATTGGTGAACAACTATTTCCATTATCATTCAATTCATACTCTGAGGAGGTAGAATAATGATTTTGTTTCCTGATAACTTTATATCTTCGCCTTCTTATTACTGTCTGTAGACTAATATTTTCATTCTTATGTAATTCTACATTTTGGTTCCTAGGATTATACTCATTTGCAGTTTTCCAATATATGTTGCCTATATCTACTTCAAGCATGCAAGCACATTAATAGAAATGTGATGAATCTAGGTGAATCAATTAACTTTTCGATTAAATCACGTGAATAGAAAAAATATAACACCAAACAAGGTGAACATAAAATTTAGCCTCTGTTCACCTAGTTGCAATCAAATTCAAACAGGCCATATATTAAAAGCTTTTTATAATTCAAACAGTTACATATTAAAAGCTTTTTATACCTGAACCCCAGGAAACTCTTAAGGATCCTGCAGTTTGGTGAGAGTTTTGATTGTTGTTTTGTGGTTTAGTGTCGTACTATTTTAGACAACTGTATGAGACCTTTCAATCATCTTTTCATTGTTAGCATTGGTCGGCACTCATTTTTGTCTAGTGCACACATTAGTGCCACTGTTGAGGAATTATGAGCCTCACAATACTTTGGGGGGTGATGTGGACTGCCTTTTGGCTTTCTTTCATTGTTGGTGGACCTTTACGCATTTTTTATTCATCAGAACAATAACGAGCTGATGGGCAACAAAGAAAAATCTTCTTTTTTTCATAAAAGATCTAGAGTATTTTTTTATGTTTCAATCTTGTCTTGGCTATATGCTCTGCATTTATCAGTCCAGTCTTTTTTCTGGTACCATATCGTCCTGGGCCTAGGAGGACAGGCTTGAGCATGACGCAAAATTAAGCGCATTATTATATTATATGCGAAGAGCCTAAGGAAGATATCGATCGCTATATGCTTCTGGTCGTGATTAAACGAAGAATCAAAATATCTTGGCTGACGACAAATATTTAACGTTATTCTAATATCAGAATGACCAAAGCATGACTACTCATATACACATGTTTTACATAGCTCATCGTCATACATCATTTAGTAAAAACTATACAACTTACATATACACCATATATATTAAAAAATACTCACCTTGGGAAATGGTACCTAAATATCAACAACTTTTTCATATCCCATTTTACGCATATACTACTATACCCATTTTAACTTTTTGTCTATATCCAAACTATATTGGGGCTTATATCGTGCTAATCTAAATTGAATACTACCATCCAAAATCTATTACATAATTGAACTAGAACTAGATTCTATAATTGTAGTTTATATATTGTAACAATCAATTTGCTACTTACTTCAACAAGAATTTAATTAGATAATTCTCAGAGCTCCTATAACTTAAACATACTTATTAAAAATTATTAAATATGAACTCTAAATATCAAGAATGGATAAATTTAGCCAATTAAAGTAACTTGACATAGTTATAAAACTAGTTATATGTAACCAATAAAATGAAATAGTTATACATTTTCTTCTTGAAACTTGTTAAAATTTTGGTGATTACGATTTAAGAGTAATTTCAACCATAAAAGTGAAGAAAAATCTTTTAAAAAGTAAGGAAACTACTGCCATATTCAATTTAGAAATGATGCAGAAAAATTTTATATAATGAAGTTTAACATCAAGCAGTTGAAGTGGCGTGTCAAAGACGGTGCTGTCAAGCTTTCTTTCTTAGCTGTGAGTGGGAAATAAAGAAGATTTCTTACTATACACTTGCTTCTGGGCTTCGAAATTGTTTTTGTGTAGAAATAAGACTAATTATTACTTGAATAAAAAAATTTCGTGTTATTTCAAATATAAAACAAGCCACCCCCAAAGCCTGAATATTTTTCACCCCAGCCGCTCGTAAATCTTCGACATTCTTTCAAGCCAGTTCGAATACCTGTATCGACATTCATTCGGTCAAGCATTTTATCTATTAACCACTGCAGTTAATAGCGGAGCAATTGGTGGACCGGGCTCACCCTCTCCTTTACACTCTATCTACAAAGTTCAACCATCTTCTCCATCCTAAGTAATACTTAAAAAACCTAAAATACATTTTACACACAACAACAAATATTTTACCGGTGATATTCTCGCCTTTGCTGCTTAAGCACGCTTAAAGTGCTTCTAAGGCAAAGGTTGGTTTTACACCATCAGATCCCTCGAAACAACCTTTCAGATTACTATAGCACCTTCTAAGTAGGTGTTTAAAATTGCTTAAGCATTACGCTCGCATGCTCATGCGCTTACTGCTTTTGGTTTCACTCAATTTCGCTTCAAAGCTCATATAGTCGCTTTTTAGCCGCTCATCGTTACATGTTGCTATCAAAATATATTTTCTTCAAACCTTCTTCAATCTTGCTTTTAGATAAAGAAGCTCGAAACATAATATATTTGGCTACGATTTATTAAAGTTAGATTCAATGTTGAACACGAGTCGGATAATACAGCAATTTTATGGTATTCTATCTTATACTTCTCGAGCATAGTAAAACATGTTTTCTTTTTATATTTTTAAAAAATAAATTAAACGTGTGTCAGTTACCTAAGGGATTTTAATGGTTGTGATAGCATCAAGAAGTGTGTGAAATGATCCATTACAAGCGTTTGTAGTCCAACGGTTAGATAATTGCCTTCAAGCAATAATCTGGGTTCGACTCTTGGCATCTTTTACTTTTCTCTCTTTTCTACTGGATCTTATTCTGTTATCTATTCCCATCCCCGAACTTCAATGTGTATGGGATGCACATATCCTTTTGGTCGAATTTAACTTACATAGTTACAAAAAATTGTAAGCAGGATGATTTCCTCATATTTTAACTATTGTATTCAAATCCTTTTAAATAATTTTTATCAAATTTCAAAGCTTTCTGAAACATGGATAAATCTGTCTTTTACTCTTTTAAAAATTAAAAATAATCAACTTAATGATAAATTGGTTAAATTACGAATTACAATCAACAGCTTTTAAAATACTTAAAAAATACAATTATATTTGAGTAAGCATCTTCGCTTACAAAACTCATGGTGAAGCTCCTAAATGAATTGTTATAGTTTATGTGCTTTTCATTTCTTGCTCCACGAACTATCCCTATCTTTCAAACATCCCCTAATAATTTCTTATCTTTTCACCTTTTCCTCTCTAACCTCCATTCCTTCTTTTCAAATTATGCTCCTTTAATTCCTAATTTTTTCATTAAAATTGATGGAATGTTCTTTTGACATGAACGAAATATCATAATTGCCCCTATATATTAACATTTTTGGGTTTGAAAATAAATAAAAAATAAAAACATACACCCTCAATTCTTTTGATTCTTTTGTATCCATTTATTAAAAAATTGTGAATGTAATCAAATGTTGTCTCTTTCTTAACCAACAAATATCCAAAAATCTTAAAACCACATATATAGCATTTTGACAAGAATTTTCAGAAACTAACTTATGAAGATGAACATGAAAGCATTCAAATTAGGCACAGTATGATGATGTCTTAATTAATTGTTCCTACACCTTAACAACCAACTTAATATGAGTGCTTGGTCACCTTATGGATTTCTCGCTACTTCAAACCCAACTACACCTTCTCCATACTATTGAATCACCAATTTTTTTCCCCGAAATCAAAATTACAGAAAAAGAATATGGAGGAATAATAACTTTGACAAATTTAGTTAAACCCCCCAAAGCAACCTCACCATCAAATGACCTTTTCCGCAACCTCGACGACCTAGAAGAATTCTCACCTTTTGAGACCATTGAGACATTTGATGAGGGGTCCTTTGCAATCTGTTTTACTGAAATCAAAATAGCATGAAACAACCCCCTTTTTTCCCTCCACCATATTTTTTCTTTATAATTTCTATTTCAGCAACAAAATTGGTGATTTGTTTTATGCAAATTTGAAAAAGATGAGGAGGGGGGTTGTTTTGATTTTCATTTTTTTTCTCAAAAGGTCCCCAAAATATTAATACATAAGGGTAATGTTGATATTTCGTTCATGTCAAAAAAAGATTCCATCATTTTTAATGAAAAAATAGAGGATAGGGAGCAATTTGAAAAGAATGATAGATTAAGGGACAAGATTGAAAGAATAAAAGTATTATTGACAACTTGAAATGATAGTGAGGCCTGTGAAGACAAAAATGAAAAGAAGTTTGAAGTTTTATATGGAGAGATTTGCATTAGGCGGACACCCGTTTGGTCATAGCGGAGCACAAATCCTTTTGGTCATGGTAGACTTGTTAATATAGTTTACCTGGCTTAACGATGCCCATCAAATATCACATTCAAATACATTAATCAAGCATAATATCATCAAAGATTAACTAACGGCTAACATGTGCTTTTGTGTCATTTACAGCCATGAACTCAAAGATTTAATACTTCATCTAGATAGATATGAAGTTGTAACACGCATAATTAAGTGAATTATGAATCACACAACTTATCGCATTTAATGACATAAAACAATTCAATTAAAGTCGAGTCGATTAAATTTGGGCTTGAATTATCAAAATGTATTATCTTATAATTTTAATAATTATTAATTTAAGATCTTGCCCTAGCCTGACCGACTAAAAATATTATCTTGTAGAAATATTAAATAATCGATAATTAAATAATCGAAAGATAATTTATCGAAGCCAGTCAGAGTTTGATAATTCCAAATCTTAGAGAAATTATTAAATAATCGAAGTTTTAATTTATCGAAATTTCTATCAGTAGATGATAATTGTAAAAAAAAAAAATCAAGCACTTATAATTTTAGCCCACTGCCAAAAATATTATCTATAGCTCATTAAAAGTTAATCGAGTATTAATTTATCGAAAGCAAACTTAGTAATTTATTAAATAATCGAGTATTAATTTATCGAATTTCAAAAAAAAAGATGAAAAAAGTAGTAAAAAAAAAAGTAGCCATAAATGTGGCCAAACCTATGACTACAATCATACTATTGCCTCTTTATCTAAACTATATATAAAAAGCGCAAGACTTTATCGCTGCTACCAAACAAAGAACGTGGAAGCCTTTATCAGTGACGCTTAAATTATTTTCCTACAAGGTTCTATAATCAAGTATTAAAATTGTATAATTCTTCCTGAAAACGGCGACAATAAGATGTAGCTTTTATCTCTTCAGAATCTCTCCACTAGACAACAAAAATATTTTCTCCATGGTAACTCGTTTTATCTTCTTTTATTTATTATCTTTCTCACGTTGATTTAGGGATTTTTGTGATTTCTCTTCAATTTTAGAATATGATGGATATCTAATAATTTTGGGATTCGATCATGGTTTTGGGGGTATTACTGACAGAGAGATATCATCAATTCAATTGATTTTGGGATTTGTTGGTTTCGTTTTCGAGGACTTGGATGAATTTGACCATTCCTTTCTCAAATCGTAGAGTTCAAGCGTCACTTTCTCAGATTTGTATGTGTTACTTTTTTTTATTCTTTTTTGAATTCTCGGACCTGTATATTTATTGTTATAATTTTGCTCTTCTTTTTGGTTATAATTATCCATATTTGGGTGTATATCTTGATTGCTTTTTTTTTTACCGGTTATGTTTAAGTTTCCTTTATTGTAGATTATGTCCGTGATTTCAATATCATTTTCCTTTTACTTCATCGAAATAAGCAGCGCTTATTACCAACTTACCGTTAGCTATGGAGTTTTAAAAGTCAAATTCAGAAGCTTAATTAAGCGTATGCATATTTTGCGAAATTTGCATTGATTTAACAACCTGCTATTATCTTTTCTTTCGATATGCATGCAAACTTTATAAACGCCAAGTATAGCGCGGTAATAAAGGAAATGTAGGAAGTTTTGCTTTTAATACTTTTTGGTGCGTAGTAACGGCCGTTTCCCCCATTAAATGTATTTTAGTTGGATTGCAAAATCATGAGTTGGATTCCTAGATCATTACATGTTGAGTTTAAACATGGTTTCTTTCAGTGCTTTGTTCTTAAATGTAGATTCTCCTCTCAAATTTTGAATGTAGATTCTTCTCTCAAATTTTGAATGTCGGTTTTCATAGTTGACTTAGGTGGGAACTCGGAAATTAGTTTTTCATCATGCTTATGCATCATGCCTGGTGGGCTCGATGTTATTTAGCTCCTTTTTATTTTGCATCATTCAAAAAATAGACTTCATGTCCTACTACTCCCCTCCCTACTTATCAAGCATGGTCAGTTGTAGGAATTTTGCATATTGAATCTGCTCGAGATTACATTTTACCTTAGAGTTTGCGGAGCAATGATGCATTTTTTTAATGTAGGTACCTGTCCACAATTTTAATAGGTGATTTTTTTATATACATGTTTTCAATGAATAATAAACATGCTCCTACTCTATCAATGTTTATAGCTTTTGATGTAGTGTTCTTGAATTTTTAAATCGGCTCATTTTCACAATAACTAAAATCAATCAAGATCTTATATATATATCGTAGTATGCAAACAGAAAAGGCAACTGGTAACATGACCTGCATGCTAGGATATGTAAATGGATCCTCTCATCGAGCATCCAATGCCATTAAACTTATTGCATCCCGTAGTTCCATGACAGTTCCATCTGGTTCTCAAGCTACCGTAGTTACATTACAGCTCCATCTGGTTCTCAAGCTATGGCTCCTCTTTGAATGGAAATGGTAAGTCTGGTGATCGCAAAGAACGGCCAAAAGTGATAATTTTTGTAATTAACTTTCAATTTCTCAGAGATGGACCTAGGAAATTATCAAATGCATGTGTTATTTAAAAAAGTATGAGGCTAATGAAACTATTAAAATTATGTGTCATTTAAACTACTTTCAGATTCTGAAATGGAGTTTACTTATTTTGAAGCAATGGAAAGGTAATTTTTCTCTATTCTATTTTAATTTACACATATACGGAGTATTATTAATCACTTTGAAATGCCCAATGCTGAGGAGCTGCTATATGATAAATAACCAAAGAATCGGAGAACTCGAATCAAGCTTCAATGACGGGTCTCATAAAAGCGAAGTCTAGTACGATCATTTATCAATACCATCAATTATTTCACGTCATTTACAATGAATTAATTTCTTGAGTTTTTAAAATTTATTCAACCAGATGGAATATCGAATTACAACAATAAGTCATTTATCACGAATAAAGTATGAAAAAATTAGATACTTATAATGGAAAATTGGTTGAACTTATGGTAAATATGCATTTTCATTATAACAATAATATGTTGTGATGATACATATTGATGACTTATTTTTATAGTTTTTCAAAATAAGCAGACATCGTGGAACTTCTCAAATACACGCTAACTAAAAGTTTCTATATAAAAACGACAAGGGCGATGCAAAGAAGAATGTTGAACTAAAAATCGTATCGCTTATTTAACTTTATTTTAAAATGCAGCTTATGGCCAACCGCCAATTTCATGTTTTATATGTATACGGAAATTATTTATCGAAGATGTTTTAGATTTTGGTATTTGTACATACAAATGATTCAAATCTTAAATTTATGTTTTAATTAATTTTCTTTCTGAATTTTTACTATTACATATTTTATAATACATCATATCAGCTGAAAAGAGCAAAAGATTACATATTTATACACCAACCAATTCACAGACAGACCTGACCAAGTGACCGATAACTAAAAGATATAACAATAGATAGGGAGAGATTTAGAAGCTGGCGGAGTCCGCTTGACTGGTCCACTAGTGGGTCAGCCTTCATGCACATGGACTCAGGCAGTCATTGCCCAGCCCATCTGCCACCACTAATTGTGCATTTGTGCAAATGTTGTGTAAAAGTCATACCATCCTTTGGAATTTGATACTTCAATACAAATGATACAAGATGACAACGATATATATCATCCCAAATTTATTATTTTGATCACATATAAAGCATCTTCTCTAAACTCCCAATTAACTCCTTATGTAAATTATATCGTAAAAAATGATTATATAGTTGAAAATATATTTCTAGTCTAATGATATGTGTATTAGATTTTATTATTATATATTAATAATATAAAAAAACATAGATGTTGAATTTAAAGATGAACTCACAACTCGACTTTATTATATATCGAGCTAAATACGAGCCCACCAAAATCCGGAAACTGAAGAATCTACTCGATATGTCTTGGCTTAATATGATTAAATTTAAAATGTCAGTTGTTAGTTAAAACAGTTTACAGTTGGACCCACATTTTCATATCTTCAAAGAGCCAGAAGCTCCCCTGTCCTTTTCTGAACCCCCCCCTCGATTTTTCAGTAAATATTTCAAGAACCCAGAAAATGTATTCATCATTAACCAAGGTTTGAAGTCTGAAATGGAGAAAGAATCGTTGGTTTTGGAGATCACCTTGATCTCAGCACAAGGTTTGAAGCCCCCATTAACCAATATGGGGAAATTCCAAACCTATGCAGTTCTTTGGGTTGACTCTTCTGAAAAGCTTCGTACTCGCATTGACTCTGTAGGCTCTGAAAACCCCACTTGGAATGATAAATTCCTCTTCAAAGTCAACGCTAACTTCATTACTAAAGAAACTTCTGGCGTCTGCGTTGACCTTTTCGCAGTCGGGCATTTTAGGGACTCTTTAGTTGGGAGTGTGAGGTTCCTTCTTGGGAATTGTTTGGTGAATGATAATGAAGGGGGGTTTGTAAAGTCAACTCCTGTTTTTAATGCTGTGCTTATTCAACGTCCTTCAGGGAAGTTTGAGGGTGTTTTGAATGTGGCCATTTCGATTTTCGATGATAGCGTTGACTTTCAGTTGATGAATGGGTTGAATGCTGTTTGTTTTAGGGATTTGATGGGTGGTGAGAGGCGGCGAAGGAGGCTGAGTAGGATTGGATCAAGGAGGAGTGAGAAGTCTTCAGGGGGGAGTTCTTGTGAGTTTGATTTGGGGTCTGTTGACTTATCGGATGGGACTGATTCGACTACTTCGTCGTCTTCGGCTCAATCGGGGATCATGAAGGAGTGGAATGGGGGGAGGTGTTGGAAATCTGATGGTGGAGGTTTGTTGTGTGGGTTGTTGCTGCAGAAGAGGATTCAGTTCTGTCCGTCGGATCAGAATCTTCGTCGTTGGGCTGAATCAACGGATGAGATGTAATCCCACAATATGGTTTCTTCATTAGCAAATAATGATCAATAATTCATTTTAGTTAAGTGACTAAAGTCTCATATTTTGTTTGTTTCTTTGTTTTGCAGTTGAGGATACAAATGTGTGTCAGCAGTGTAGTTTGTAGGTATATTGATGTGATATTCTGAACTAGACAAATTGGTAAATCATTTTTTGCTCAGATAGATTGTAGATTTGAGGTATGTTGGTGGGATATTTCTTGAATTTTGTCACAATTTAATGGATGAATGATGATGATTCTGATTTCTGAATTTCAGTTGTGTAAACTGGAATGAAAACACAGCAAAGCTCAATATAGGTTCTGAAATTTTGCGTCCTTTAACTTCAGCTTCAGAGCTCGAACATGCAAACTATTATGGTCATTTCAGTTAATAATAATGATTGCTACTCTAATGCCCCCATTTTTCTTCAATATTTGTTTGGTGGTTTTTAAGGAGGTACTATGACCTGTTTTAGCGCTAAAATGGACGGATTGATAGAGTTAAGAAGATTTTGGATACTAAGTGATCGAGTAGGGTCATTTTTATGTTCGAGTGATCAAATAAAGAATTCTATGTAGATTGACCGATTGACAATACTATAAGGGATCGTTCGAGTTATGGTAAGTTGGAAAAACATGTAATCAACAAACTTTAAATCTGCCGGACATCTTTTGGAAAGTTGATCAAATTGCTGTATCCCACACTCTACTCACAATCCACCCAAGAATTGAAGACTAAAATCTATCTTGTACTCCTATTAGACTTTTTCCTAGTCCGATGCCAATATGTGTACGTTCTTGAATCCTTTAGTTGACCTAGTCTTATGATCCAATTGAAAAGGAGAGAAAATAGAGGGTCTTAAATCATCATACAACTCACAATCAATTTGTCTCTCTAACCAACAAATGTGAGGCAAACCAACATAAACATTTCTTGAAAGAAATACAACATTCTAAAGAAAGACATGTGCATAAGTCTGTGTGAAACTGAAACATCCAATTTTGCATGACTGCAATTCCTCAAACATTATTACCTTCTCTGTGTCATGTAGTCTTATTCCATTTTTTAAGTGCAGCAACTCTATGCTTAATTATTGAACTTATATGATAAGGACTATATAATCCAGTTTGACAAAATCAAACCCTTTCCACATTTCATTGACTTTTGAATAGATGATATTTCTGATGTCTACATGTATTCACACCATTTGTAGACTTATGATCTCATATTTATTTTGTACATTTTTGGTGATTGGTCAATATTTGGCTACCAATTTCAAGTAATACTTCTTTCCAATATGATAAGATATCTTCCTTTATTGGGAAATATTAATATACACAGTAAGATCAGAAACTTAAAATGTCAGATGAATTTAACTAAACTTTTGTGATGTATCAATCCTCCAAATCAAATTGAAGAAGGAAGAATATTTCTACTATAGGTGTTCACTTTCTTTTGAGATGACTTCATGTTTTAATAAATATACCTTTTGTTTAACCAAATCTGTTTCTGCCAGTTACGTGAGAGAGTTTGAAAAAGCTAGCACTATTACTAATAAAGGTGAAACCGTTTCACACTAAAGTTCCGCTTTAAGTGGCCCCTGTCTTTGACATCATAATGGATGAGCTGACCGCGTTGACGTTGCCTCAATCGATCGTGACGATAACTTTTCTTAAATCATTTCCAATACAAAGCTCGCTTATTACGGTAATTTTAATTCACACCAGAACATTTAACCATTTATTCAGGACTATGAATCATCTCACAACAAACCATTTAGACATTTAGTAATATTTAAACATTCTATTCTTGGCCATTTTGATCTACACTTTGCATGAAATATTTAGAATATAATAAACTAAACCAACCCTTTTCTTCAATACATACACTGATCAAACAGTGAGTATGATTTGAGAAAATTGAAGAATATCGAGTTTTTATCGTTGTTTTTCAGTCTTTTAGTCGAAAAAATGAAGAATCGATTGAGATAATTGCACTGTTAATGGAGTGGAGGACATTTTGGATGACTATATGTGTGATGATATTGTACGTGTCGATTTCGTCGTATGTTGTTCAATCAAGAATGAATAATTATGATCCTGATTATCTTGATTCATTCATTCATGAGTACACATTCAAGAAGATCAAAGAACAGAACCCTGTCACAGGTACTTTGTACAACATTTCCCTCCCTTGGAATTTCTCGGGCATTGATGTTTCGTTTGTTCGTTTGAGGACCGGAAGATTCAGAAAAAATGGAGCCAATTATGGTTTTTTCAGGATTCCACCAAAAATACATACATTGCCTTATGTGAAAAGACTTGATATTATCTATCAAAATCTTGGTAATTGGTCATCTTATTATTACAACGTGCCTAATCATACATTTGTTGCCCCTGTAATTGGATTTCTTGCCTATGATTCGGATTCTAGTATCGATAAGGGGAAGCTTTTGCTTAGTATAGCCAGAGATCCTATCGAGGTTCACTTTCCTAGTATCGATTTGCCAGAGGATTTCCAAAATTTGGAACTAAAATGTGTTCGATTTGGCCATGATGGTGTCGTTGGATTCAGCAACGTGAGCAAGGCGAGCACATGTGTTGTTAGAGATCAAGGCCATTTCTCTATTGTTGTTCCATCCAAATCAGGGAAGACGAATAGGAAAGGATGGGAATGGTGGATGGTAGGAGTTGTTGCAGGAGCTTCTGCTCTATTTTTGCTGGTTTTTTGTCCAGTTGTAGCATATAAATCTTATAGATTGAACAGAATTAGGAAAATGGAGAAGCAATCTGAAAGAAGTGAGGCTTTGGATTCAATATATATTGGAAGTAGTAGAATGCCTTCTGCCCAAGGGATTAGAACCCAACCAGTTCTTGAAAATAGTTATGTTCCTTAATTTTGTTTCCCTCCCCTTGTTTGTCACAGTTTTTTCTCCTTAAAATCTTCAATAGATTGTTTATAGATTATTTGTTTGATTCCTTTTGTAGAAGTGAAAACACTATTGATATAATTTCTAAAAACATTAAGATTTGGCGTTTGTCTTAAAGCTAAGGCTATAGTTTTAGATAGTTTATAGAATTGAATAAATAAATAAGTAAACAACATCAACATATCCCAATATTTTTAAAAGACACATCTAAGCAAGGTATTGAGGGATAGAAGATCGGATATTGCACATCCTTAATACTACGTAACCACGCCCATTCTTGTTGGATATTATCAAGTATATTTTGAATATGAATGCTTGATAACATCATAACACGATCCCTAGGCATTTGCTTAGGGTTACACTTTTCTTAGTGTGAACATTCATGTGAATGGATGATTGGATGCATAATGTTTTTGGAATCTTATTGTACCAAAAATGTAACAATGATGAGCAAGATGGAACTAGTTAGAATGTACAATAAGTAGGTCAAGGCCGTCTTAATCCTAACCCGTTCAGATGTAGACATAGTATAGCTTGTTAGGTAAAAGAAGGAAGCAATAATGAGTTGGTGACTTAATTACGAATGAATCATGTTACACTTGACTAGGTCCATAGGATGGTAATGCTGTGGTTATTTTGCATAAGACTCAAATTCGTCCACATTGCAGAAGTACTTTCGACAATGTCCATGTAAACATGTTGACAATATGCATCACTCAATAATAATGTAAAATTATCTAATTTTTAACTTATTAAATCGTTTGTCAATTGAAGATATTTCAAACAGTTCACTATTAATTACTCCGTATTATTCACAATAGACTAATATGAATGTTACTCACAATTCATAAAACATGTTGCTAAGGCTTATGGGCCAATAAAATATGGTCTCATGTCATCCATTGTAAGACTATTGGCATCCCCTCATATTTGGAAAGGTCCAGATGTGTTATTACTATGTCTCTCAAGCGGCTGGTAATTAGAAGACTCATTTTATTGTGAGAAAACACAAAACAAAATATAGGCAAGTTACTATTCCTCCCACAGCTAAACAATCCCACGAAAAACGTCGATTGTGCAGCCGTCAACCGTTGGATTGTCACGAAACTTGGTCATAGTGGTCACTGTGGTTGCCTCCCTCCAAAGACTTGGGTGCTTATACAAATTTTTGTAAGTGTGGTGCTCACTTACCATTAGATCTCATATTTTAAATAAAATTTTCATATTTTAATTCTTTTACGTCTTGTATGTCCAATAGTATTGAAATACCATAGTTTATCAATAATGATATTCACTAATAATATCAAATATCTAACACACGAGCATGCATCTACTCTAAGCTAGACCAAAGCCATCCAATAGACAACTAACAATGTGGATCAAATATTTATTTACACCAATTATCTAACTCCAAAGTAGTGGTTCTTTATTTGTGGAGGAAAAAAGGTTCATTTTTGTAAACCTGACGCTCAGCTTAGTCCAAGTGACGTCCCCGCTATAAAGCTTTATTCCAATTCTAATGGTAAATGCTTTAAATTAAAGATTAGTTAATCGGACGTCCGGTTACACAAAGTGGATCGCCGCTTAATAAAGCATGTGAATCCAATATGTCACAGACGGTAGCTCGATCCTCATGTCCCAATCAAGGTCTCAACCGGTACACCAATAAGAATAAAACACATATACAGTTTTTAAAAAATAAAACTAACTTTTAATTTAAACAAACCAATTAAATAGTGACAATGCAGGAGTAATTTCATGCGGATACGAATTGAATAACGGACAGTGATCCCATGTAAGGTTAATCAAGCGAATGTTCCCTACGTTAACGAACTACTAACGAACGTGCCAACGAGCCCAATCGCCCACCCTAACTCGAATCTAACGCGGCGCCGTGACGTAACTTTGGCTAAAATAAATATTAGCCTGAAATTCACCCCACCCATTAGTAAAGTTGGGCCAACGAATATTTACCAATCTAACAATAACCCGAACGCACTAACGAGTTTCCACCAAACTCCCCAAATTTACTTGCCACATCTATACGTGGATGTAAAATTAATGCCACCGACCATCCCATCCAACCGAACTAAAAAAATCTTAATATGAAAATGGAACATAATAAACCCAACTTTACTTGAAAAATGTCGAGTTTAGCCCAATTAAATAAAAAACAGACATATTAACTTACTAGTTGAATATAATCAGATAAATTCATTCATTACTTATAGAATATACGATTTTTGATGATTTTTTACATGGACTTATTATAACAAATATTATTCAGGAATTAAAGAAAATACATGTGCAAAAACTCAGTAAATGTTCTCCCTTGACCTGCGGAATTATTTGACATTTTCAATTCATTTCCTTCTCTAGTTTCTTATGAGTAAGACCATGAGCGATTACTATATGAAGAACTAACAAACCAATGGAAGCTTAATGTTTGGGAAATTTTCTACTACTTGATGATATTGATGGATAGTTATTATATAAACTAAATAATTATTAACTTCTCCTATAATTAAGTAAACTTGAGAACATGGGCTTCACTTTTTAACTTGTAATTGCCCCCCTTCCATATTATATATATGAGGTAGATTCTCCTATAATTAAGTAAACTTGAGAACATGAGGCTTCACTTTAACTTGTAATTGTCCTCCTCCCATATTATGAGGGTGTTTGGCTAAGCTTATTTTTTAACTTATAAACTAATTTATAAATGAAAAATTCAAATTATGTTAATTACTTATAAATCTCAAATGAGCCACTTTGTTTACTAATGATAGGTGTATATTATATAACATTTTTGAGGTTTAATTAATTATATTTTATGCTATATTAGTTTAATTTGATATAAATTATACTTATTTTCATCCAATTGTGAATTTATGTTTTATTGGATAAATTATAAATTTTTTGGAATAACACTATGAAGTCCACAAGCTATTTGAATGTATAAGTGAAGGAAGCCTGGAAAGAGGAGTCCCACTTTATTCAAGGCTATTGAGGAGACAAAGTGGGGTTGACCACTGCATTGGGGCCCACGCTTACATTACAAAGTGGGTTTCAACTCCCAAAGGAGAAAGAAAGAAGGTGCTCTTCACGCACAAATCAGGGAGTTACTGGACCAAGGGAGATGGAAATTCAGCCACTCTACAGTTTTATTATTTTCAGGATGTTTTCTATTAACATTACTTATTTGTTTTTGTTTTTAATTCTAAACTAATTTATTATTAGTTAGGACCGTGATGTAGTTAGATTCGAAATATTTATTTTTTTGTGAGATTTGTTTATCATTTATTTATAATTCTAATTATTTAGTTACCATTTTCATTAACTTAGTTTGCTTAGTTAATTATTCTCATAAGGTTAACCTCAAAGATGTGAGCATCCATTTAGGAAAAAAGACACTAGGAACACGTATTTTGGCTTCATCTATAGGATATAGATACGTGCCACGCGCAGTTTATAGCGCTTAACGTTTCATCCTGGCTCAATATTTTAAACTATCATGTATATATATGATTTACGAATTCGGTGTTATATTTACTCGGAAAGAATATTAATAATTTAGAATACTCTTGTCATGAATTGATAAATAACCCTGCATAGTTAATTAGCCATTTATCATCTAACTCGGGAACACTGGATTAACTTGCGTATTATTAATTAATATTTGTTAATTTTGTTTTAATTGGCTTTAATTTAGTTTTATTAGTTTATTTTAAGTAATTTAGTTAGTTCATATAATTAATTATTATTTAATTAATCAAGAATACCTAAGAAGGATTGGTATTCAATTAACACGGACTCATGGGTTCGACATTTCCTTACTTTTACTATACTAAGAAAACGCACATGCCGATTTAATTATTATACTTCAAATATTTGAAACCCGATATAATAAAACAAAGCAATTAACTATTTACTTGAATTTCATAAATTATTATTTTGATTTATATTATAATTGTTTTATTCATAGTTTTGTTGATCCCTTATACCTTTTTGATAATATAATTTCAATATTAAATTTTAAAAAGTTTTTGTTTACTCATACCCACTCTTCATTATATTTTAATCAAAGAATGCACGACGTCATTATATTTATCATATAAAAATATCACTTTTTCTCTTTTAAAAAAAATACACCTTATGTTATTTTTATTTATTGTTAGAAAACATCAATTCTCAATTGATTAAAGAGTATAAATTTATTCATAGCTTCTACCTATTCATCTATTTTACGATTCATTTTAACATATTTTAATTGATGACACTAATAATATTTTACACAAACCTAATAATAATGCCACTCTTACAATTTTTTTTTTTCACTCCTGTACCACTTAAAACAACCAACAGCCATACATTGGATGCCATTTTTTATATACATTACGTCTTGTCAACGCGAACACTCCAAACGAATTATATCGAAAATCAAATTAATAAAGATGACACACCTCTTATAAAACTATATTCAGTAATAATTTTTTTTTTGAAAGTTAAACCTCAACAAGATATACGCGACAACATTATTTCTATATAAACTTTAAAATTTTGGACAAGCAATAACAATTTTAATATAAAAGGTCACAAACAAATATTCAAATAGATGATTTTACTTATTGTTATGAGAAAATTTAAAAACCAAAGACAATATTATATCAAACATTTTTATCCGTTGGCAACATGTTGACTATTTTTTTATATAACTCCACTACGTTGATAACATAAAGATACCCAAACATAATTTTTTTGAAAGCGAAACCCCTTTCTAATAAGATATACGCTGACACATTATTTACGTAAAACTTTTCACATAAAAACTTTAATATAAAAGCATCACAAGTGTCATTCAAATGTAAGATTTAGTAGCATTCTGGACTAGACATCAAATTGCTGATCAATAAAGTGAATTATATAACTATACATACATATTAAATTTACGTATTTTTAGACCATAATATCGGATTTTCTAGTTATATTTCATATAGAGTAAAAACTATTATAACTATTATTTACATAATATATTCTATTTAGTTAATATAAGTATACAGTGGCAATATACTCTTTATTTAATTTACTAAATTATTAATCAACATTAAATAAATTTTAATAATCGGCTTTTTTTAATTTCCTCTTTCATATCAATCTTCAACTCATCAATACTGCATCTATAGCTTATGATAAAGATATTTCTTTTATTTTAAGTATTAAAAATCTAATTATATATATATTATAAAAAAAAAAAAATTTAAATTCCTCTCAAAATAAAGATTCCAAATTTTTACCTTATCCATACTAAATTATTATTGATTTAAAGGTTGTTCCACAACTTTAGGCATTCATCATCGTGATAAACATAATTTTGATTTAATAAAAATTACGTCAATATTAAAGTACATTAAAATATTATTTGATAATTTTTACCAAATATTATATAACAAAATAAAAATATTTGAATTTAAACATTTAACTGCGAAAATTCAAATTTAAACTATGATAATCTATCGCGATAAGTGGAGTATTATATATGTAACTTGGATAATTTTTTTTCTTTCAACATTTCAAATATAATACAAAGGATCATATATAATAAATATATATTATTTAATAGGAATTTTTTGATTTGATTTTTTTTCAATTTATAATGAATAATTATCATACAATTTTTTAGTGAGCAGACTAATTTATCGTATTAAATATATAATTTACTTATCATATGATAAAATTAAAAAAATCAAATGGAGTATTATATCAACTACTTATTAATCAAAGACGTGCTGAGTATTTTTCATATAATCGGACGAAGATGTTAATGAACATACGATAATTTTTAACATACGATTTAAAGCCAGAAAAATTCGATATTATGTTGAGAAGAGATAATCTCTAACTACGTTGATTCATATGTAATTTTTAAAAGAAAATTTGTGACTTATTAAATATCATATATTTTTCACCAATAATATATAGAAAAGATAGCAAGTATGGGTAATATAACAACAAGAATATTTAAAAATTGTTAAACACAACTCACACTTTTTAAGATTACTGACACAACCCGTACACATAAAATTTCTGCTGTCGCCTAACATAACTTATAATTGATAGATAATCCTTTGAGCCGTGAAAGAAAGTAAAATTACTTATGCTTATTTATCTCATTTATATATCATTTTTTTATCTTATGATAAAAATAAATTAGTAATTTAATATTTAAAGTAATAAAAATAATTCAAACTATATATTATACTTTATGACTAAAAAAAGAATGTTTTTTTTAAATTTCTAACTTATAAGTTGATTTCAACTTATGTTGCATGTTAGCCAGTCATCTTTAATTTATTTTTGCCAAATCAATTTATAAGTCGATTTTGATTAAAATAAATTTAGCCAATATATATGGGCTACATAATCCTGACTTACTAGAAACCTGAATTTCCAATTCTATTAAAATAAATTCTCTGGACATTTATAAAGAAATTCTCATGTTAGCGGTCCTCGAGACTGGAATTTAAATTTAGATTCATAATATTATCCAAAGAGTAAATAGTGCGTGTGTGATATTCCTGCGGGATGGGTCCCTGACAGAATCTGACCTTAATTATTGACTTGTCTTCTCCCCCTCAAACTCAGCCATTGATTAGGAAACACTTTCACTTTTCCAAACAACAATCTTTCAATAAACAAATTATTCCATTTCCCTGCGTTGAAAATAAGCTATTTGTCCCAAAAAGATTGTCCACTTTCGCTCCTTGGAATCTTTCAGGTTAATTTTATACTCATTAATGCTTTTTTATGAGCCTAAGTATAAGAGCAGCCATGGGTCTAATGGTATAAGGAATAGATGTGTTTGTCCCAAAGATTGTCCTTTTGGTCCTTGAATATTTCAGGCACTCATACCTACTAATTCTTTTTTTATAAGCCTATATATGTATTTATGTTGATGGGTATGTTGAATATGTTGTGTTTGTCCCAAAAAGATTGCCCATCTTAGCTCCTTGTAATATTTCAGGTGAATATACCCATTAATGCATAATTATGAGCCTATATATTTATTTAGGTTGAGGGGTATGTTTGGTTGTTGAATATTTTGTGTTTATCCCAAAAAGATTGTCCATCTTAACTCTTTGTAATCTTTCAGGTGAATTTTATACTCATTAATGCCTTTTTATAAGCCTATATATGTATATATGTTGATGTGTGTGTTTGGTATGTTGAATATTTTGTGTTTGTCCCAAAAAGATTGTCCATTTTAGGTCCTTGGAATATTTCAGGTGAATATTTTCCATCTTCTGTCCTTGGAATCTTTCAGGTTAATTTTATACTCATTAATGCTCTTTTATGAGCCTATATATGTATATATGTTGTCGGGTCTGTTTAGTATGTTGAATATATTGTGATTTGTTGTTTGGTTTGTACAGATCAGATTCCTACTGTGAAGTTGTACACATGGCGTCGAAAAGGATCTTGAAGGAGCTTAAAGATCTCCAGAAGGATCCTCCTACTTCTTGCAGCGCTGGTAATTTATACATAGGGATGATTGGAGTCGTATTGATATAATCGACCCACTCAGTGGAATAAGGCTTTGTTGGTTTGGTTTGGTTTTATCTATATTTGTTACAAAGTTTAAGTCTTGGTGAAACTTTTGCTTCCACCTACATCTCTAAAAGATTGTCTAGTTTTATTTTTAGTGGTTAAAGTTAATAAAGTATGTAGCTTCATTTGACACATAACTTTGGTTGTAATCAAAATTATTAGTTTAGTAGTGAACTACATTAAAAATGCTAGCATTTGGTGTATTTTTCGTCTAATATTATACAACATAGATAAAAAGACTTGAGTTTCAACCAGAAAAATTCAAAATTGGACAATTTTTTTGGGATGGAGGTGGTATCTCAAAGCAAGATTCAATTTTTTTAATGTAGGATTCTGTTGCGGGTCTATAACATTGGCTCTTTTTAAAGGTTGTTGTGGGTTTGTAGTAAACTTTTTGTTAAAAAAGGTATAAGCATTAAGTTTGAGACTGGAGGTCAAAGCTATTGTTGGCAATTGGATTGGGTGTAAGGGAAGAAGCGCAAAGGCTTGCTGTGTCATTTGGGAGAACATATGGGCGATATAACTTACTTTATCTAGCAACTACATTAATGTAGGTTATACAGGCAACCATAATCAAATGAAGCCATAGTGTAGTTAATTAAAGGGACTTACTTCGTTGGTTAAGATAGGTTGTATGCCTTAAAAATTTAATTTTATTGATGTGATGTGTGGATTACTGGATTTTATTCTCTTGTCATTTGGCGAAATGATGGGTAGTGTATTAGTGAGGTCATATTACATATTTGCTAGTTATGGCATGTTAAGAACACATCAACGCCACTATGGAACCAATTTTACAGGTTGTTAGCAGCCTAGGAGCTTGTAAACCGAGTTGAAAGGTCTTAGTTTATTTCGGTAATGACCTCTTTAATATGGCATGTGTTTGCCAGTTTAGGCTTTGTTTGTTTCCCATGCAAAGTGCTCTGGAAATTGAGGTTGAAGGGGAAGTTGAAAAAGAGGATACCATTTGTTAGTTTGGTTGGAATTAGAGAACTGATGTGAAGGAGTGATTACATTCCTAAGATATGTTTGTTTACAAGTTCTTTTGTCATCTCACATTAATGTTAACAACTCTGAATTGGAGAATGCAATAGTTTAATAAGATAAAGTAAGAAAATCAAGTTCAACCAGAGATGAAGTGTTGCGAGAAAAGGAAAACTGGGATAATTTTATGATCTTTTCCAGTTCACTCAGTTTGGTACATTTAGATCTTTTCTGGGTAGAGTACTAAAAATATTTTCTGAGGCCTCATTTTACTTCATATTTTGCTCACCTCCATGTATCTTCCATGTCTTGGTAACTAAGGAGAAGACGGTTGCTTTGTAACTTCATATATGGTGCATGGCCTTTCTTTTATGGTTTTAATAGCTTTGCTGAAGTTTGTTCTGCAAAATGTACAACTCTATTATTAAAATTAGTTGGTGGTCTTGGTTTGTAACTGGCTTTATCATTAATAGTCATATTGATATGGCATTTGGTATGACAGTGCAATTATATTCACTCTTATTGTGTTTCATTACTTCCATATGAATGGCTATATTATCTGCGAGTTGCTTTTCTTAAATAAACGTAACTTATACTGTACTAAGCTGCAGAGCTAGTGACAATACATTATTGTTACTTAAGAATCTGTTACATCCTACGTGCTCAATTTGATGCCAATATGCCAATAAACCCTTACCTACGATTCCATATTATCCCTTTGATGAGTTGACATTTATGCAACAGGGCCTGTTGCTGAGGACATGTTTCATTGGCAAGCGACAATTATGGGTCCCCCAGATAGTCCTTATACTGGAGGAGTGTTTCTAGTTACCATTCATTTCCCTCCAGATTATCCATTCAAACCGCCTAAGGTACAGAATAAAACCTTTTGGAGTTGATAATGTTTGTACCTTCATTTGTAAAAGGTTAGCTCAAATAGTAAATGAAGAATCACAGAGACGGCCTAAATTATCTCGAGGATGAAGAACAGTTTTTTTCTTGAGTTGTTGTGGTTAAGAGAAATGCATGTTTAGGTTCTAATGATGACATTTTCACTGTGTTGAAATAATTCAGAATGGCCATCAGTTGTTTGTTACTTATCTTGAGTCGCTGTGGTTAACAGAAATGCATGTTTAGGTTCGAAAACTGAGTTGTTTTCTGGTCTAAGCTAAGGATGAAAACATTTAGTGACCATCTATATAGATATAAAGAACCATGAGCTCTTAATATTCATCATACTCAGTTTTACCATTACTTAATTCCATTTGGGAGAGTTGCCAGGGAATGTTAATACATCTTTAAGCGTACTCAGTTATAAGTTCGTGTTACTATTTGTTGTGCTTGTGCCTTATCGTTGCATGATCCCCATAACCTCTTTGATTAATTGCACAATTCATGTTGGTTGTGGTTGTATTGGCAGGTTGCATTCAGGACAAAAGTCTTTCACCCCAATGTAAACAGCAATGGCAGTATATGCCTCGACATCTTAAAAGAGCAGTGGAGTCCTGCACTAACCATTTCAAAGGTTGTATATCTTTGAGTTCATTTACGATTCATAAATTTGCAATATCAGTATTACCATAATGATGAAACTTTTTTGGACCAACGTCTGACATTCTCAGTCTCACCTCAACGCTGTTGCGAGGATTAGGATCTCATTACTTGTGTTATTAATGTTTTGGTTCTTCTAGGTGTTGCTCTCAATCTGTTCACTTTTAACGGATCCAAACCCCGATGACCCCTTGGTCCCGGAGATTGCTCACATGTATAAGACAGACAGGGCCAAGTACGAGGCAACGGCTAGGAGCTGGACTCAGAAGTATGCTATGGGCTAGCTGATTATGTAGTAACTTGAATTGTGTAAAACATGGTGTTTGCATGTTCTTCACCCTGGTAATGTACCATGCAGTATTGCATTAAAATGTTCTTCCGAATAACGAAATCATGCATCTAACTGTTCATTCTTGTGTCATTACTTTTTTTCCATTGGAATGTTTTGTTACATTATTTTATATGCAATGTTGATTGACCTCTTCCCAAAACTTAACTTTATTTATAGCACTTAGTTAAAATCAAGATAAGTGTGCTATTTATAAGTTTTAAATATAAATATGACATTTGTCGTGATCTTAATTGTCGGAAGGTGTCCGACAAAGTGTAAAATATTACTCATCCAACTCTTAATAATTTCCACACGTTGACAATTAACCTTATGAAAATTATATGCAAATTAATGTACATTAACTAATCAAATGAAAGTACATATGAAAATGAATTGTATGAAATTGACAAATTAAAAGAGGTCCGAGTATGCTACGAGTAGTTGGGAAGATGTTGACAAATCATGATGAAATTAAATGAATGGATGAAATGAAATAATGGGGTTTGAGTCAAAAGTCAGAACCAATAAATCCTAAGAAATCTGCCAATCTTGCTAAACTACAATTCACTAAATTACCTTATTTGCAGCTTTTTCACAAATGTAGCAAAACTATGCATTTCTTGTATTTCATCAGTTTGTCAATGAGTTATAAAATATACAAATTAATAAGATGTACATCAGCTTCTTTATAATTTTTTAAAAATGTATTCTAAATTACTATTTTTTTAATTTTTAGAGATTGATTTTTATATATGCTAGTTAGCTTTTTCTATTATTCACTTCAAGTATCGAAAGTACACAGTAAGAAAAGATACCCAGTGAGCGAAGGGCAAAATAATTTTATAGTGAAGTTAACTTATTATTTAAAAAGTCAAAAAGCATTATTTTTTTCATTTTTAATAATTTGAGCCTCTATTTTAACTTTGCAGTGCTCGACGCACACGTTATAAGCTTCTACAAATTTGTAATTTCGTCGGTCCCATTTTTTTTAATCAATGTTTTTTCAATCCACTTGTTGATTGGCCTGTAAAAGCAACCTCGAAGCTTGATTCGCCTCTATGTTTCTGCTTGAAAAAGTTCGATTCGACATAGTTCGAGCCGAGCTCGAACCTTATTTTTAGGTCTGGCCGACCACATAAATTTATACATTTTTTATAATTTTTTTCTTCATATTTTTAGTCATTAAAATTCGAATTTTCTGTCAAACTGAATGCCTCAATTAAAACTCCTCGAACTCTCGAATCTCAGCAACCAAATCGAACTCTCGATTTTTTCCGATTGGGCTCAACCCAGCCTAACCGGTCTGAATCCTTCGCCGAGCCGAGCCGAACCCTGCTCCCGCTCGAGCAGTAGCCGAAATGTAACAAGTTGTTGATAATCATACTCCCCATTTCTGGGGCCAGAAAAATGATTGTAAAATAACAAAGACGCTGAGGCCAATATCGCACCGCTGAAAAAAATTAATCATTTTTAATATTGTGACAAAGAACAAAACATATATGTTCAACAAAATTGTTAAGTTTGAATTTTAGTAGTAAAAAATAAATAATTATATAACCTTAATTGACACATAAAATTGTTAATTACATTGATAATACTAACATTTATTTTTACCAAATAATGCACAACATATATAAAAAATATATTTTTTAAAGGTTACAAGATCAATTATCAAAATTTAAAGTTGGACAATTTTTGTAGAGTACAAAATCATACTCCGTAATCCGTATGTCTCAATTCTTAGGCAAAAAGGTTTTGCAAATATTTACCCCCTATTGAAAAGATTATGCAACTTAGCATTTAATGGACTACCCAATGTTACTCTCATGTACGACAGTACGACACAATGATTAACAAACCAATTATAAATTGGAGAGTGGTTTATTTTCTAAATGATTAAAAGTACAATGACACCAGAAATAATTTTGTTTTCCTAACGTAGAGATCCATACATACTTCCTCCAATTCAATTCTTAGGTCGTTTTAGAGATTTAATTTTATTTAATTTATATGATCTTTTAAGAAACCAATGCACATTTGGCCTCTACTTTCCACTTCTACCCTCTGTGTTATAGAAGCAAGACAGATAAGCCATTGCTAGGGATTGGAAGAATAAAAACCCCCGAACCAATAGCTGACCGATTTCACCTCGATTGGTTGAATTTTTTTTTCAACCGCACTCCATTTTAAAATTGAGAAAGTGTTTTTAAGTATTTGGCGGTTTTATAAAAACTGCATCAATCGCACCGATAATATAATTTTTAATATATTATATATTTTTACATAATTAAATGAAATCATAATTTTGGTTTAACAATTTAGTATCAAGTCCATTAAACAGACATATTCTATTTTGTGGCTCTATCAATTGGATCCCGGGCGATGACGATGAATATTTGTGAGTATTTTGGGTCATGAATAATGTATGGTTTCAATTATCCCCACATCTAATTACTCATCACCAAATCCCAACTATATATTATCACACCGAGATTAAATATTTTATTTTGACAAATTGACTACTTATTTGTCAACAATCGACGGCCATGATTTTCGACAAAATTTCGCCTCAATTTCGGTATTTAATATTTTTCTACCGAAAAAACCAGACTCCACCTATTAAATCGACTTCAACCAAATCCGAATAAAAACCTAAAACCGATTCACACCAAACCAAGCAAACCGAAATGGAACGGTCTAAAACTCACATAATCATGCACGAACCGCCTCCCTTAATTACTGTAAAGTATAGTCTTCTTCACCATTTCTATTCTCCATTCTCTTTCATTCTTGTATGTCCATCCTATCACTAGTTTCACCACAAATTATTAACATAGTTTAGCACAAATTATTCAGCTTTAACATTTCAAGAATTCATGCAACTTTCTTAAGACCATGATCATATGCCAACTTTTTTCATTATAACTTTTAAATATGTTCACCTTGCAAATGGAAGAGACCAAAAGTATTCCTCTGTCTCCTCTTTCATTTTGTTTGTTTCTTTTTTTGTTTAAAATCGAACAAAACTAAATCTACAAATCTGATATTAAAAAAATGTTTCCTCTTCATTGTCTTTTTTATTTTCTTTTATTTTGATCTTTCTTTTCACTCTTTCTTACTTTTTATTGTTTTTGAAAAATGGAGATGTTGGAAGCATATGGAGAGATTCCTGCCATGTTAAATAATTATTTAAACATAACATAATTCCAAAATCTTGAATTACATGATTATCACATATATGTAAAATATAACATAATCAGATTGACATACGAATCGTTAGTACATAATTAGAATGAATTGATTCATACTGGAGAGGTTGTCCTTACCAAGAGTTTAGATCAACGGGAGAAAGGTTTCTCCCTTTGCCTCAGAACTTTTTTAGTTTATGTGTTACAATAATGATTATTCTTCTTGTTACAACCTTTAGATGGAAATGTCATATTTATAGTAGATATACCACCAAATTTTCAAATCTTCTAATTAACTTAATATTAACTTTCCATCAAAACTAATAAAATCCAAGATTTGTCACATTTAATCATTTGCTAATTAATATAGTAAAATTAATTATCCTACTAACGACCATCTTAACGGAAAGAAATCGAATGGTTTTAAATTAAATTATATTCTTAAATAATATTCTTACATTCCCCACCTTGCTCCATAAGTATGACATCTATTATAATTTCTTCATAATAACACGAGAGAGCTTTTGATATGCAAATCACTGCTCATGTAGTTATCATAAGCGCCTTTAGACTAAATTGTAGCTGCCAATGGAGTCAAGCGGCACAAATTATTTTGTAAATGCTTCCTTCCATGTACTGGCTACAACATTCATAATTTTTATAGGCAAAAGTTCTGTGAAGAAGAGCAACATAATGGTCACGTTATGTCTTGTAATATAATGAAGACTATTTCTGTTATTATTATTTTAAGAATTATGTATACATATCATAAAATAGAAATGAGAGATGTTAAAATTTATTAAGAGCTCAACAGTGGTTGTACTTATTAATTCAACAATAATTTTCTTCAGTTTAACATCTTGCTTCAGTAATAGGTATTTAAGATCCATGTGTTTTGAACCTTTAGTTATCCTATCATGCTTCGCTAACACTGGTTTAATAACGATCGGGAGGAAACGCAAGTTCTTAGTTTCCTGTGATATTGCACTTTTTACATAAGTGGACACATAACCAAGAGCGCGAATTCGAAAGTACAAGACATCATGTTCTCGAATTAAAATAACGCGAGTCACTTCAAGTGGGTGACTTGATATTCGATATGTGAACATATAATTCTTTGATTTTTGATATGTCTCTAAAAACTGTCAATATATGCTTTCTGAGACCAATAGTATAAGTCCTTGTGATTTCTCATGGAATATTTTTACCTCGATCACATAGGAAGTCTCATCCATAACATTCATTTCAAAGTTCTTTGAGAGATAAACATTAGTTTCACGTAATAAATCAAGGTTGTTACTAGACAATAAAATGTCATCAACAAACATAATTAAATATCATATGAACTGCCGCCAACGAACTGTGAGGTATATTCATGGGTCTATTATGCTTTCATTGAAATCGAAGACAATAATGATTTCATGAACGTTATCAAGATAAAGCTTGCTTTTTAGCTCTACTTCAATCCCTCTCCTGAGAAAACTCAATCCTACTCTCTTTATTATAGTCAAGTTCCAAGTTTCACAATGAATGTATCCATCGGTGTACGGTGGTAAATTAATCCCCATTTGTAGATGTGTTAGCCTTTAAAATAACACATATAATACCTCTGATATATAAACAACATAATTTTATGTAGTCGTGTAGAAAAATCCTTAAAATTATATATGATGTTGTTTAATGTAATATATCCAAAATTATAGTTTAACATAAATTCCTTGATAGCTTAAATATATGAATACAATATGTTTGTGGACAAAATTGATGCATATATTTAAGCAATATGAATTATTTTCATAATGAGATACATAATAGAGTCTTTAAGTCAATATGTAATATGATAAACTCCATCAAAGTGTGAATTTTAATCATAAGTATGCATTTTAATCAAATTACGAGAACAACTAAATTGCATATTATCATAATATATTGACAAAGATCTAATATTTGGTTTAATTTCTTAATTGATTTGGGACATGTAAATTGATAGGGCAAAATTTTCAATTCAAGATTCCTCATATATGCCATCAAAACACTAACATAATAGTTTTGGTAATATAAATTATAAAGAATAAAGTAATGTATATATATAAAAAAGAATATATACCATGCCATTGGTGGTCACCATATTAAAAAATATAGTTAATATAATAATTGAAGGAAATTCTTTAAACATTATTCAAATATACGGTTTCCTTTTGTCTACGGACAAAATTAATCGAATCATTTGACCAACGCGGATTATTCACTTAAAATGGCAAAGAAAAGGATTAATGTGCTAAGACTACCTAAAATAATAGACAATCTAATCCCATTAATGAAAATTTACATAGTTACATGGCCCAAGAAAACACATATATAATGTCAACGCTTAATAATTATGTATAAAATTTAATAATGTGGTCAATATATGCTGGTCTTTTAAAACATAATTATGGCTAATTGAAAAATACTATAAATTTGATATCTATAAATTTAATAATTTGATTTGACGCATTTTAAATAAACTAATCATAATTTAGATATCAATTAATTAGATGATAAACAGAACATTTAAACGCTCTAATTTATTAATCGAGTTAAAACTCGTCATGGAATTTATGTAATCATATATATTATTTTTCCAAAAATGTGCATTTTTAATCATTTTGTTAATTGAACGCTTTTGATAATCACTCAACATTTACTATCATACTAAAAGTCAAGAATATCAAAACATTGCCCATCCATTTTATGCTGATGTGACAAACTGCTGAATTACTTTTAATCGCTTAATTGGCTACTCCCTCCAAAGATTTAATTGCAATTTTACAACAAATAATGCACAAGCAAAGTTTAGAAAACCAAATCAAACACTTAATGCCAAGAAAAGAAAAGAAAATACCGAAAGAGAAGATATTCATGCCTCATAAAACCGGATCGATATATATCGCTTTTTAAACATATCATATGGATAATCATTATTCTAAAACCTTTAATTCGATACCACATGTTCAATTAACTCTATTTATGTGTTACAATAATGATTATTGTTCTTGTTACAACCTTTAATGGAATAAAGTCGCTTATTTATAAAGTAGATGGCCTAATTATACTTCAAATCTTCTAATTAACTTATTAACTTTCCATCAAAACTAATAAAATCAAGATTTGTAACATTTGTAATAATTTGCTAATTAATATAAAATTAATCATCCTACTAATGACCATCTTAATGGAAAGAAATTTTGGTTTTGAATTAATTATATATTCTTACAAGGGGGTGATGTTTTTGCTATGAAGATGAAGTAGGGAGATGAGGGAGGAGATAGGAGAGAGGACACAAAACTAGATTACACATAAAATTTTCCTAAAATCAACTTCTCATACTACTTTATTAAATATAGAAACTAATTTTTAATTTTGACACAAAATTAAATTTTCTATTTTATTATTCTCATTATTGATACATAAATAAAAATTCATTTAATTGATATTAGTTTATTTTTGAAAAACTTGATTATAAATTAATTTTTGTATTATTATAAAACATTATAGAATGTTATGAAAAAAATAAAAATTGAACCCAATAATATTTAACTAGAATAACATATAGATCAAGTATTCATTAAAAAAGTCATCTCTTTATATTTTATCAATGTCAGTTTAAGTAATTAAAGAAAATAATGTGAATAATTATGAATGAAAATAAGAAAATAATACAGTAATTACCAACTCACAAAATCAACTCTATGATAATGGGAATAGCTTAGTTTGGAAAAAACAAACAGATACTATTACTATTAAAGAAACATAAAATAAGTACAAGAAGCATAGTTTTGTGGACCCAACATAGATGAGCTTTGCCATTTGAAGTAGTACGCGAGCCTCAATTCAACGCCAGGCGAGTATTGGCGTATAAAAATATGTGGGGCTAATTTAATTTGAGAAATCTGATAATGATTTTTAGTGAGTTTCACCATTTCCCTATTCTATTCCTGAGATAGGAGTAGTTTGACACACCTGATGCAAGTGCCTTTAATCTAAGTTGATTACTTGAGTTTCTGGACAACAGTACCATCTGCATTTATTATCTTGAGATTAGATACTTTAGTACTATAAGTACCTGATATACTAGTAGGGCTTCTAAGCATTCTTGGATTTTACTCAGTGAAACTCGATAGACAATATATACCATCTAGTTCCGGAATTTCTAATATGTTACGAGATATCGGACGGATTACCTTTATAAAATTACCCAGGTCGCTTGGATCTTTAAAATTTTTATGAATTAAGATTTCAAAAGAAAAATATATTTTAATGAGCATTTAAACCAATCGCTCACATCAAATCTTATCACACGACCGCCATCAAAAGTATTAAACAAACGTAAACAAAATCATTTCTTTCAATTACACTATCACTCCCTTACTAAAATATTTGAAAAATTAAGTTCATTTATTGAAAAAAAAATTATTTCATCCATTTATTATTTCATCTACTGAAAAATAATGTTAATATTTTTTATTTATAATTTGATATCAATTTATTTGTTACTCATTATCTTTAGATAAAAATTATGTTTCCTAAGTAAAAATAGTGGTTGATGACACAATTTTGTACTGCGCCTTGTCATAAATTTGATTCTCAACTGTAAAAGCAATGCATAACTAAAGTACATTTTGACCCACGTCTGTCTTTCTTTCATATAAAGAGCCACTTGGGTTTCTCACTTTCATTCTTTTCTGACATTCTTGAAACTAGCAAAAAGCTATTGTTGTTTCTATATACTCTTTAATGAAGAACTAGTTTTCATCATTTAACTATCATGATTAGCAAATATAGCTCATATGTGTGTAAATATATATATTTAAGGGGCCAAAGTATGTTTTGTGTTTTGTTATATTCTGTTTAGCATGTTTAAGATTGATTAAGAGGGTTTAAAGGGTGTTTAAAACATGTCTGAAGTAGCTAAAGTTCGTTTAGTTCGTTGCCCAAAATGCCATAATTTACTTCAGGAGCTTAATGATTACTCCATTTATGAGTGTGGTGGTTGTGGTGCTGTCTTGAGAGGTAACTTTGCATTTTGTTTTCTTGTTTTGGAATTTGGAACTATTTATCTTGTATGTGTTTCCCTCTTGGATAATCTTAGATGTGTCAAGATTGATGATTTTAAACGAAAATATTCATTATATGGTTGATATTTACATGTCTTATGGAGTAGAAGGTTTTGTGTTATGTGGCTCTGGGATATAATTAAATAAATAAAAATGGCTCATTACGCTTGTATGTATTGTGAAGTATTAGATAGTGTTTGAACTTCACTCTTTGATCTATTCGAAAACAAAACCCCGTAGGCAACCCCGTAGGCAACCCCGTATCCTACTTAGCCAGGAGCCTCCAAGGCAAGGCATTGGGCATGTTAATATTAATGTATTCATTATATGGTTGACCTGTTATAAGTATGGGATTTTTAGTTGTTTTGGCATAATGGAATTGCTTACAAGGAATGATTTTAATGTTGTATTGGTTAATTAACAGCTAGTAAAATGAATGGTGACCTTGAAACATTCTCAGAGAAATGTGATGAAAAAAGCATTGGAGGGGTTTCTGAAAAATTGGAGAATCTTGAATTTTCAGAGGAAAAGATGAACTTGAGTGGTGGCTCTGAGGATGATGTTATGCCGATTGCTAATTCTTTGAGGAAAGAACGGGGGGTCAGGCAAGATCTCCCTGGAATAACGAGTAATTTGGATGGTGCATCTCCTCTTGAGTGGGCGATTGAGGAGGGGAGTAAGGTAGATCGCAATATAGATAGACTAAGTCGTGCAAAAGAGGGAAAAGCGTATGAAGATTTGAAGCCCTCGGATATGAATGCAAGTGGATTCGGAAGATCAGAGCAAATGCCAGACAGGAGATTCAAGGGTATAGGTGAGCTTGAGGGTTTCCAGAGTTCTCAGATGATTGATATTGAGCGCAAAATGTACTCTGCTTCGAGTTGTTCAGAGGGCGGTCCCTCAAAAAATTATTCAGATATTAAGTATGGAGAATCCTTAAATGATTCATATGGTGGAAGCAGATTTGATAAGGCTGAGTATACTGGAGATGATAGAGCTGAACTCTTGAAGAAGATTGATGAGCTGAAACATCAGCTTACCCGGTCCGTTGAAATGGCTGATAAACCTATAGAAAGGGATATTCATCATGGCAGGAATGCACACCAAGATCACTATATCGCGTCTGAAGATTGGTTTTCTGATAGCTCTTCGGGGATCAATAGGCCTTTCATGCAACATCGTTTTCCTGGCAACTATCCGACTCAAGCTTCTTATACGAACCATTATGCAGAGCCATCCTCTTATGCCAATGTACATGCAATGGGGAGTCGTCAGAGTGTTTTTCCCAATGAAAATCCTGCAAGTCATATTCAAGGCTTGAATGATCCATTTAGGTCTCGAATGCCAATGAGAGTTCAACATGCGCCTGCTCCATTTCAGGAACAGCGAAATCAAGGTTACTTATCTGGGCATTACATAAATAGTGACCTACCTCAAATTAATTTATATGAAGCTTATGCACCCAACATGAACTACCACCATTTGTCTTGCACTTGCCTCTACTGCTACAAGAAAAATCAAGTTCCTGATCAACTGTTCTCAGGCATTCCATGTAATAGAGTGTCCACTCATATTGAGAATCCTGCTGGTTTGCATCTTCCCCATGATTATGGTTCTGGAGTTCCCAAGTTTCCACAATCCCAATCTTTTAACCTTCAAAGTCACTCAAGGTGGGCTAGTGAAGTAGACTCTGAAGTAAGTAGCTTTGTCCCTCGCCGACCTCCTAGGAGACATCCATCAACTGGTGGTCACTACTGTCGTGCGATAGCTGCTGGAGCTCCCTTTATATCTTGCAACAACTGTTTTGAATTATTGAAAGTGCCTAAGAAGGTGATGGTTCAAAATGGTATCCAGAAGAAAATGAGATGTGGGCCATGCTCGTCCATAATTGCTTTGGATGTCTCCAACAAGGGCCTTGTTGTTTCTGTTCATGAAAGTATGAAAGTAAGTCCTCCAGTTGCAGTTGATAGACAGGTAGTGAAGTTGATTGATGGTAATTCACATCCCCAAGGTCGACCAAACCGAGCCAGCATGACAGTAGTATCCTCTGAGGATTACGATCACTCTGGGTACGATTTCCAATCATTGGACAGAGAAGTGGTACCACAGACGATCCACCAACCCGACTTTACTAAAACCGCTCAGGAAAAAAGCCTTGACCTTATGGCTGCCTCTTCATCTACTTCTGAAGATGAGGCCACCCTTGACCCTATGGCTGCCTCTCTGAAGCGTTCTAACACGTCTGAATTGCCAATGAATGCTAAATCAACTTCTCCTGCTTCATGTTCGTCACTTCAAGAATACTTAGAGTATTCAAATAAGTATGATCGAGGTGGCCGCTTTGGGAAAGGAAACAGAAGCAGACGTTCAGATCCAGAGTCGTCAGTGCCAGATAAAACAACTTCAAGGCAAAATTCTATGAAGGATGCATCAGAGGCAACAGAGATAGATATATCTACCAATGAGTACGGTAATACAGTGACATCTTTGGATTCAGGGGAACCGAGCAAAGAAGGTGATCAGTTGAAGGCAAAGAAAGCAGCCTTTCTTTCTGCTTTTATCAAGAAGAGTTTTAAGGACTCTAAGTCCAACCAGAAGGATGAGCAAGAAAAAGCTAATGTCACTGTTAACGGATATCTTATACCAGTTCGACTGATCAAAAAGGCAGAAAAGGTAGCTGGACCTATCCAGCCAGGAAATTACTGGTAATGTTGAGATACTAATACTTATGATGTTCATTTCCTAGATGATAACAATACTTTGTAATTGCCAGCTTCCATTTTTAGACATATAATACAACTATTTCAGACTCTATTAGAACAATATTTTACATTGTTGATATGGTATATTCTTGAATGCATGCTGCTCGTAACGAGTTATTTTAGTGTCATGGATTAGGGGAATCCAGTATGTGAGTATCTATTAAAATATTGAATTTATCATTTATCTGTAACTTTATGTAAAGGATGTCAATGTGTTGGGAAAATTTCTGCCCCAGTTTTTGTAATATAAAAAATGGAAACAGTATATATTCATTTCCTTAGAGTAGATAGTTTATTGTTATGTTACTATTAAACACACATATTAACCTTAGCTGCCGTTAATTGTTTGCTATACTAAAGCTCTTCTTTCAGGTATGACTTTCGGGCTGGATTCTGGGGTGTTATGGGCGGTCCTTGCCATGGCATTATACCTGTATGGTTTTCCTCATTTTGTGACAAATATCTGTGAGATTTTCCTTTTAATGGTAAACAACTTGATATCAATGATTTATTGATGCAGCCATTAATCGAAGAATTCAGTCATACCATGCCAGAAAATTGCTCAGGTGGAAACACTAGAGTTTTTGTGAATGGGAGAGAGCTTCATCAAACAGACTTAAGTTTGCTAGTTGGAAGAGGCCTACCAAGCGAGATGAACAGATCTTACATAATCGAGATATCTGGCAGAGTTCTTGATGCGGGGACTGGTGAAGAGCTTGAGAGCTTAGGCAAACTTGCTCCAACGTAAGCTTAATGATCTCTGATCACCGATCTTTATCATTAATTATGCTTAATAACATACAAAACTTTCGAAAGTTTGATTAACTACTTACGGAACTACTAGACTTGATTCTAATGAGTCTAACTAATATCATGCACAGGGTCGAGAGAGTAAAACATGGATTTGGAATGAAAACCCCGAAAGCGACTGCCTGACTGAACTCTGGTTCTTTAGTGTAGAATAACCTTCAATTATTGAGAAAGTGTTGTACATTGTGAATGAAGCACATAGATGGAAGAAGATGAGATTGTATTATTTATTGTGACCCTTAGATTTGATGCTAAAACTGAAATGATCTAAACCATAAAAATTCTGATACAATAATTTGCAAAATGAACGTCGACAGCAGGGTTCGAACCTGCGCGGGCGCAGCCCAACAGATTTCAAGTCTGTCTCCTTAACCACTCGGACATATCGACCTGTTTGCCAATTAGGTGTAAAGTTTTATACTACATCTGTCCCAAAAAGATTGTTCATTTATAACTAAATAGTCAAAATTAACAAATTTTATGGTGTTAATTGATACATATAAATTAGTTTTGTATCAAAATTATCATGTTAATTTCATAATATATTCAAAATACTATATTTTACATCCTGATGTGATACCTGATGGAGTACCCAATACAACTTTCCGTAGTTCATCCACTAATTCATCCGGGGGGGACTCGCCTTATTTTCATGGGGGGTGGACCCTTAGCACTTGATAGATTACACGATGCAATCTTCGAGGATTTACAATTGTTCTTCACATCCAACAGTGTATATAATGCCGTATGTATAGCATGGCAAAGCAAGACCAAAGTTAGATGGCAGAATGCAAGAACAGATAGTGCCATCTCTTAGTTTGCGCATGAGATCACGACACAATGCATGACACAATTTATATCACATAACTATCCATTTCTTACGTATTAGTATTTTATTGGTTAATTTAAACTAGAAATTAGTTTTATTTTTAAAAAATTGTATATGTGTTCTATTCTTATTGATGTGTCACCAACTGAGACACCAATTAGAAAAGGGGATCCGGACTACTTAGTTTGAAATATTATTCAGGGAAGTAAAGATTGTTATATAATGAGAACTTTGAATATACCAAGAAGAACTAAAATGATGTTGTACCTATATTAGTTAGAAGGAAACAGTTAAAGAATTAGACTAATCAATATAATTACTCCAAAAGGTCGAAAATTTTATTACTTAGACAATGAAATTTCCATTGCAATAGAGAACATTTGAATCTCTAGCTAGGCTAGCTTTTACTACCCTTTTTATGTACACACATCACTCATTTCTATCCAGCACAAATGAAGACGATTAGTAAATCATATCTGTAGTGATATAGTCGAGTACGTTGAATGGCACGTTTGGTTCAACGTTGAATTCAATTGGATCCATATCGAAATGAAATAGTGAATTCGTGCCTGAAGTTGGGGTGGAGATCATATCTGAAAGATCATAAGGGTATGTAAGTACTTGGTCCATGGCACCCGAGAAGTAGTTTGACTCGGTTGTGGAAGGAGATTCTAATCCAGCTAAGATGTTGTTTTCCTCCAACTGATCCCAGATATCTTGATTTTCAGACTGGATCGAAGTGGAAGGGAACGAAAATGAAGGGATACGTCCCACCACCTTCGGGTGGATCTCTTCGGTCTCAACTTTTAGGCCTTGTTCGAACTTGAAAGGTATGTCCTGTTTCTGGTTTTGTTTTGGTTCTAATTGTTGCTGCAAATTGGTGACTGCATTTTTGGTCTTTTCCTCCAGTGAGCCTACCGGTGAGGGAGAATTCGGGACACCCATACAGGTATGATTTCCCCTATAGGTAACTTCAAAGATTAATGGATCGTCTTCCGTCTTCTGTACTTGCTTTGTTGCACCACAGGCTCTTGTGTATTTGTGAGTACATCTGTAGTATGCTCTGCAAGTTATGCAAGAATTTCTGTCAACTCATTTGCAAAAGTAGACTTCTTTATGGTAGATGGAAAATGAAATGGAATGGAACATAGTGACAATTGATCATTTTCAGGATGATTAATCCTTTGAATTCTCATCCGTGTCACGGGTAAGACCGCTTACTAACCGATCTCTGACTCCATCCCGCTTAGGCGGGAGGCATGTTGAGTTGAGTTGTAGCTTTCTCAGATGCAAAAATGACAACTAGCTTTTTCAAATTGATATACCAACTTGCAAATGCCTTTCATGAAGTACCAACTTACAAGCAAATGCCCTTTCATGTAGGAAATATACAATTCGCACGTTGGCCATTATTAAATTTGGCCTGATTTGTTATACATTATGTTTCTAGTTGATGTATATGTGCTTATCTTATCTACTTGCATTAGCCAAGTGGACGGCCTTCAATTTTCTACAATGGATATAGCTCTATAGCACGTGGTTAGGGTAATTAAATAACCTTTGCCAACCCTAAGTCCCTAACACCCTAACTAGCAAGAAACAGTACTATCTTCATTTAAGATTGTTAGATTTGGCACCCACGATCTTTTAAGACACGGCTTAAAACATAAATATATCTAATTATACAAGAGTAAAAATTATAAAAAATTGATATTTCAAAAGTATATATTGAAACGAATCATAGTCAGCGTCACATATGTTAATTGCATCAATTTAATGAAATTTATGGTCAAAATTTATAAAATTTGACTTTAAATAGTGAAATGGGACAATATTTTTGGGATGAAAGGAGTACAAAATTTTGAATTCATTGAATTCCCACAATTAGAAAACAAAAAATATTTAAATCACTAATGTCAAAAGGGAATATATATATATCAACTATTAAAAGAAGTATTCCCTCTATTTTACAATATTTGATCATTTAAGTTAATACACATAAATTAAGGTGTGATGAATTTTTTCATGTTTGTCCTTGATTATCTAGGCTAATTAATGATGTAAAAAGAGAAAAAGAAATAAAAATAGTGTAATAATAAATGATCCCACCTAGAAAGAGAAATGAAAAAAATAGGAATATAAAGAAAAAAAAATTGAAAATATTAAAAATCAAATACAAAAATCTAGATGATGAGAGACGGAGGAAGTACATCTTTAAGGAATCTCTGAATTTTTAATGCCAGCTTGAATCTATATTCACTAGAATGAGAGTATAAGACAACTATATTCCAAAAAACTGTAACTTCTATAGTAATTTTATTTCACTTTTAACTTTTGTCATAAAGTTAGTTTAAATCTCACATATTAACTAGGAAAAACTAAACTAGCTGTATATGCAATAATGTCATAATGGACATTATTGCACACATGAAAACAAAACTCTACTTTTTGTTGTTGTAAATGCATAGATTTCTCACCTTGGGTGAGTTGCTCCTAAAATATCCTTTTGTCCATATTTTCTCCAACTATGCCCATCAGCTGGTTGTCCTTCAAGCCCTGTCCCTGAGGACACCCTAATTTGTTCATTCCATCTTGGCATTGTCTTTCTGCATAAAAAATAAAATAAAGTAAACAAATGTAATTATCATGCATTTTAAAATCAAATAGAGTGACTTATAAAAATCTTTCACTAGATCAATTCGATATTATGTAAATATTAACATATCCTAATCCTTTTTTAAATTTTTTTTTATCTTATAGGGGTTCGGATAGTATGTGATGTATGAATGTAATAATAAAAATCGATGTATGTACATATGTATATGTATGTAACAATTGTAACTAAGTTTATTAGTTCAAGGAAGTACCTTTTCTTGAAAACATTTCTTGGGGATTGAAGTCTTGCAAATCCAATCTTTGGACCAACACCATTACTAGATTCAGGGGAATCCACCAAGCTAACAATTGGTGAAGGGCCTCTCTGCAATAGCTCTGTCAAGTTCAGACATGCTAGAGCTTTATCATAGGAAGAAAGAATCTTCTGAAGTAGATGTTCACATGTTTCCTTGGATGTCAATGGACCAATTTGATTCTTGAGCTGATTTGCTAACTCCCTCCCTTGTGTTAGTTCATCTACAAGACTCCTTTGCTCCATATTATTCAGGTTTTCCTTTTTGAAAACAAGTGTTGTAAATCTCACAAACAAGAAAGAGTTGATAATGTAAGATCTTAAAAGACTATGAGGTGATCAAACTTAAAGAAACAAGTTTTTTCTTCTTGTGTTTCAGGGGAGTGAGGTTACTATGTGGAAAAGTGGCATGATTGTAATTGAAAATACCTTTTTTTGTTTATATCAGATTTCATAAAGATATCTAAGACAAGATAAAATGAATGTCTGTATTATATGATCCTATATATGCAACATATTGCAAAAGGAGTGGAGATTTTGTAATGAAAGAAAAGGTGTATGAAAGTGAGGAAAGTTGAAGGGAAATGGGGAGAGATGGAGAAGGAAAAGTTGTGGAAAAGAAGAGTTGTTTGATCTTGTTGCTAATGGTCATAAATGAGTTAAATAAGGTGATAGAAATTGGTGATCATTCTCAAGCCGTCACATTTACATGGCCCTTTTGGTTAACCTTGTAGACATAAGTGTGTATTTTAGTACTTGTCATCTTTATGTTAAAATTATATGCTCACAATTAACTATATTACACATCGAGTCAGGGTTAGAAGTTTAAAGAAATTGTTAAACATTATGCTTATTAAGTCATTTATAGTCATTGAATTAGGTGGTTTTTTTTAAAAAATCAATTATATTTTCGAAAAGATTGTTGAAACTAAGAAAATGGAGAGATAATAATGTATTTATGCTTTTAAACTCGATGTTTAAATATTGATTAAACTGATAGACTCAGGACATCCATCATTTTCATTTTACGCCTAATTAATATTATTGTGCAATGATTAAATAAATGGAAAAAGCTTCACCATTATCTTCCTAATTGTTTAGCGAAAATCATTCTTCTCTTACTAAATCGATAAAGCTACTAACAATGTTAGTTTGACCAGAGATACATTTTAATTCTTACAAAAAATAACAAAACTACTAATAATAAAAAGAGTAAAAATGAGTAGTTTTCAAGGATAGAAGTAGAAAGTATTTTGTAATATAAATGTTTTTTTTTATTCTTCCTCTAAATAAAACTGCTAATGCTCAAACAACTAATTTTATCGGTACTATTTTTTTTATATATTCAATTTGTGATTATGTCACTATTTAGTTATGTTTGTTGCTAATAAAAAAAATATATGTGCAACAAAATTAAGAGGGTGTTTGGTTAAGCTTATTTTTGGTTTGGTCAAAATGAATTGTTTGGCTAAGAATTTTAATGTGTAACTTATAAGTTGAAAAAAAAAATAATAATTCTAATTTTTTATAACTTTTTCTTTGCAACTTATAAGTTGGTTTTTATCAGTAAACATAATTACCCTTTAATTTATTTTATACTATTTATCGTTTATTTGATACTCCAACGCAACACTTCTCTTTATTGAAAAAATAAATAAATAATAGTATATTTTAGTCATAAAATATAATTTTAGTTATAGTTATTTTTTATTATTTAAAATATTAAATTACTAATTTATTTATATCATAAAATAAAAAATTAATGTATAAATAAAGATGTATATAATTGTTTGCATTTCTACAGCTAAAAAGATTATCTATCAACTTATAAATTATATTAATCAAACAAGTCAAAATAAATTTAACAATTTATAAGTGATCTACTTATAAGTTACATTGTTACTTATAAGATAAGTTTAAAAAAAAAAAAAAACTTAGCCAAACATCCTCTAAGACTCAATATTTTTTTTGATTTTTTTTTTATTATCTTTAAGATTAAAGATTAGCCGGACATCCTCCATAAAAAGTTCAAAAAGTATTCACATCATTCAAGGTGTCAATTTATGATTATGGCCTACTAAAATGATGATTTGAAAGGAAATGTGTGCGTTCAAAGAACCTTCATTCTTGCTTCTAGGTAATTTACTCAAGATGGTCCACGTATTAATGGATCTACTATTACATTCTAATTAGATGACGTTTGATCAAATACGTCATAAACACTCAATCCGACGTCATAAAAATAAACAACCCTTGCATTATTAATTTTTTTTTTTTAATTTTAAATTGGTGGCTTTTATTAATAATAAACTGGAAAACAAATTACAAGCACTATCCCACTATGCTTGCAAGTAAATACAGAGGAAAGCTCATATTGGCTATCTCATGAGCCAATCTCAAATTCAGCACTTAACAAACTACTGGCCTGCGCATATTTATGTAGATAGCATCTTGCAAACTCCACCACTTGCCTTGGTTGTAGAATCTTAACGCCTTATTCGATCAAGTCCTACAAGCCTATAAAGTTATAAGGCAAACATTTCCAATATATTATAAACCTCAACTGTAAAGAAACACCTGTGGAACAGATGTAGTCCGTCCATAGAAAGTGCTTGATTTTAGGCGGCATCTTCAACTTCCACATGTCTCCCCAACACCTCGACGGTCCTTTGCTGCTAGATGGTTGGGTTCGGTTTTCCTGACCCCATTTACAGATCAACTGATATGTGTAAATTATTAATTGGATGAACTCAAATGAATAAACTTGTTAATTTAATTATTTAATAGTTAGTTGAGTTTGTTAATAACTTGTTAGTAGTAATTTTATTTAACGAGTTAGTTTAAATTAAACAAGCCGGCTCATTAACTATTCGATTGGAGAAACTTAGGTTAAATAATAAATATTATATTCAAACCTAATGCTTAGCTAATCATTAGAAAGCTTTTCCACGCCTCCCATTGTAATTTGTACGTGAGAATTCAAGTGAGATTTGAAAAAGTCTCACTTTGATTTTCAATACTCTGATTATCCGAGTGTTACAGCGAGAATTCAGTATAAGTTGATCAGCATGGTGTGGATTAGAGGTATTCTCAATTTGTGGTGTTCATATTAGAACCCAAAAGGAGGCTTCGTGAAGGTTGTTGGTGAATTTTCATTGCTGATTAATAAGCACTCTTTTTATTAAATATATTGCGATATATGTTTAGATTTGATATTAAACATGTTAATCGATCACAATACGAATTTGTGTAAAGTTTTATTCAAATTTTGCATGTTATTTTCCATCAATCCCTCCATCCTGTTTTGCAAGACACATCCTATCCCAAGATGCCCTGAGCCTTTCTTTTCTCCTTAGTCAAATCCCATTAAAAGTTTGCCTCGGTGGTTCAGACAATAATCATTTGTAGCGGGGAGATCAAAAACATTACTGCATAGCTCGAATTGATTGTAACAACATGATCGATACTTCATACCCCGTCCTTGAAAGTAACCGGACCACCTTCCACTCTACCAGCATTCGCTCTGTATCAGTAGAAGACCTCAGTCTTATTCCTACCCACATGATGGCAACCCCTAGATACTTTTGATGCCCACGGACTCTACTACTCATTTCTGCCTGTGACTTCGACTTTGAGCCATGCTTCCACATTTTGGACTAAAACCATTGGAGAACTGCGAAGTTCGGACTGCCGAAGCTTCCTCATACCGTTGGAGTAGTTCCTTCACTGCGTTGTACCCCTCCAAAGTAGCTTGCCCAAATAACAATGAGTCATCCGCAAACAAGAAATGAAAGATAATAGGGCCTTCATACCCGACTGAACCTCTTTGATTTGTCTCGTAGCAATCTCTATTTTATTTATTTATAATTTAGAGTTTTTATTCACTCGATGAATTAAATGTCACTTATTTCGTTTTTACTTGAATTTAATATCATACTAGTATTATTTTACAAAAAGTAAGGTCGTCTGGTATTATTGTTCAATAATGTTAAGTGTTAACCAAGTATTATGAAAAGATAATACTGACGAGGAAAGGTGACATCAAATGTTTTAGTGGCTTCTTTCTTTTGCCCCTTGCTATTGCTATCTTTTCAAGTTGCCCACCGAAACTATTATCTTTTCAAACTTGTCTCCTAAGCTATCATTCCTTTCAAATTTCACCCTAAAGTCAAATTTGGAATTCAAATTAGATCAAATTTTAGTTTGACAAAGGGTAAATTCGAAATTACATATATATTATATTTAAGGGGCTCTTTTTATAATAGCTTAACATGGACATCAAATCCTTGGCCTCCCCAGTCAACATGACATTCCCCCCCCGCTTGGCGCCTCGGCCCCCGATCCAAAAACTCCTTCGTAACCACCCTCCCTCCTTCCAAAAAGCTCGCGCGCCTCCTCCCTCCTCCTTACAAACAAAGTGCATGCGTCTCTTGACATGGCTTGTCGTTATGGACCATTTTTAGCTTCATTACTATGTAGACTCCAAAATCTCACATATATATCATTTTACAATAATAATATAAATTCAAGTTTGAGTGATGAACTTATCAGTTGTGATTCAGTGAGTTATTTGGGTTGTGGCGGGAATTTGATGGCAGGTATTTGCTTGAGTTAGCAGTTGCCAATTTGAAATGTTGGATTTGAGTGGGAGCTTCGCTGTAATTGAGGTGTTGTGGTTGGCCCGATTGTAATTTGTATAGTGAGATTCTAGAGAAAGGGTGATGGCCCAGAGGGGTTGATTGCGGCGGAGGAGGTTCTTTCCAGATGGTTGGAGCTAGGAGGTTGGTGGGTGGTTAACTTTGGGGTAAAGTGTTTAACAATTTTAAATTTTTGTTGATCTATTCTGAAAAGACCTAAATAATAGCAATATACAATTCCAAGTTTAACCTTCTATTAAAAAATATTTCATCAATTTTAATATTAAAATTTGACTTTAGGGGACAATTTGAATTAATGATAGTTTAGGGGAAAAACTTGAAAAGATAATAGTTTCAGGGGGTAAATTGAAAAGATAGCGATACTTCAGGGGTCAAAAGGAATAGAAGCCTTTTTAATTTATACTAGAAAAAAGGTCCGGCTTACATTGGGCTACATAGCTCAAAATTTGATATACGCAATCCAGAAAATAGTATTTTGAATAAAATGACTTCAAATAAAAGTGGTTAGATATTTAGATATTTCACTAAAAAAAAGCCCGAGAAAGAAAAAAAATATAATAGCTAGAATATAATACCTAGCAAAGAGATAGGCTAGACTTCACTTTCAATAATATGAATTATACAACTTACATAAGATATTTTGAATAAAAAATGAAATTACATTAGCTTTGGTTTCAAATCCAAGCGAAGCTTCCTTCATCCGTCACCTCTGTTTTCAAATACAACCCGAATTCAAATAAAATATATAAAATTCATTCAAAAACTAGATAATTAAAATAAATATTAGTAGACAAAAATTAGTTTTTCTGGCTCTTTAAAGAGATATAGAAAATAATTGTGAAATTGGAGATACTACTATAAAGTATTATCTTTTATACTATATATATAAATAGAAAAGACTAAGACAATGGAGAAAGTACTAAACTAAGAACAATAGAGATGAAATGTATAGATTCTTTTATTATTTTGAAAATTTATCTTGTTGTGTTCTTGTGAAGGGTTGTGGGGTTTATATAATTGGAAATTGCACTATCACGGAAACACTATTCATGCATCTTGTCTAATTTATAGAGATACTATTTAGTAAATGCATTCACGTAGTTAAAACTTGGCCGAATTTGTTGATATTTCAATCAAGATAAGTTATTCATTCACACACGTTTATAACACTTCCCCTTTGAAATATCAAATATATAAAAGCACAATTGAATGCCCATTTGGATAGATGGTGAATCAATCTCTGCATTGAAATTATCTCCCGAAATTAAGTACAACCACACAAAGAAATGGTAGCATTAATTGTTTCGCCGCTTTGAAAATAAAAGCATGCCGGTTTCAATCATTTGTCCATAGAAATCAACATCAAAATTTAGGTTTAATCCCGACCATCCACGATAACTTACCCCGTTAATGTTTAACCAATGACTGAAGCAACCAACAGTACAAACAAAACTTTTGACCGAGGAGAAAAGAAAATGTAAATGCCCCTCCAAATCGACAATATTACATTATTACCGCTCATTTTTTGGAAGATTCGGAAATGATGCGAATTTCATTTATGATGGATAATCCGTTAGCAGACAGACAAACAAAATCAGCCACAGTACAAACAATACAAGCATGTCACGACGTCAAAAGGTTCACGTTAGTGGGACGCCTTTCGTTCTTATAATATTGATAACTAGTATGGAAGGGCAAAAACGAAAAATAATATTGTAAAAATAAGTGGGTTATTTTTTTTTTCTCCATTCAAATGACAAAGAAATAACCTAGAATGTCTGCTTAGTACATTATTTGTTGTCTTTATCAAGTAAAAAAAGTCAAAACTTTCCCACCCAACTACCCATCCGCCAAATTAAAAAACATTACTATTGATAGTACATAAATTAGATGGGGATGGAAAAAATCCAAAGCTATGAGTTGTCGTCCTCTGCTTTGCTATATTATTAACTTTTAATTGTAATTAACGGAATTGATAACCGAGTAAGATGTTGACATTATTCTAAACAAAAACAAATGATTAAGCAAGACGAACGTGTTAAAAGAGGTGTTGAAACATTCTTGTCATAGTCAAATTAAGTCGAGGTTAGCAAAAAAGAAGTTCAAAACTGGAAGAGGTCTATGCTAAATTGCTAATGATGGCAGAAATTTTCTTTCCTTTCCCAGAAAGAGTCAGGTTAGGCTTGAGAAGGTAAAGTGTGATGATTATCCCTCCACCTACACTTATTAGGCTATTTACAATAAGACTCTGTAAAAAATGTTCCAACAGTTTGAAATGAACCAATATACATACCTAAATAGTAATTTTTAGTATTGAAATGATTATTTTGTTTCTGGATATAATTTTATAACTATTACATAAAATAAAGGGACAAAATAATTCATTTCACCCTCAAACAAACACTATTTGGTGTGTGTCTTCTTCTTCGACATTGGGAGGAGGGGTGTTGAAAAAGTTTATTGATGATGTGGATTAAATTGGTATAAAAAGATCTGGCATGTTGAATCGTAAAGCGAACAAGAAGGAAACACATCGGTGATAGAATAAGCATGCTACGTTTCCATTTTATTGAATTAGATTTTTCGGATTTTATCTCATGCTTGGTTATTTGGGATCAATTATTTGAATAAATTAATTTTTAATATTTTTTTATACCAAAATTCATTATTTTTTTCTCTATAAATAGAGACTTGGTTCATGTGATTTGGATATAATTTTTTTAATCAATTTTCAATATAATTATTATATTATAAGATAAAAGTGGTGGGGTAGGATTTTTGATTTTATTAAACAAAATTATTGGGTGTTGAATGATTATGTGGATAAGAGATAAGATGATGTAAAATATTGGGAATTGAAAAATAAGATATTGAAAAAAATTGACCATTGTACATAGTCTTATGTATATAGTATGTTATTAGATCGCATGTACTAATATGTGACATGTGTTAAAAGGACCTAATCCCATACCGAAAGATAATTACTAAAATATAAATGAATTAATAAAACTATGGACATTCTGTTTATATCAATAATTGATTTTAGATGAAACCTCATCAACTTTTAATATGATATCAAACTAGTCTGTTAATAAATTTCACTTGTTATCACATCCAATTGATATGGTCTAGAATGAACCGCGCTAATGTTGTGGACCGGATTTATGTAGACCGGGTTACAATTGTGCGTGGGTGTAAAGTAGGGATGTTTTCGGTTCGATTTGGTCGTGTTTTTTTTTAAATTTTTTTGTGTGAAACCAATTCTATTGGTTTTTTAAATACACAAACCATTTCGGTTCGAAATTAACTCGGTTTGAATCGGTTCGGCTGATGTCGGTTTTCATACTTAGTCGGTTCGGTCGGGTTTATAACAATAATATACTCCCTCCTGTGATATTTACTTGTCATTCTAGTTTCAAAAATTAGATATGTTTGCTTGCCGTTAGCGTAGAAATTGATAACCTACGTTTTCAATGTTACTTTAAGAGCTACCTTTTCTTATTAAATTAAACCAGCAAATGATATAGTTTTGATTAATTATCCATTCTACATTTCAATGCATTTTTGACTATTTTCATTCTTCTTACTTTTGTGTGAACACTCTAGGATGACAAATAATGTCGAAGAGGGTAATATAAAAGTTTGTGTCTTAAAATAAAAATAAAATTCACATAAATTTCCTTGATATACACCAGAGTAAGCATATAACCGTAAACAGATCATCCAAGCGGTGCTTTCTAGTTGATTCTAGCAATTGTTTTTCAATACATGCACAATAATAGATATAGCTCCCCAAACAGATTACTAATACATGCATAATAATATTGATTACTAATAGATACTTCCAAACACACACCAAATACATGATTTCAAACAAAAACCAAAACTGATTATTTTGTAGAGTTTGATTTTTTTAACTGCAATTTCGGTTCGGTCTCATTTTTTCAACCAAATCGGTAAATTTTGGTCTTGATCAGGTCGGTTTTTAGAGTTTAAGCCGAACCAATAACATCCCTAGTGTAAAGTACTCATTGCCATATAGAAAGATAGCTAAAATAAAAACTAATTGATAAGATCCTGATCACTCCGCTCCTATCAGTAATTGATTTTAGAATGGATTTCATGGACTCTTAACAACATATGTTTATAATTACTTGAAAAGTTATGTCGATGTTTTGAAATTTATTATATATTGAAATGAGGCATCTGACATTTTCTTGATCCTCGATATTATTGAATTAAAACGTGTCAAACTTCACATAATTTTCTAAAATTCCTCTCGTCGTCACTTTTCTTATTTTTGGGGTTAGTTTTTTTATATGTATTCTTCGTCGAACTTCCACTATTATTCACCCAAAATTGAAATTTAAATATTCTAAATATGTCAATAGAAATTTATGATAATTTTTTTAAAATAAAATAATAAATTAAATATGGATCTTGAATGAAATATTTTTTCAATTTATATTTGTATATGATGAAAATATTTATTTTTTATATAATTAAAAATAGAGTAAAAATGAGTGGAGAAAAAAATAACCGCAAAATAGAGAGTATAAAAATTTAGGGAGGTGAATAGGTTGCGTGAATAAATTTTGGTAGGACTCCCTATTTTAGGGAAGTTGATGTAGCCTATTTTTTCCATTTAATAATTCAATCCTAAAATGAAAACTTTTAGGGGAGCTAATGTGAGTGTCATGTGCATCGGCTCCCTAAAATTTTCTCAATCTGCTCAAAATCATCATTTTTCTTATTTTAGGGGTTAGCTTTTTTATGTATGTCTTTAGAACTACATTGATAGCGAAAAATAAAAATCAATATTTGATATTTTAATAATGTAAAAGAAAAAGTAAATAATATAGGGATGGTACAAATTTGGGATATGTGTAAATTTTTTTAGGATCTCAAGTTATTTTATTTAAGCTACAAAAATATCATTTTATTAATTTTTAATTTTTTTAGCCTCTATTATAATTTTTAGGAAAGCTGATGCATATGCTTTCAGTATGATTACAAACATGAGTTAATTAACATGGATGATTTGGGGCAATTATTTTCAAGGTTATAATTTAGTACAGTATATGTGGCACGACGTGTTCACTAGACCATTTTCAATATTTTCAAGGTTTTTTAGTGACCAGCATTTGCATTATTAGCAAGTAGGGTTTTTCTTGAGTGTACTTTTATGTATAATATTCTAGGTCAACAATGGATGGAGACATTTGGCATTTTTATTAACAAATTGTCATTATGTTCCTTATTTTATTGTTGTAATTCTTTTGTGTGATTATCACTTATTATGACCATTCATTGGACACATTATATTTATTCATATGCGTATAGCAGAAAATATTGTGATATATGATCTACATTTGTTGTTCAATCTTGAGTTCTTGACAATATTATATTATTGAATTTATAGAATCCTAATATATATAATCTAAATTTAAATCAAAACTATAACATTAACAATATTACCACTATAAAAAAAGTACTATCAACTGATGAAGTAGTAATTGTAATCAAGATAGTTATGGCTGAACTATCAGAATTGCAAGTTGTAGGCAAAGGACAAATGACAAAACTGAGTCTTTAGAATAAAAGAAACGGTAAAACTATCTTGACCATTCAAATCTTGTTGTGTATTCTTGTTGATGGTTACTCTGTTTGTCTGTTTGATATTCATAAAAATAGTGAAAGATAATAGATCCACATGTTTGACCAATTGATTATCTTGTTCACACTAGTACTCATTAGTTATTCTTATCCTTCTTCATTTCAAGACAACAAATAGAGAATCTGAGTGACATATTCCATACTCACAGAGAGGGGTTAATATTTAACTTATTATTAACTGAATTTTATTTTCTATTATTGTTTATTTGTTTTTAACTTACGCTATTTACCTTGTTAATTACTTCATACTAATAGCAATATACCGAATGCCATTTTTATAGTCCTATAGGACTTGTATCCTAATTACTCGAGTGTAATGATATTAATGAAATGTAACATGATAATAAATACAGTGTAATAGAGGGGAATCAGATTTTCTAGACTTCGAATTAACTATATTCAATTAGTTCACAAAGACATGGGCTACTAAATCCAACTCAAACCCAAAACTCTTATATTTGTAATAAGTAGGCCAATCCAGTTGGTCCAGAGTCAGCCCCTGATAGCTCGATTGGGCCAGGTAAGATTTGCTGGGTTCATGGGCCCGTTGTAGTTTAATAAATAAATAAAGGGAAATCTTTCTACAGCCTTGCAGCAAAGTCTCCTCGCGTTTGAATTTTTACCCTTTATATAAAAAATAGAAATCAGACCATTTTTTCCTAAAACTAATTTCATACTCCCCAAGCTCTTTCAAAAAAGATCTACTTCTTTCATGCAAATTAGTTCACTGCTCAATTAAATGTATCAAACCTGATAATAAATTAGTAATATTCCTAAATAATTTTAATATTACTTGTTAGAACCATCGTTGTAGCCTTGTAAAACTCCAATATTCTGTCCTATGAAATTCCATCATTGCTTCTATTTGCAATATATATTGAAAGATTCTGATGAGTTCGTTCATATATATGATGGTTGGTCAATGTTTTGTCGTTGTTGTGATGAGCATTATAGGTTGATTCGAAAAGCTTGATCAACAAACACAACAACCATTCAATTTTAGTTGATTCGGTTCAAATGGCCATAATTTATTTTCTAAAACGAATTCAATTCATAACAAAATACTTCCTCCATCTCTAAAATATTATTCAATTTTTATTTTAATTGTTGATTTATTGAAATTGAATAAAATTACATACTAGTTAGAGTTTATTTAGAGAGAATCTTCAAGAGATAAATTGAAATTGTAATATAATGAATGAAAATGTTATTGTTCTGTATTTATATTAAAAGTATTATTAAATTCACTCAATTTTACAGTGTAAGAGATTTTGTTTGGTGCAAAAGTATTCCTAAATAAATTCAAAATTTACGATGCTCAGATGGAGATGGTCTTGTATAATTAATGGAAAATTCCCAACGAAAGGAGCTCGACTAATTAAGCTTTTGGAAATCGAGTGAATTAAGCTTCCATGCTGATTATAGATTTATTCCATGTAGATAGGTATGGAGAAATTCGGTTTCACATTGATAAACTAAGGCCTTTTGGATACATTAATAATAATCGGGGCTTTATGTATTTAGAATTAATTGATTTTAATATGGATCTCCATGGTAGACGTGGCAAACGAACGGGCCGGCCCGGCCCCATAAGCAATTTGGCCGGCCCTATAACGATTCGGCCGGGCCCAGGCCATTAACGAGCTGGGTGATCGGTCCCGTTAAAGGAATCTTGAGCCTGTTGGTTGAGGCCATTATATCGGGGGCCGGCGTGAATGCCGTTGATTTCAAGCGGTACCCGTTCTAACTCTTATAATATTTTTTTGACTACGATTGCCACGTTGGTATTTAACGGTGTACTGTTTGATTCTTAAAATTTGGTTAAAATTGAACAAATAACATTTGCTTAAAATTGAACAAATAACATTCCTAATGAAATAACTTTTTATTAATACTTCAAATAGCTATTTTAAGATATAGGCCTTTTCTACAACCATTCATACCATACAAGCGGACAGTACAATACAATGATTACGTTCGGTCCTCAGACTTTTGTTTAGATTTCATGTCATATAAAATACAAAGTCACAGCGGTTAAGGTTGTGACTATCCCGACAAGTCGAGGACACCATCCGTGAAGTATACATAGTGTGTTTCGTCACCATCCTCGAATCTTTCATTTCGATTTTGTGTCATATAGCTCGTCAAATCCTTGACTAGCTTACAATCACCTTACAGAAAAAGTTGACACCTTCGAACAAAGGTGGGTGGTAGCTTGATTTTTTCGGCGTTTGGATCTATGATAACCTTAAAGAATCTCTTGCATGGCACTCCCTCTGGAATTTCTTCTCTTGGAGGCATAGTAAACTTGTGATTTGTGAACTTGTTATTAAGTTGATACTTATGATTTGTGAACTTGTGGTGTGATTGTATTAAACATGAATAATGGTCTGTTATAGATCAAGAAAAAAATATTTCATTTTGATACAAGCAGTATAACTTTTAATTGAAAGCGGTACTAATTATAACGAATAGTTAACGAATACTTCAACCTACCGTGGTACCATTGGATGGAAGCGGTACCACGTTAATGTTCAATGACTATTTATATGAAATTTTATGATCAGACGTGGTACCGTTTGGATTAAACAGTACCACGCTAGTTTCCAACGGCTACTTTTTATGAAGTGTATAATCACCGAGTACCGTTTATTCCAAGCCGGATATAATTGTACCTAAAGTGGTACCATTTCATTTAAGCGATTACCCGCGTTTGGTCTGTAATACCATCCTTCTTTTCTGCAACTCACGATGAAGAGCTCCATAAAAAGCGGCAACACCTGGTCATTTCTTACAACTCACAATCATTCTTAAGCAATCTCAAAACAACAACAATCACTTTCTAAGCAATTACAATATTCATTACTTGTTTGGGTTTTGAAGTCTAAGGATTCTTTTTCAAGTTATTGGACTTGTTAGATTGCAATCAACAATCTTACTTTTACTCTATCTCAGGTTAAATTATATCTATCTTTTTTATAAATTGTGATATTTGTTCTTAAATTAATGGTATCAAAACTCAATTTTGGTAAAATGTTCCAAAGTATTGATAGTGCTAATTATGTCTCATGATAAGCTGGATGAACTACCCATTATTAGCTCTCAATCTAGTGCTAAGGATAGTACTAATGAAAGGAAAAAAACTTCATGGATTTGAAAATATTTTTTCATAGGTAGTACTCTATCATGAAAAAGCGGGTGGGAATGAGAGACGGTCATTTTTCCTAGACACTTAGGTGGTTATAAGATCACTAAGATGCGGTGGTAAGTTACAAGGAACTATTGATACGAAACCGGCAAAAACTTTTTTTTTTTTTAAGTATTTTGGCTATAGGTTAACTATGAAATTTATGTCGGTAATTCTTTGCTGTCATTGGAAAACTATGAAAACTATAGAAAGGGATTGATCAAGATTGGGTCTTACAAATGAAAAAACTATACCAAAACTATGAAAAACTATACCAAAACTATGAAATTTGAAACTATGAAAACTATGAAGCTCACATCATTGGATTGATCGAATTTAGTACAAAGGAGAATTATATATTTTAGATCGATTGCTAAACATAACAATATTCAAATTCCGAAGGTATACTTTCGTATGTACCAATGATTACAAATGTTTGAATAGGATTTACTTTAATTTCATTTGATAATGCGTCTCTTTAATATATTCAATTGAAAAATCAAAGATGTCTATTAAACCGGATTTTAGTGAACTTTTTCATATTAGGTGTTTATGTCACATCCTTCACTTAGTTGCTAAAGATGGAATAAAAGTTGTTTAGAATGAATTTATTTTACCAATTCGCAAGGCCGTTAATTTTGTTGTTAATTGTGAGTAAAAAGACATGAATAAAAACATTGGTTGAGGCTTCCGATAAGGGAAATTTAAAAATTAATTTTGGATTGTGATACTAGATAGAACTCGACTTACGATCAACTTGTGAGTGCATATATGTATAAGGAGGAAATCACAATATTTTATGAGATGTATGCTCCGATTGGTGAATATTATGTTCCACTCACATATAATAATTGGAAATATTGTTATGAATTACTTAAGTTTCTAGAGTCACTTAAAGATTATACTAAAATTTTGTCAACTCAATATGAACCAAATAGTCATCTTGCTTTAGAATGTGTCGTTAATACGTCATTCATATGACTAAACATAAGTGGTTATGTTGTTAGAGATATGGTTTCGAATATGGAAGAGAAGTTTTTAAAATATTTTCATCTTATACTACATGCATATGCAATTGGTATAATCTTGGATCCTAACGTTAAATTAAGTCATTTTAATTTCTATGTGAAATCGTATTATGAAGCTTTAGTACCCTTTAATCCCGAACTAAAGAGTTTTGATGTTCAGAAATGGAAAGATGGAATTGAAACTTATATGTATAACATGTATAGCAAATATCAATCAAGGTATGGACAAGGTAAGGCTGCACCCTCAAATAGTGTACAAACTTTTAAAGTGCCCGTTCGTGAGTTAAAATACGAAGTCAACATGATCATCTTAGAAATGCTTTACAATTATTAGGTGAAATTAATCCAATCGCTCCACAAGACACTAATGAGTTAACTCAATATTTAACTACTAACTTTGAATTGAGTCAATATAATGATAAAAATCCTTTTGATATATTAAAATGGTGGGCGAGTAAGGAAGCCTTGTTTCCGGTATTGTCTAAGATGGCAAAAGAAATATTTTCTATACCTATGTCTACAATAGCTAGTGAATCCGCATTTAGCATGGCGAAGCTACAATACACTCAAAGACGTTCAAGACTTACAAGCTCGTGATTGAAACATGTGTGTGTATTAAGGATTGGGCCGTGACGAGCATAGGATGCAAGATAAGGCCTTCATGGAATGAAAGGAGAAAGAAAGATATGTTAGAACTTAATCTTAGTGACATTGAGAGAGAGAAATTGGAAAGGCAGAAAAGCAACACAATAAGCGATGAAAAAGACTCCGACAAAGAAGAATAAAGAAAGATGAATTAGTTTATGATTAGATTTGTATAGTTTATATAATTTTGATTGAAGAGACTAATGTAAACTCGATCATACAGTATAAACTACGAGCGGCTTAATAATAAAATATCTATTTTTGTTTCAATTTGCCAAGTGTATAAGTGCAGCCATAAATTTCATTAAAGCGTCCTGCCTCATAAATAAACGGTACCCTTTACTTAAACATGGTACAGGTGTTATCTCGATACCCAGCAAGCCAATAAAATGACTTCTACTCTACGGAAGTTAAGCGTCCCACCATTTGGTGTTATCGTAAACATATAGTTTGGTTGTGTCTCACGTTTGGATTTGAATATAGAATAAACTTTCTCTAAATGAAGCGATGGTACCGTTTGAAACCAAGCGGTACCACGTTTATATCGATAAGGGTTTAAAAGGCACGATTTTGAACTTCATCTCATGCTTCACAATTTTTAACTTGCAAACCAAATTAACCTACAAATTTCTTCAATTATTCATCACATCAACCCATAAACTTCTTCTATGTATTCTATTTACTAATCTATTGTTGATTTACGCCTTCAATTTCAAAATGTCACAAAAAAGGCAACCGTCCACACAAGGTCAGAGGAGCACAAAGAAGTGATGACGATACATGAAGAGGGCTAGACAACCCATAGTGGAAGAAGAAGAACCACAATACGAAGAACAACAACAAGAAGAAGTCGAGGAGGCCGAAAATGAGGATGTTGGGGTTGTCGAAAGTGGAGGCACAAATGCAAGACAAGGAATGTACCTCGATGAAAGCGAGATCAAACAATTCACGGGTAACCTCTTATTCCAATATTTAGATGATGTCAAATTAAGTGGAATTTGAACGTTTAGTTGTGAATGGTATCTGGATATAATAGTTCAATTCTATAAGTCTATGGTCATAGATCGTAAGGCCGAACTAGATAATGGTGACCCTATGATAGGACTTACGTTTAATGTCAATGGTGTACAAATGATGATAACCGAGGAGAATTTGATAAGTGAATTTTTATGACTAGGCATGAGAATGAGGGCCGAGGTTGTATTTGAGGATTATCCGACTAAGAAGGGGTGGTGTGAGAATTGTATAAAACAAGAATGCTAAGATTCTAAACAATGTCGTGGAAGTACTCGATAAAGTTAGTTTATAAATCTGATTTAAATGGGCGAAGTTTGTGTCGAAGGTGGTCAGCGAGATTTTGTTTCCCACTACTAGTCAAGTCACAAAACTTAGCGCAATCAAATGTTCGTTGCTTAGGCGTCTTGAATGATCACGAAGGTTAACTCTCATATTGTCCTAGAACACATTTTTTTTACCATAAATAAGGCTCATGATATGGCATGATCTGTCCTGTTTGTTGGTGAATGTAAAAATGTCCACTGTTTAGAATGTCATAAGCGTGAGGTTGGCAAGGGTTGATGGTAGGAAAAGCCTCAGTGCTAAATTTGAAGTTTATTTATTTGTGGGAGAGGCATTGCATTCTAAGTGGGAATTTATGAACAATTTGAGGAGGTTAGGCCGCGAGGTTTGGAGGTGATGGATGCGAGCCCGAAGGCGGCTCCAATAGGGTGGGTACCAAGTACGGGCGGGGCCGGGGAGGAGATCTATCCATTTCCTCAAATTGAGGCATCCACCTCGCAACAACCGAGAGGGCCCGATGTTGAAACCACGGAGTCCCTAGTTGATACTTTGAAGAAATTGCTTGAGGAGAACATATCATTGAAGAATGAGGTGAACTCGATGAAGACGGAGATAACCGGGTTGCGCAAGGATGTCGATGTGATGAAGGACCGGGAGGAGAGGATGTTGAACGATATGACGTCGATGAGGATCCATATGGGTGGGATGTCCCGGGCGATTCAGAGGATCGCACAACATTTTCCCCAAGCTCCTAGTGAGACTCCCAATGATGCCCCACTCCTCCACCAGGGCCCGACATTGATGCCCGACCTTGATGGACAGAAGAAGAACGTGAAGAAACACATGAATGAATGTGTTTATATATTCATATGTATGATGTTATGGTGTTTGAAGTTTGAACAATGTTTTTATTTACGTACTTTGATATTTGAACGATTTACATTTCATGTTATGTTTGAACTTGTTGGTTTTAAGTTTAAATTATTATCGTACATTGAAGTTTGAACAATGTTTATTCTTAGTGTAGCTTAATGCTTATGTTTGTCAAATGCGTTTTATATATTAAATAGTTTGATGTGTTTGATATGTTGTGAATGTTGTGATTTGTGAATGAGTGCCTTTTCTACGCTATAAGCATTGATACCGTTTGGATGGAACGGTACAACGTTTATAATTCCATTAATTATGAGCCAGTAACGTGATACCGTTTCATATGAAACGGTACCACATTAGTTCTGGTATTAACGTGGTAGTTTCGTAGAGAGTATCGAGCAGGGCGTAGAATCTTATGGGTGTGGGTGGTACCGAGCCAGGGCCCGGCGATCCTGGGGCCCAATCCGACCCGCTGGATTAGGTGAGGGCTTGGATTAGTGAGCTTTCGGTGACTCAGTGAATTCAACGGCCAGGCGGCCACGAGGCCCGGTTCGATTGCCATGTCTACTCCATGGACTCTTAACATGTTTCATGGTCAAGGCCACGATCAATGTGGTCCAAGTGGATTGTGCGAGATAGTATTGATGAACCCCGAATGTACTAGTAAGGTCATAAACTCTTAACAACAATTCACAATATTATCCAAAAATATATTTTATGATATTTAATTTAAATCAAAGAGTACGTGTCTTAATTAAAGCTATAAAGTTTGATATTTTTGATAATTAAAAATTAAACTGGATTTTTTTTTTATGATAGAGGGAGCATTTTATCTTTCTTACAATTCATTTCTCCTCCTCACGGTTATGATTTAGCATATGCATAAGAAATGGATAAAACTAGTGAAGCATCAGTTCTTTATGATCATAGTCTTTAGACTTAAAGTTTTGGATCTTATATCTCTTATTGTCAACGAAATCACTTAGTTGATTATATTATGAGTGTACTTCCATTTTGGAGGACGAAATAACATGTAAATTTATTATTTTCTATAGAGATTTTAAGCTAGGTATGCATAGGATGACTGCTAGATTTTCATTCTCAGTGTTCTGAAAATATTTATCAAGTACATATGAGAAAAGATAACTTGGTTTGTTTTAGGTGTGTATATAGACATAATAATTTTAGCCTTGAAAATCTTTTCCGATGACTTATTAAGGAAAATCGCTAACGTATATAAAAATATGAATAAAGTTGCGTTTATTAAAGAAATTTCGATTAACACTACAAGCTAACCATAGGATTTTTCGGTAGGCATTCTCGCTTTTCAGAAGTTTGAGCTTTTTGTCTTCTACTTTGGGCATTCTAGGTAGATCTTCCTTTTCTTTTATTTCCATGTTATCTATTCCCTTTATAGAGCCAACATTTCTTTTGCGGGTTTGCTAGGGTTGGGGAGGTAGGGTTTTTTCTTCAGTGCTATTTTTTGTGCTTTTCTCTTTTCAGGTACTCTCAGTTCTCTGCTACGGGTTTTTTGTCTGGGAGCATTGATCGGACTGACTACGTGGACGAAATCACATCCGGGTTATAATTTGCATTTGTTTTCATCTTATTTGATGTCTAGACAAATTATATATTAAAGTGAAGGAATTGGAAATTTAATTGAGGATGTTGAGCCGATCAAAACTAAAGTTACATAGTCTTGACCGAAAAGTGGTTGGTCGAATTAATATTAGAGTTGTGGCGTTCTATCAAGGAGAATTTGAGCCAAAGAGGGGTCTTAAATTATTCATCCACGATTATCTTGCAAGGAGTCTTGAACGAAAGAGGAGGAGACCAAGAAAGAAAAAATGGAGATAGCAAACTTCATGCTCCCCTAGTGACTGTCCACGTTCAAAACTCAAGAAGAAGCCAAAAGTTTGGCTTCTGGGAAAATGACGAAACCCCTTTTGTCAATTGTTGTCTTGATTGGTTTGAATAATTTTAGTTCAAGTTATTTTGATGATTAAGGATGATTGTCATTAATTTCATGTATTCTTTTATGTATTTCATTATGAACTAATTTTATTATTAGTCAGTACCATGATGTAGTTGGATCAAACGATTTGATTTTTTGGAGTTAATTTATATTTAGTTTCATAAAAGTGATTGTTGTAGGTAACCACTTTTAATATCATATTATCAATATTAAATTGTTCATATAAGTGATTATTTGCTAGAAATAGGGTTGTCACTTAGGAATTAATAATCAAAATACATGTTTCATTTACCATAGAGATATGTAATGTCATGTGTAATTTTATAAGCATATGTTGTTAATAAGGCCTCACATTTTAAAAATTTCTCGCCCAGAATATAGTTAGCTTCTTAGGGAACTTAATTGATGTTAATTGAGAGGTAATATCGGGCGGGTGTGTAGGAACTGACTTTTTATTATGATTAATAAGTAACTACTAGTGAATTGAGTTTGACGTCAGAAAAATCGTGTGTCTGGTATAGCATACTTTATTAATGCTACTTTTGCGTGTTAGTTTAGTTAACTTAAGTTCTTAGTTAATTTAGTTAAGTAGTTTAGATAATAAACTCACTCTTTCATTGTTAGTTAATTAAGGATTAAGAAAAAGAATTAATACTTATTAGATTGGAATTTGTGAGACGATACTATTATTTTATTATATTACTTGACATGACCCGCACTCGACCCGGAACACATAATTTTGTGTTGCCAGGTATCGCATCAGGTATCTCAATTTTTGGAAGAAGGAGAATGTCTTATCGGTTCAATTTTTTTCAGATTGGTTCGTTGAGGTTGAGGTTCGAGAGGGGGGTAAGTCGCCTTGGCAGGGATTTTTGTGTATGTGAATTGTGATAGTAAAATAAGAGAAGAGCAACTGGGGATTCTACTGGATAAAGCTCCTTCGGACAACATGGGATGGTGTATTATGAGAGACTTTAACAATATATTGGAGAAGGAGGAGAAAGAGGGGGGAAATGAAAGAAGCGAGCGGAGTATGCAGCTTTTTAGGAACTTTGTTCAGAGGGACAAATTACTAGATTTGGGCTATGTGGGTAATAGTTTCACCTGGTGCAATAGAAGAAGTGGGGAGGATTGTGTAAAAATGAGACTAGATAGAGCTTTATGCGATGCTCAATGCGGCCTAAATTTTCTTCACTCGGCGGTCACACATCTTCCTATGATAGGAGCGGATCATTTCCCTTTACTACTTAATTTGGAGGTCCCAAAGAATAGGGTAAATCGGAGGTTCGTATTCGATAAAAGATGGATAAAGAAAGAAGGGTGTGAATCTACGGTCAAGGAAGCTTGGTCGAAGAGGTTTCAAGGTTCTAGATGGTTTCAGGTGTGCGAGCAAATTAAATGTGTGAGACAGGCTTTGATCAAGTGGTGTAAGAGGCATAATTTTAATTCTCGTGTTCGAATTGATGAGCTACAAGTGAGGATTAAACTAGCATATGAGGCGGACAAATTTGATAGGGAAAATATGATTAGTATTGAGATGGAGTGGGACTCGGCATGGGGAGAGGAAGAAGTGTATTAGGAGAACAAAGCTAAGATGCATCATTTGAAGGCAGGCATAAAAATATAAAATATTTCCATGCATGAACTATGGCTAGGCGAAGCTAGAATCGAATTTTGGGGTTGGACGATGACAATGGGGAATGTCAGGAGGGGGCCAAAAAGGTTGTGGCGGTGGTGATGGGGTATTTTGAAAAAATCTTCACCACTAACTCTGTTTGTGTTCCTGAGAGGGCAGTGGATGATGTACCTATCCGAGTGATAGAAGTGATGAATAGTCGGCTAACCCAACGTATTACTAGTGAGGAAGTCAAGAAGGTACCTATCTTTGAGATGTCCGCAGACAAATCTCCTGACCCAGATGGAATGACGGTATGTTTTTTTCAATCTTTTTGGCACATTATCTCTCATGATATTATTGCTGTCGGTAGTTTCTTTCACTCTAGTAACTTGCTCCGAAAAGTAAATCACACTCATATTTGCCTAGTTCCTAAAGTTTTCTCACCAAAAAATATGATCGAGATTAGACCTATCAATCTATGTAATATTATTGTTAAAATCATTTGTAAGGTGATGGCTAATAGGTTGAGACCAGTGCTTATGAAGATAATTTCCGAGACTCGGAGTACGTTTCTATCAGGACGTGTTATTTCTGATAATATCTTGAATCTTGATAGCTCATGAAGTATTACATTTTTTAAACATTAATAAATCAGGACGTGATACTTCTATGGCTATTAAACTAGACATGAGTAAGGACTATGATAGGGTAGAATGGAATTTCTTGAGAGCTAGTATAGCTAAGTTCGGGTTTAGCCAGACTTCGATTGATTGGACGATATGTGTTGTCTCTTCAGTTTCTTACAATTTTCTTATTAATGGTGCTCCTAAAGGTTACTTGAGGCTGACAAGGGGTATCCGTCAGGAGGACCCTCTGTCGTCATATTTGTTTCTCTTATGTGCAGAGGGGCTTACTACTATGCTACGAAAAGCTGGGGAAAGGAAACATATCTCGAAGGTAAAGGTTAGTAGAGGGAGTTCTAGTATATCGCATATTCTATTTGTAGATGATACATTTGTGTTTTGTAAAGCTTCGGTAAAGGAGGAGCTGAACATTAATAAGATATTAGCCAAAAGGTGAATATGGAGAAGTGTGTAGTAAGTTTTGAGAAGAGAACTAGCGCGTCGATGAGAAGGGAGGTGACGGAGGCTTTAGGGATGGTAGAGGTTCACGATCAAGGAAAGTACTTGGAGCTTCCTTCAAAAATAGGGAAAACTAATAAGGAGGTATTTAGCTTTGTTCGTACTAGAGGGGAAGATCGAGTAATGGGATGGAATGGGAAACTGTTATCACAATTGGGGAAGGAAATTCTTTTGAAGTCAGTGGCGTCTGCGATATCAAATTTTGTGATGAACTGCTTCAAATTACCTCGAGGTATTCTTGATGAGGTCAACCAAACCATGACTAGATATTGGTGGGCAGGATCGGGTAAAGAATGGGGAATTCATTGGAAAAAATAGGAAGTGTTGACCATGCCAAAACATGAAGAGGGAATTGGATTTAAAGAGTTGGAGTGTATGAATTTAGCGTTACTAGCTCGGCAGGCATGGAGGATTATGACTAGACAAGCTTCTCTACTTTATAAGGTTTTAAAGGGTCGATACTTTCGCAATTCTACTTTTCTTAATGCAAAAGTTCGATCTAATGTTTCCTATGGGTGGCAAAGTTTGCTAGAGGGTAACAAGGTACTAAGAAAAGGGGTACGGTGGAGGGTAAGCGATGGCAAGAGCATAGACATTTGGAAAGACCCATGGGTACCGAGACATACGGATTTTCATATGAGGGGAACTCGAAGAGGGGACACACGATGGGTCTCTCAATTCATAAAGGAGGAGGCATGGGATAGAAGGGTGATCGAGCAAGTCATGGACTTGGAAGATGCGAACAAAGGCTATTCCATAGCAAGCACCACATTCGCGACCAGTTGGTGGAATCATACCAAAGCATGACTTACCTAACCTGTTCGGGATATTGGACAACCTTGGACTTGAAAAGGAATGGTGACTTACAGGGAGGTGTTGTGGGTGAGACTAGTAGAGGTTCAGTTGAGGAGCCGTGTGGGAAGATAATTTGGCGATTACATATGCTACCGAGAGTAAAGAATTTCATTTGAAAATGCTTCCATAATGCTTCAACTAGAATGAATTAAGTAAAATGGGGGGTCAAGGCGAAGTATTGTGTTTTATGTAATGAGTCGGCGGAGAGTCTTTTACATATGTTGCTCACATGTCCTTTCTCTAGGAGATAGTGATTTTTTTCTCCTTGACAATTATTAACAGGGGAAGGTGCATTGGTCAGACTTCAGGAATGAATTAGAACAGCTGTGCTCAAGCCTGGACAACACAGTAAAGGAAGAGGTGTTGGAACAAGTTAGTTGTGTGCTATGGTGTCTGTGGAAATTTGTTAGGAACAACATCATATTTAGTGAGCATAATCAACCATGGACCTATTGTATTACACAGGACATCCAACTGGCACAAGGCATAAGGCTGAAGGTTCCGGCTGAAAATTGGATCAAAATTAATAGTGCTAAATGGTGCAAGGAGTCGGGCAAATGTTATACTGGACATGGGAGGTTTCTGGGAGCTCAGTTCGAGGACATTAGCATAGCTATTAGTGCGTTAATGGCGGAAACATTAGCATTACGGGAAGGGGTAATGTTTGCCAGGGATCACAACTGGAACTTCATAGAATTTGAGAGCGATTCCAAGGTATTGATCAAGCTTTGTGGGGGAGATTGGGCAATGAGTGGAGATAGATGTTGTTATTTAAGGACATCTTGATGGATAAAATATGGATGCAAATTCGATTCATCAAAAGGACGTGTAACAATGCAGCACACTTGGTGGCGCATTGGGATTGTGGCTTAGAGCGGATGGCCACGTGGCTTGAACTCAGCCCATTGATTACATCTTCTTTTCACTACAGGTGTAATAATTAGTAGCTATTTTTCGATATATTTGTTATTGGCGTTTGACCATTTAAATGATATCTCGTTGGTAAAAAGGGTTGCGTTTGCTTGTTTCTGGCTATTAATTACTAAATTACGTTCTATCCCAAGCTTTGACATTTTTTAAACTACTACTCACTCCATTTTTTTATTTGACATTTTCACTATGTCGAGATGAAACTTTATTGTAATTATTTTAAACTATATGTTCAAAAAGTATAAAAATAATATTATGAAATTATTTTCAAAAGAGCGATCTCTTAATGATATAACGTTTATATTTATTAAAATAATAAGTAATTAGTAATTAATAGTCCGCAGTTACTTTCGATATGCAAAAAACATCAAATAAAAAATGGAAATATATTAAGTATTCATCATACTTATGCCATATACTTAAGATTATCAATTGAAGGAATCATCAGCGCATACGTCTGGTTTGAGATGAAATTACATCATATCATTTGGCATTATATACTTTATAATTGTGTGCATCCCTTTTAATTAACTTTGTTTATTTATCTGCGGTGCATTTTAATGATTGAGTATGTATTAAATATGTGATTATTTTTTCTCGATTTGCATCTTCATGATTCAATTCACAAGAATATGTCTCATATATTATATATTATTAATTTTTTACTCCTTTCATCAATATGGTTTTCTCATCATATGTTATTTTCAATATTTAATAATTTATGTTAGTTAAATAATAATAATATGGAGTATGTTTTATGTAGAACTATTGTTATTATTATTATTATTATTATTATTATTATTATTATTATTATTGTTATTATTATTATTATTATAATATGTGTTAGTTAAATAATCATATGTGTTGTAGAAATACTAAATAACCATATGATTTGAGTAGAATTATTATTATTTTTATTTAACTCCATACATATATATGAATTTTATATATTGGGATCTTTCCAAAAATTTAAATTATCTTTTTAATCATCTGCGATTATGAAGCGTAAAAATAATTATTGATACAATATCGATGATCAATTGTATTTTGTTAGTCAAAAGATATCAAATTGTTAATTAGAAAAAAATTCAAAATAGTGTAAGTTTTTACACAATTTTAGAATGATTTCGAATTAAACATAAAAAATGTATTAAATATTTGAGAAATCGGTGCGTATAAATTAAATGTGCGTCTCGCTTTTAAGTAATATCTAAATATATCAAATTATTCACGGATGCTTGATGCGTATGGCACGGCAAGCTTACGAGGAAGGCAGGTCGATCATATTGGAAAGCGTATTTTAATTTGCGATACTACTCAAACTTCTTCATTCATTTATATATATATATATATATATATATATATATATATATATATATATATATATATAATCATTAGATTATTGCTAATTTGCTAATATCAAATTATTTACTTTACTTTTCCGTTGCAATTAATATTAAAATGATTAATCTAGAGTGTAGTAATAAATGTATCTCATCATTAGATTGGTGGGGTACTCGAATTAAAAAAATTAGAATATTAAAATATCTAATCATTATAATAATAATAAAGTATGTTGATTTAATTCTAACAAAAAGTTAGCATATGACCTTTTCCATATACGTAATCTGATACCATATTATAAATTTATGATTTATTTCCTAAAATTAAGTAGTTAGTAACTCATTTACTTATAAATCACCCATAACATTCTAAAAAAACCAGTTTTAACCATGGTTTATTGCAATAATAACATATTCCTAATTTGATTATTGACTAAGTTATCACAATAAATGACATACGAGCCATTAAAATAAATATTGAGATTTTGAAATGTTAATCAAATAAGGAAAATATTTAATAGTTAAGATTTAATGTGTTACATCCTAAAACCAATTGGTAATAGGTGATCGAAAATCTTACTAATTAATATAATTGCAATTCCATATCTACATCCAGGTTTAATAAGTAGATCTCGTGTCACTCCTCCACATCACTAATTGATTTTAGGATCTGTGATAACATGAGCTTTTTAACGTAAGTGTCAGTCCGGCCCGTTGATTGAGTTATACGTATAACCCGCTGTTGATGTAGTCAGAAAGAGTGCTTTGGGCGACATGTGTGGTCAGTGGACTTGCTTATGTGTGGACGGGGTTTCACACATGTGATAATTGTAAATGACCGAGTCGTACATTGAAAGATTAATACAAGTTCTCGTGCTACTACCAATTGATTTTAAAGATGAACCATGAATTAACACTTATTGATTATTTTGTAAGTTTAACTGTCAAATATTCATCCATTGATTTTATAATATCTTTTTTAATAATATAAATAATGAATTAAAATTAAGTAACATATCGAGTATATAAGAGGAGAAAATATCATACCATCATATTATGAGTTTTGGTAACTGACAATATACCACCATAGAAAAAATAACCGACAACCTTTATTTTATTCTTTGTTTCCGGTAGTTTTGTCATATGTAATCAAATATTATGGAAGTTGAATTTTGGGTGGTTAGTTACTAAAAGGGTAAAATAGAAATATCAAAAGTTGAGCTTGACATGTAGCTAATATAATAAAACTAGGCGTTATATAGAGTATAGATATTAATAATGGGCAAAGTGACCGAAGGATTCATCCATAGTGACCTAATCAAATTTCGACCGTATATTTCGACTGTATACCTATTCAGCTAGTTAATAAATTGATGAGAATCCTTAAATCTCAATATTCTTTGCAATAAAAATCTCACCAATACATCGTTAACGCTATATTAGCTTTTATTTGCATATGCCTTGGCTCATGCACAACAATATCTAAAATTGATAGAAACTTTCATAGTTGTATGTTAAACCTTCGCAGTATCAAGCTTCAAGCCCTGACTCGACTCACAATCTAACTGAGCAAGCTGCTTAGTATTGCTAGGAACATGCACAATTTCATTAGTGAGTCAATACGACTTTACAAGTAATTAGTAATTTTAATTTGTTTGATTTATAGTTATTACTGCATATGGATATGTTTTGAATCAATCCGCATAAGCATTTGCGCTAACTAGCTGAGTTTGATAAGCCTAATGTAGTGGCCTAATTGACCAATCGACTAATGGTGCGTTTGGTATGAAGGAATGAATTTAGAGATAATGAAATGAAGGTAGGAAAGGAATGAATATTGAAAAGGAATTATGTTAAATAATTTCATTGCATTGTTTGGTATGTTAAAGGAATAAAGTAATTTCACATATTTAATTATAAACATATCAAATATATATTAAAGTAGTATAAATATATTAACAAATATATATTAAAATAGTATAAATATATAACAATTTAGTGTTATATGTATTGTATTTATAATGTTAATAAATTATTTATATTTCATTACCTTATACAAGGTAATGGACTAATACCACCAATTTGGGGGTAATGATTTAAGACTCCATATGGAGTCATGAAATTGATTAGGGAATGAAATAAAAATAAAAATTTAACTACCAAATTAAGTAATGTAATCCAATTCTAATTTATTTCATTTCATTCCTGGATATCATTAAGTATATGATTAGCTTTAGACTTTGATGTTTATAGACTTCCAAAGGGGAGCTCAAATATCACAAATCTTTTAGTACTAATATTATTGGTATTATTAATAATAATCGTTTCAGAATATGTTTTTCCGTTAATTTAGAAAATATTTGATGTTTAGCTAGTCATTTTAAAGAGAACAATGAAAATATGTAAATTGTACTCATCAAACCTCCAAACTTTGGCTTGTGAAAGTTCATATATGTTTTTGACACACTCCATGTGTTTCATGCTCATGATTCTTATTTTTCAAATCACACTCTTTGAAATATGAAGCAATCATCATATTGTATGTGTAGTAGTGCTTTATTGCAAATCAAAGGTTGGTGAAAGCCATTTCTAGGTGTAGATAATAACTTAAAATACTCATGTATAGTTGCGTTAATGTATATAAGTCATGCATCAAGATTCAAGACAAATAAGATCTCACTTTTGCTTCTTTACATAAATGATAATTGAGATAACCACCAATAATTTAGCTAAAGGACATAATCATTGTCTTTTGTGAAGACCACTTTCGTGATTTGTATAACTAAGGAAACAAATAATACTTCCACTAGTAAAAAAATATTGCTCATAAGCCATACCAGTGGTCCTTGAGGATTTTTTTTGCTATTTTAAAGCCACCACTCCTTATCCATTCGTACAAACCAACATTAAAAAGAAAAAAGATTGTTAGGTTGCAGCAAATAGCCACCGGGTGAGACGCAGCATCTTGGATTTTAAAAGACAACTTAGTATTAAATGTATAATTTTTGGGATTAATCTGCAATGTAATTATTGGACAAAATCGAAAATTATCTCTTCATCAAGTGAACAGATGTCTGGAGCTGTTATCGAGCCGAGCTTGAGTGGAGAATTTTCGGTTGGTCTAAGCGAGCCTGGGGCCGACAAGTTGATGACCACCAGGCGGAGCCAAAAAGCTCGAGCCAAATTTCAAATTTAAATTGCCAAAACCGAGACAATTTCAAATTTTAAATTGAATTTCAAATTACCAAAATTGCCAAAACCGAACCAAATTAAAATTTTAAACCGAGCCAAAATTTCAAATTGCAAACCGAGCAAAATTCCAAATTTTAAACCGAAACCAATTTCAAATTTCAAATTTAAGCGAGCCAAAGCGAGATTTCAAAAGTACTTAAAGCAGACCAAATTTCAAATTTTAAAAGGGATTGATGTAAAAAAATATAGATGAGCATTAATTCTTGCGTGGATAAATTGAATTTTGGCAATTAAGCTAGATCATAACAAAAAATATCATCATAACAACACATTGATCCTTGACAATAAATTCAAATCATCACAAAATTATAATAAAAACTGGTGTTTAATATATAATAATCATATAATAGAGACTATAAGGCATTTCAAGCCCATTGTCTTATTGACAATGAAATTTCGAAGCAGCTTCGTCTTTCTCTAAAGATGTCAATAGCCAGGTTTAGTTGTATCGAGTGTAATTCGAATCTCGGTGGTCACTCTGTTTAATATGCGTATTTATCAATTATGATGTAATAGATAGTATATTTGTACTTTATTTTGAGTCGCTTAAGCAAAACTAAAGCTATCGTAGGGATTTTATGTCTTATTATATATGATCTTTCACAGCGTTTAGAGCGAACTTTTAAAGACACCAGGCATATCCTTCTCATGGGAAACAAACACAAGGAAAACAATGCTATCCAACGAGCAATGAACATGTAGAGATATTTCCATGCCTAAAAGCTACTTTATTCTTTATTCACAATATTTGACTTCTGTCCTTATGTGCCAAATCTTTGTAAAATAATCTTGGATTGGTTAGAGCTGTCTTGAATCTAAAGGATCTGTTTTCTCCACTCATATTCAATACATAGATGCTAAGGCCCCACGAAAAACTATTCCTTCATTTGTCCCCATGCATATGTCCTTGCTTATAAGTAATTCAGCAGACATGAAGGTTTTCAGAAAGATAAGAGTCAAGTTTATACTTCACAAAGTTAAACATGCACCAAGGCATTGATTGTTAATTCTCCCTCAAGGGCTTCTAGTATGCTGTTTTCTATGTGATCAAGTGCATATGCATGTATGATGGCTAGAAGCTCTTGATGGAGATCTAACAAGTTAGCGTCTTGCTGAGTAAAAGAAGTTATTTTGAACATTACATATTACTATCCAACTCCTTGTCTAAACCTTATCTCGTTTAGGCGGGAGCCTTTTTAGATAGAGATATTGAGACATGTTAATGTGATACTATTAACAATGGTAACTTTTGTTCGTTCTTTCTCAAAGACTTCTGGCGGTGCATAATTTGAGTCATGTAATAAAAGCTGGAAACCTAAGAGGGAGAACGTGCAAAGTTGACATGATATTTTTTCAAGAAATGGAATTAATCGTGTTGCTAATATGTAGTAGGGATAGTATGTGATGAGTGGGTCTGTCACAAAGGAACTTGAATGTTGTCAAAGATAAGACTATCTTTAATAGGGGATATTCAAAAAATCAGTTACCCCTTCCACATCAGATTATTCTATTATCACATAATCAAATATCTTCACAATCTTTTACATTCTACAGTAAAACGATATTTCAAAAATCATTCACTTTTCTCTTTTCTCCATACAATAAATACCAATTTTTTAGTAAAAAATGTAAAATAATTCGGTGTCCAAATGAAACAATCCGAGTCTCTATTTGTAGATGATTTAAAATAAAAAATACTCATATATATTTTTCACTTTTATTTTGCCAAATTATCTTCAAAAATCAATTTAAAATAGAAGACAACTAAAAGCAACATGCCCTTTGCAATAGTCTTCTATTGGAGCAACATACCCCCACCTTTTTGTACTTTCTATAAGAATAAATTCGGATTTATTCAATAATTCTCTCAAAATTCAAATTTCACATACTCCTTACAATAGTCTCCTATTGGAGCATTTAATTGAAGATATCTTCAAATTTACCCCTCTATTGAAAATAGTCTAAGACTCAAACCTCTGCAGGCAAGAAATGGCATAAACAGTTATATTAACATTTTTATATAAGTAGCACTGTAGTAGTGTAGCACTATGGTGAAATAGACATGTTTAAATTTAATTTATTTGAATACTTCTCCTTAAATCGCATTTTGACTACATTATGGTTATTCAAAATTAATGATTTTGCTACAATCTTTAATTTTGCGAATCTTCTCGGTGTCCCAATTTCTTCTTGTTCGAAGGCATGATGTTACCATCAATCGGATCAATCCGCCATTGGAACTCATCCCAGCCACCGTTCTTCTTGGAATTATAGAAGGCATGTTTGGTATGGTAATCAGTCCGTTCCATTTTTCGATTGGTTGTATGTGATCTATCTTTTTTTAGAGTTTTAACTTACATGCTTACAAAAAATTGCAAGCAGGATGCTTATCCATGTTTTAACCATTAGATCATTTTTTTAAGTAAATTTTTTATCAAACGGTCAAGTTAAAACATGGGAAAATCTATCCTTTTACTCTTTTAAAATTTAAAATAATCAACTTAATGATAGATTTATTGAATTATGAATTTCAATTGAACATTTTTAAAATATGAAAATACAATTATATTCGTGTAAGCATCCCGTTAACAAAACTTGTGTAAGCTCCTAAATGGATCTCCTTTTTATCTATATAAAATTGGGTCTTTAGTTATTGCAAGAATTTGAATTCGAAAATTGTCATTATTTTTAAGTAATATTCCGTGATCACTAGGTTAACCTAGTTGTTCGGTTGTGGTTTTTAATTATTTCTTGATTAAATTCTAGTTCATCAGTTCCAACTTCCAAGAATCTAAAATTCATTTACCACTCAATTGGTACGTAATTGTGAAAATGGATGTATTTTAGTTGGTATGTACTTCGGTTAAGGGGACTTTCAACATGGAGAATCAATTCTCACCAACTGACGTTTTAGATGACTAATGGCCAATTGGCCATGAGGCAGACGATCTATTGCATGGGTGAATTGTCTTCCACAACAACTGAATAACAAATGTAGATTAATTATTGTGATAATTTTCAAATGAGAGAAAACATCCTCGGGCGCAGTGACGTAGCTTGAACAGAACACAATGACATAGCTTGAATCGAAATTGAGAGGTGTCAAAATCACAATTTAGTTTGATGTGGTTCGAACCACACTCGAACCTTTATTTTAGATCCGGTTGAACCTGGACTGAAAATTTGGTTCGGTTCGAAATTGGTTTTACCACCGGATCATCCCATCATTTCATTGTCCAATTAACAAACTCAAAATTATTTTTCGAACCAATACAAATTCGAACGTTCGAGGAAAAAGTATCAAATCGAACTTCGAATTTTCATTTTTCAATTGAACAGAACCGAATCGAGTGCACGAATTTTTCTAACCAAACTCGTACCTACCTAGGTCGGTACCATTCAACTAGTTTATAGGCCCAATCACCACTCCGATGCATTGATGAGCGAGAATGATGAGCGAGATGAAGATTGAAGGGTGATAGGTACTATGAAGGAGTTTGAGTTAAATATTTTTCTGATTGAGTCTTACATTGATATGATTGGCATATATAAATACAATCAATCAAACCCTACGGGCTAGCCCAATATAAACTAATGTGATAAAGTACACACTAAATAATATATACTAAATATTTTTTCTATGAATTAAATTCCGTTTGGACTCGATAAACTATATAATCTGTGTAGATTTGAAGATAGATGAAGATGGTGAACATTGATTTTTCCTTATTTTTTGTTTTATTTTAGGGGTTTAATATTTTGAAGGAATATAATATTACAATTTATTTTTCAAAAGTTGAATAGGTCCATCGTCTCTGTTCAAACCAGACTTGGACGGTTTTGTTTACTTTATTTATTGAGTATGGTCTATTTTAAACTAGGATTATCGAAGAGAAAATTTTAATAATCGTTGATGATGATCGATGGCGTTCACCAAAAAAAATATATGATATTGTTGAAATCATATTAACAATGACCTTTAATTTTCGTTTAAGAAACTAATATGTTGAATAAAACAAATAAGAATATAAATTGTAATAATTGTTATCAGTGTTAATACTGGTTTAGTATTCAATATTATTGTTAATGAACGTTTTTTTGTCTCCTTGTTAATTAATAAGGACATCAGTTACTCTTTTCTAGTGTCAATTAATTTTAGGAAAAAATCTCATGAATTTCTAATATGATTTCAAAGTCAGTCCGTTGATAAGACCATATATAAACCCAATGTGTGTTGTCTTGATCCTTCTGATAATTACATGTTTTTGTATTGGTGAGAACTTAACTTTTCATATGCAAACCCAATGTTTGTTGCATTTTTTGGGCTTTTGTTATGATTTAGCTGTTGTAACAAAAAGTTTTTTTTTATAGTGTCAATAATTTAATTGAAAGAAATTATGAAAAATACGTTTTAGGATTATTATCTTTGCGATAACAATAATGATCAATACATTAAAGACAATATGTCTTTACTCGTGCTTTTGCTATCATTGACAGCTGTTACTTGTGAATTGAAATATGATGGCATAAATTTAGAGATTAAAATTCCACAATTTGTATACCACATACTATAATAGTGGCTTTTATTTGAGCTTATTGAATAACATACACAAAAAAAATTAAAATTAAAATCCTACTATCTAATAATTAGAGATGCCCATATAATCACTCAATAATTCTTTTTTTATGGTAAGTTGATATATAGTGCAATAAATCTATTATGTTCGGTGTGTAAATTTTCCTATAAATACCTGTTAATACTTATAACCAAAACCACCTACAACATTCTAATTCATACATAATAGATATTCCTGATTTTGTTACTATGGCTGAACCTAGTAACAAGCCCAAAAATACCAATGGTGGCGAAAATGCTTCAAATGACAATGAGAACATTGAAGTCACTTTCGCCAACTATGTGTACGTTATTTTTAAGAAGGCTAGCAAAATTTGCACCCTTTATGACGCTAAGGTTGCTATTTTCCTTTTTTCTCCAAACGGAACTGCTTACTCTTTTGGTCATCCTTCTGTTGACGAGGTAGTCAACAACTACCTCGTCGATGCCTCTACCGATGGTGTATCTGTGAACCATTCGGAAGAGGCTCGTCGTGTTGAGACCCTTCAAGGGCTCAACGCTGAACTTACCAGTCTGAAAGAATTGCTGAACAAGGAGAAGGAAAGAGGAGCACGTTTGAATGCTTTGAAGAATGAGGGTCCTAACAAGGATAACCTCAAGTTGAAAGAACTTGAAGAGTTGAAATCAAACTATGAAAACCTACTTGCTAAGGTGAACATGGAGAAAGCATGTGCTCTGGAAGTTGAAGGTGGAGAAGGAGCAGTTGCTGGAAAGGTTGATGAAGCTGATGTTGGTCCATACGATGGAACGAAAAATGAGAATATTTAGAGTATTGCTCATTTGATTCTCATGCATCCAAGGTCATGTGTCGTAATGCATTATTAAAGTGACTCAATTAATGGGTTTAGTTGGTTTACAATGGACCATCTAGAGGGCCATTATTTCATTTACTATTTTTTCCTCTTTTTTTGTTGTGGCTATTTCAGTACTTCAATGTATGTTCCTTTGATTCAGGGGCAACAATGTATGTTCCTTTCATTCAGGGACAAATCGAAATAAATGAAGTATGTTTTTTATTGAAATGATCATCTTTTCTACTTTTATACCTCATTAGTAAAATGTACGTGCGTTCCAGGCAAGTATTTATGTTTCAAACATTTAAACTGAGATAATAAATAAAGTAATTAACTATTTACATAAATTTATAAATTATACTTTTGATTTATATTATAATTCATTTTATTCATAGTTATATGATCCCTTATAATTTTTTAACAATATAATTTTAATAATAGATTTAAATTTTTTGTTACCATACTACTCTTCATTTTCAATGTTTAATAAAAGAATGCATATTATGTAATTTTATTTATTGTTAGATTACATCACTTTTCTCTTTTAGTGTTCATGCATATGTTATTTTATTTATTGTTAGAAAACATCACTTCTCAATTAGTTAGTAGTATAAATTATTCATAGTTCTACTATTCAATTTTATTTTATGTACTCCTTTTAACATATTTTAATTGACGAATTGACTCGATAATATTCATAAATCGGAATAATGTCGAAACTTTTTGTGATGCTCTCGATTTAATACATGAAAAGCAGTAAAATAGTATGCGTTAGATGTCAGCGTTAGAATGAAATACTCGGATGAATTATATTGAAATCAATGACAGATGACTTCTCTTTTAAAAACTATATCTTGTGTAATAATTTTTTTTAATAAAAAGTTAAACCTCAATAGTATATATGTGATTAATATTACTTGATATGGAAACTTTTAGAATTTTGACATAAATAAAAACTTTAATATAAAAGATCACAAGAAGTCATTCAAATAGAAGATGAGAGTACCAGATTTGTACATCGAATGTTCATTAATAAAGTGGATTATATACCTATAATATACATATTTATGTATGTATTTTTTTAGACCATAATATCGATGAATTATATTTCATATAGAGTGTAAATTAATACAAATATTATTATGAAAATATACTCTTATTTAGTTTACTAATTACTAATCAATATTAAATAGTGAAGATTGATTTTTTTAATTTTCTTTCATATATTGAATTCAACTCTAATTACTTATTGCATCTATAGTTTATAGATAAAAATATTTTTATTTAAACATAAAAACTAACATGTTATATATGTTATAATAAAAAAAATTAAATAAAATATCCAAATCTATTAAATTTATAAAAAAAATTAAATGATTGTCATGCTTGATTTAAGTGTTCCAAATTGACAAACTTTTACGCCTTCATCGATAAACATAATATTTGAATAAAATTTAATGTCAATATTAAAGTACATTGAAAATATTATTATTTGATAATTTTCATCAAATATTATACAACATAAATAAAAATATTTGAATTTAATATTTAATCTGTGAAAAATCCAAATTAAAACCTTGACAATCTATTGGGGATGGAGGGAGTATTAGATAATTAACTTGACACTTTTTTTATTTCAATTGTTGAAATGTAATACGAAATATCACATACTCCCTCCGTTTCATAATACATGATTTACTTATTGTTATGATAAAATTTAAAAAACCAAAGACAATATTATATCAAACACTTTTATCTGTTGGTAAATATGTTGACTATTTTTTTTATATAATTGGACCAAGATATTGATAATAAATATGGTAATTAGCATATGTATGAAATTTATAAAACTCTTGCACATATTATAAGAGAGTAAATAACTCTAACTATGTTTGAATTGTTATAGAATTTTTAGACAAAAAAATTAGGACTTATTAATTATTGAATTGTTTTAATTATTGAATTATTATAGGAGTCCTTTTCAAAATTTTAGAAACATATTTTTCCACAAATAGAAAATATTATAATAAGGGTAATATAGTAATTAATAGTGTAAAAAGAAAGAAATACGACTCACACTTTTATAAGGGAAGGAATATAATATTTTACAAAGTTATGCATCACGTACTAAACACACAACAAGATAAGCTTTTTGAGTTGAACCCTATATATCATCCTTTGACTCACTTGTTAATGACAATTGGTATAATAATTAAGGAAGTCAATATTGATTCAAGTACCCTATTTATATGATGATATGAAAAATTTGAGGACACAATTAAAATAAAACTTGAATTCTAGTATTGAGCTTAAACTCGATGCTTAAAAAGGGTAGGATTGTCTTTTTACTTCTTTTTTTTAATTAACGCATATAATAGAAATACAAAACATGCTCCAAAGTTTGACTATAATTGTAGAATCCTACATTAAACGCAAAAGTCCACCTAAAATTTTCCCGCCTCCATCAAAATTGAAACCCTAAAACAAAACAATTGTAACGTCGGCATAAATCAGAGCAAAATTGTCATTACAATGTTATAAGTTACACATATCAATATAATATTCCAATTAATTTACTAAGAACATGTGCATTAAACCTCTTAAATGTTCTTATAAGAATTGAAATCATTAAAAATGTAAAAATAATGATTTTTGGATCCAATAAATTTATTGACTTCAACTGTTTGACTCCTGAATTTATTTTCTCCTTATTTTGCAATTAACTTCTCTTCATCCTCATTTTTCAATATTGGAATGAATAATGAAGGGTCTGATAAAGAACATACATAAAAAGCTAATAAAAAATGGAGAAAATGAGTGATTTTTTTTCAGAAAAAAATTATGGAAGTCGATGACCTGACAAAGTCACTAGTTTTATTTGATGTTCCCACTAGACCATCCCATCATTTCATTGTCCAATAACGTTAAAGGAAAAAGTATCAAATCGAACTTCAAATTTCTATTTTTCAATTGAATGGAACTCAATTGAACCATGTGTATACATTTTTCTAACCAAACTCGTACCAACCTAGGCCGGTACCATTCAACTAGTTTATAGGCACAATCACCATTCTGATGCATTGATGAGCTAGATGAGGATTGAGGGGTGATATCTACTATGAAAGAATTTGAGTTAAGTATTTTTTTCTATGAATTAAATTTCGTTTGGACTTGATAAACTATATAATTTGGATAGATTTAAAGATGGATGAAGATGGTGAACTTCGATTTTTCCCTATTTCTTGTTTTATTTTAGGGGAATAACATTCAGACGGAATATAATATTATAATTTATTTTTTAAAAGTTGAAAAGATCCATCTGTGATCAGAACAGCGTAGTGACGGACTTGGATTGTTTGTTCAACGTATTAATTGAATATGATCTATTTACATTTTAAAGTAGGGTTATCGAAGAAAAACTTTTAAAATTCAAATTTTGAAGGAATAATAATGAGATGAATTTAAATCCTTCTAAAATTTTGCCAAAATTAGTAAATGAAATTATGATTTTAAAGCCAGAGTTCATAAAGACTATATGTAAACCCAATGTGTGTTGTCTTGGTCCTTGTGAGAAAGGCATGTTTTTGTATTATTGAGAACTTAACTTTCCATACTTGGGATAATAGATTAAATTCATTCATAATTTAATTGGGCATTAAAATTATTAACTAAATATTTCAATTTGATCATAAATTGATATCTTATTTCTAATAATTCAATAGGATTAATATTTATAATTTATTTTTTGAAACAAATTTAATCTATCAAATATTTTATCATTCGACAAATATAATTTTAATATGAAATATAATAAATTATTAAACCTATGAGGTTATAATGGTACTTAAGTCAAAATTGATTCTACAACCCTATATGATAATATGAAAAATTCGACTATCCAATTGATATTTAAAATAGAACTTGAGTCCAAATATATATTGAACTTAAACTCGATGCTTAAAATGGGTACAGTTGTCTTTTTGCCCTTTTTAATTAACGCTCATAATAGAAACACTTGACACACTCCAAAGTTTCGTCTATAATTGTAAAATACTACATTAAATGCAAAAATTCATTTTTTTTCTATTGAAAGATCAACCCCTGACTCTGTAAAGTTTTGACTATAATGGTAGAATCCTGCATTAAATGCAAAAATACACTAAAAACCTCCGCGTCTCAAAATTCTCTTTCAAATTGACACCCTAAACCAAAACAACTGCTAAAGTCGTAGTAAATCAAAACAAAATCAATGATTCGAAGTACGATTTTTATGTCAATTATTACAATGTGAATATAGCAATATAATATCCCACTTAGTTTCCTAGTTTTCTAATAACCTACGCATCACCTCCCTTATTATAGAAGTTAAAATTACTAAAAATAAAAAAGATAATATATTTTCAATATTGTCATTGGACCCTTAAATTTATACCCTCCTTAATTTACAGTTTTTTCCCTCTCTTCTTGCTCCTCATTTTTCAATATTGAAATAAATAATAAAAGAAATCTCTTAAAAAAGCAGCAAAAATTGTAAAAAAGTAATGGTTATGAGTAAATTTTAGAAATTTTTTAGGAGCTAATGCCCGAAATAGTCCCTATTTTATTTGATGTTCCTTGTACATTTTGAACAGTTTAAATCTTGAATAATCAATAACCCAACGGGTAAAGATTAAAAGATCTAAAATTGACATCCTCGGGTCAGAAGGCTTATTGGCAGCAACGCTCTTAAAGCTATCGTAATTTTTTATGTGATCTGCAGCCAATCGATTTTGTCTGGGCACACCTCTAACTTTTTCAGAAACTGACGCGAGCTTCTTTTTAACTTTATCTGGCGATCCTGGGCACAATTTTCACTAAAATATACAATGAAATAATTATATTACCTGTAAAACACATAATGAAATGGTAAAATAATATTATTTATTTCTTCTTTATATTTATACACACCCCCACCTCCCAATTCGCACCACCAGCCTCCACAACCCCAGCTCCAGATCTGGGGAACAGATCGTCCTTCTCTCAATCTGCACAATGGAACCCCCAGCTCCAAATCTGTTCAGTCCAAAATGCCAAAATAATTACTTCCAAAATAAATTCGAGAAATATTAATATATGGACATAATTTTGAAACACCAAAATAAATGCCATCAATTTTCAGTCCATTAAATGTCATACTTCTCTGTCTGCTCTTTAATAAACGTCGCCGATGTTGCCATCTTATCACCACCGCTACATACTTCCTGCACGGAACAAAATTAAATTCACGTACTTTCAATTTATGTATATATGTAAGCATATGAGGTAGAATCTGAAAGAAAGATAAGAATTAAATAGATAAACTTAAATCCCTTTGGATTCAAAATCCTAGTTTTGAAACACACCAAATCACATTCGCAGATCTGAGCTGGGGTTAGGGTGGAGGTGGTATTTAATCCTTATACTTTAGTATAATATTAGAAACAAAATAATCAATTTACTGTAACATAATAATTTCATTAAATTTCATTATGTATTTTAAGGGTAATAAAGTCATTTCATTATGTATTTTAGGGGTAATATAATCATTTCATTATATATTTTAGTGAAAATTAAGTCTAGGGAATTGAAGTGTCTGATCTGAAAAAGGTGAGACTACTGGAGAAAAATTAGAGAATATTAGAACAAATCAATAATTCAAGAACCCCATAGCCGATTACGATAGTTCGAGTGTGTCGGCCAATAAGCCTTAATTGAATGACCTACTTTGTGTCTCCCAAACTAGGTCATACAAACAAAAACATGAAAATGTTACTCCACCAGACCACCACCAAGCAGTTTATTATATTAGTAAAGCAGATGAAAGGCAGAGGCAGCCAAGCAGCAGTACAAACAACTTGCATAAATGAAAGAGGGGGAGGAGTGATGTTACATGTTGCAGTATTTACATTAATTGATAAGGCACGGAGGGTATCTACGACAACCAACCAGGATATAGCGAATATGTTCATTTACGCAAGTGCCGTATTACCAGAATGGACACCACCTGAGAAACCACAAGGACAGACGGAATTATTGTTAGGGACATGAAACAGGAAGATATGGGTTTCACAACAATTGTGACATATTCAAAATAGAAATATAATGAATCAAGGCAGGTCTCTTAATATTTCATACCCGACATAATTTTGGCACAAATTTTCAGGTGAGGTTGCTTGCAGAATAAGTTTCTGAACTTGCACTTTGACCGATACACCATGCTCAGGTTCACGAGTATCGTTACTAATCAATGTACTAGGGTCCAGCGAAGGTTGGACAGAACTTGCTGGTGCAGATGTATAAGTAGAAAAATCACGGCCTGTGAGCTTATTACTCATTCGAGCCATAACCACCACAGCACGCTCATTCAGAACCTCACTAGCATCACCCAATTGATTCACAGCCTAATAATTTCAATTTAAAACGTAAGCAAGATGACAATCACATGAACACACAAACAAATATTGGAAAATTTTCACAGCCTGAAGCAATTCTCTTTCACGAGCACCCCTTGGTGGTTGCAGCTCTTGGTTTGGATTTGACTCTTCAGTATCAACAACTGACGGGGCATGAGTATTTGCAAGTGTAGACATTTGAGGAACTTCATTGAAGTTAAAAAGACGCCAATTTATGAGGGGGTCATGAACGAAGGCCTGAAAGGTGGTCCATGTGAATTAATTCCATCAGTGAGCCTATTTAATCGGACATTTAAGGAAGAAGTCTCTATTCCTCTTCAAAAAAGACTCATGTTTTCATATACTGTAACAGAAAAGAAGGTTATGCAATATGAAAAAGTTTACTGCAACATCAATAACATTTTAACCCATAACAGTAGAAACACTAAAAGTTCAATCATAACTTCATAAGGATTTGGTATATGCATGGAATTCAAGGATTCAAGTTTTATTTTATCTTTTGTGGTTCGGGGGTTGGCAGTTGGCTACTGGTACATTTGATTACCTTTTTAATTAAAAAGAAAAAAGAGAAACATTACCTCCATCATCGCCATCACACTATCTTTGTTTGTTCGGAGAACTTGCATCACATTTTCACAAGTTGATCGGAAGGTCCCCTCGATACCACTAACCTCCATTGCTTTGACGAGCATTCTTGTAAGCCGGAAAGGAACCTATTTCACATATTTTGACATTAGATAACTAAACCAAAACACACACAACCTTAGATTGTCTCATAACAGTTTAGCCTGACCTTTTCAGGGAATTTCTCCCGGTTCATTGAAGCTTCAAAACAATCTCCAAAATCAATGTGCAGTATCTTTCCACTGGCAAAACAAAAAACCAGCATTAGCACTAAGCCACTAACCCTTAATAAGATGGGTCGTGATCCATACAAAAACACTCGCATATTAATCCTTTTAATACCTGTAACGATGCAACATGAGGTTACTTGGATGTCGGTCACCTAAGCCAAGAAGATAACCAACCTAGTACATTGGATACAGGGTTTCAGTAACTTTTTAAATACAAGGAATCTAATGTTACACTTACACTGAAGATTTCACTAGATAGTATGATGTTTAAGCTTTCCAATAACATTCTTCATTGGTACACAAAGTTCAGTATTAATAGGCAGATAACATGTCACTAAAAGACAAGTCAGGATAATACCCAATACCAGATGGCTCTATAACAAAATGCATACCATGCTCATAACAGCAAGGCTTCTAGAATAGTTTGTTCTCCTGTCCAACCAAACCTCTGAAGTACGACTCTTCAACCAGAGTACCTGTAATAATAATGAAAAGCATTTAGTTACTCAGAGAAGATGAAATTAGTTAATTCTTTATTGTTTCCTATTCATTTTTGTGGTGGTGGACTTATTGATGTATTTAGCCTTTCTGGGAGGAAGGGAGGGGGTGTGGGGTTGTGGGGATTAATTATAAACAGACCAAGGTTTGAGCAATCTTACTCTGGACAAGTCATTTCCGTCTGTATTTTGCAAAGCATACTCAAACACCTCGACTTTAGCTATGAGTGGCAGATGATCATAATCAGGAGCGAAACTGAGCATCAGCTTATGCTCTTGATTCAATGTGATCTATTAATAACATAAGCAACACATCAGCCAAGGACAAGTAAGACGAAGCAGAGGATTTGAATGTTTCATACATCAAACAAACCTTTCGAGCATCTCTATATTCACGGATGAGATGGTGTAGGGTGTCGCAATTTGGAACCCATCCTATTAAACCACTGTTTGGTGATAACGGAATGACATCATATCTTTGAATAGAGAGATCCTTCTCGGCCGTTTTTCTTGAATTTTCCAACAGAGTATTTACAAGACCAAAAAGCTAATAAACAAATAAACATTCAATAATTTACTTTATCTCGTTGTCTTTATAGAAGTACACAAGGTGAAAATACACAAGCTCTTTTAACATGTGATACAAGAGGAAGTAAAACTAGATGAAAGTACCTGCATAACACGTTCATCTTGTCTCAAGTCTTCATGACCCTTGAGCAAGAAAGCATACTCCTCCCCATCACTTCCTAAGATTGTCAACTTACGAGGTCTTTGTTTAGATGTGATGACTAGGAGATGGGGGGAAAATGATGCAATAGTCACTACAGGCGAGTCTGCGAAATACATGATAACAAACCCTTAGTCATTTCTGTGGACAAATTTGATGGAAAATCTCAATATCAATATGAAAAGATAGGCCCCAAAAGGTCCGATCCTTTCCTGGACATGACATAGCAAGAAGTTGATGCACTGTCTGCCCTTCTAGAACAAAATTATGATTTAACTTACCAGCACGGTAGGTTCCAGGCATAGCAAGTTCTAGATTTCGACACTCCAACAGTTCTGGTGATACAGACTACCACAAGTAACCATCAGCTCATGTCAGACATCTTAGCTAAAAAATATAAGTAAATACATCCATATTAACCACCTCTTACCTGCAAATCTAGAGTTGTAAGTGACTGAAGTTGCTTATCTATACGTCTGAATACGACATAATACAAATCCCAAGCCTGTAGAAATGTACTTAAAAATTATTACAATGCATAGCATATTGACTTCACGGAGCATCACATCTCAAGAAGAATATGTTTATAAAAAGAGTTAATGATGATTACTTGGAAAAATGTCTTTGAACTTATAAGCTTCAGTGAAACTTATTGAACCATCCTATCAAAGGTTTGCATGATGATGGGTCATAAGGTTCTCTGGTCAATTTCACATGAAGGGCTATGTGCATTTGTAACAGGTCAAATGTTTGATCAATAGGGAATACAGATCATTTAAAGAGATTACAGAAATTAAATCAGATAACATGTAAAGTAGAACTTATGCTTCAAATATTTAAAGCTAAAATAAAGAAATCCGCTCATTGGGTGTTTGGATAGAGCTTTTATGGGGAAAAACTTCAGCTAGTAAGTAAGCATCCTGACAAGCTAAACATAAAAATACTAGGCCAAACACTAAGTTAGCTGCAAGAATTTTAAGAAACTTCTATTTGTATTATAATGAATGAAGGCTACATCATCCCTTCTGACATGATAGGAAGAAAGAAAGATATTCTTTTGAAACAAAGAAGAGATTTTCTTTAAGAGGATGCCATATATTTCTAGCCAACTCATTTTACCTGTGTAAGTTCGGCATCCTTTCCAGTTCTTCGATATTTCATACAATACTCATACGCCTCCAGTAGTTCATGTCTGAATGCCTGATAATGTCGAGTTTCAAAGGGGATAACACATCAGATTAAGATATTATGTTCTTTATGATCAAAAGTCATTCAAATTCCACAATATAATTTTTGGAAGGTTACAAATAATTAGCAATAAAACATCATTAGTAGTAAAATAAATTTAAGTATTTATAAAAAAAAAGGGAATCCTTGTCATTTGTACAGTATTATCTTCTGTAGCAATAAATACATCATTAGTATTTAAATAAACTAAGAATTTATATACAAAACAGCCATGCCTTTTAATTTGTATTGTCTTTTAGTTTTATAAAATTTTGAAAATTATATCTTTCAGAAGTTATGTATCATAGAGAGCTTAAACCCTAAGGATGTAATGGGAAGGGAAAAAGATACCTGAATGAAAGATTGTTCTTTTAAGGTAGTATCATTCCTCATTGCTCCCTCCTCGAGCATTTCGTGCAATGGTTTCAAAACCTTTAACATACCCTCAATGTTATGTTCACTAAAATATAGACGGCTTGCTTCCTCTAGTGCTTCATGCCACATTTCATGCCATAATATTGCAACCCTTATCAACTCCTTGGATACTAGTTGGGCCTTCACAAAGAAAGGTCAATAGTAAACACTGCAGTGGATAGACTCGAGCCTGAAATATAACTGTCATAGTTATTTATATACATTTTCACCTGATCTACTAAAACACCACTGTGCTGTCGAACTTTATCAATTACTTCTTGAGCGGCAGCTTTGCGTAAATTACTAATAGATTTGCATGCTACGAGTAGTGGATACATGAGAGCCTGTGAAGATCTTTAGTTAGCAGGCTCGGTTAATAAGAAACCTTTGACGCATTCTAGGAATACATGTAGTACTGCTGTAAGCTAAAAACATATAAAGCAAACCTGTGGATGGCTCTGTCCTATTCGAACTAACAGTGATTGTATCAGTACTCTCACAGCATGGTTATTTGAATGTATCCTGGCTATTATTTGAGGTAAAACAACAAGCCATGTATTAATATTAACATGGGAAAATCCTTTCTGTAAAGCTAATTGAACTTCTTCACTAGCACCATGGTTAAACCACAGAGTAAGAAGGCGCAGTATGTCCTGGAATCATAAAAGCGAAAGAGCAAATGAGACGAGTAGACTTTATTTTATGCACATAGCATCAGGTCGAATAGCATATTATTCTAACTATCAACACAATAAGTGTATATGTTGATAAAATGTTCTAAAATTCATGGCGGGGATAAAATTGTTACAACAGTATGATTATCAGTAATAGTTTATTATTGTTTTAATTGCTTATAATTCTGATGTTTATTCAGTTTTAATTGTTCACTCTTATTGTTAATGAAGACAAAAGGATTTTTAATCTAACTTGTAATTTGGTATGTAAACGAGATAACTTTAACATTATTTGTCATATAGAATTCTCACAGATATTTGAGTCATTAATATACTATATATATGAATTTTTGAAACTAAATGAACTGTTCTTATATTATTGGTAACACGTGGAGCACTCACAAGCCACGTTCGGCATCATGCACTGCTCCACTTACTGTCACAGTAAGTTTTCAGCCTCACTATGTGTTGGGCATGAATAAGATAATCCAATTTTTCAAGTAGAAGCTTTAAATTATTTAAGAGCACTTAAAAGAATGGAAGAGAAGGACGAGAGCTTTTCTGACTAGTTAAAATGTGCACGATGAAGTTTCAAAATGACTATTATAGAACCATGTTGATGAAACTAATGCGATGAGAGAGAATGCAACTCAAGATCCAATTGTAACTATGTCGATGCAGTTAATACAATATTAAGCTAGAATGCTAGGAGAGGCATATTTATGTTTGCAAAACTTGTGATTGATTGCAGAGTTCAGCTTCATCACCTGTAGACTGTCATCAACTCCTTTAGCATGTGCTGCACATGCAATGGAGTGGAAATACCCAGTGACTGCAGCGACAACATATTGGGAAGCAACATTCCCGAAACCTCTTAGTGTATAATAAGACATAACAGCTGTGTTGAACAGGGCCCATGTATGCCATGCCTTCCCCCACTTTGTGGCACAGTGAGTTGCGTTTCGAAATGCACTCAGAATTTCTAGTTAAGGCAACCAATCAGTAAAAAAAAGTAACAGACGATGTGCCAAAACAGAAGGTTCCCTCTAACCACCACCAGCCGAAGAGAAGAGAAGGTCAAGAGGGGAGGTCTAGTCTGAATTAGAAAATCTCATGACAATCAAAAGGTAGTTACCTTGTATGGAGTCATCATCTAAACCTGGAGAAAGAGCCCACTGCCAACTTCCTAGTTTGAGATATACACGGGCGATATGAGGTGCATTGGAACTTCCCATTGAGACTTGTGTGGCTGAGTGAAGAATTGGTGTTCTTGATAGGTCCATAGCAAGATCCTGTAGGTAAAGTTGCATAACACACTATTATTGTGTGACACATAAAGCTTCATAACTCAAGGCAGTGACAGTTTTGAGAAAGAATCAGATAAGAAATACCTGTAGCCTAGTAAAGGCTTCTCTGCGCTTGTTTTCTTCCCCTAGTGACCATTGATACTTCAAGTAAGCAAGGATTACTTGTGGCGGTCCATGATATCTTACAGTTTCAGGAGTTGATTCAGGATCAAACTATTCAACAACCAAAAATTGCAAATGTCAGATATATAGATACCAAAAAAGTAAAAGTTTTAAATTATGATCACTGACCTGTAAAAGCTTAACCAAAGTAGATTTTGCTTGACTTATTCTCCCACTTTTACGGCACAATGAAGCAAACTTAATCCATGTTTCGCTATCCTCTGTGGGAGGGAGAACCAGTGCTCGAACAGCTAAAAGAGCTTGCCAAACCTATTAATTTTCCCGAGTTCCTCATATCAGTGGCTAAACAAACAATAATGTACCCTTCTGGCTCTAAAGACCCTCACCCAAGTGTTGATAGTTGCAGATATAATACTGCGACTATTCAGGACTATTTTAAGTTGGGAGCACATATCAATCTTAGATATGAGTAAACAAAATTAAGGGTAAAACAACCCTACACATCCAGTGATAGAGTGTGTGTGTATTGAAGCATAATAGTAGATCCTCACGTCTCTAGAAAGTCATACCTCAACATTTCTTTTTGCACCTTTTATGCGCTCATTCCACATGTTACGAATGAGATTTTTTCTTCCTTCAGCAACAGGGTTCCCCATGGGAAGAGTACAATAATCTATAACCTATCTCAAGACAAGAAAGTTTCGCTATTGGTGTGTATGGTATGCAGAAGAGAGATAGAAAGGAGAAATTATTAATATGCCCATACCTCCTCCAATTCAGACAGCTGCTGAACTCGAACCATATTGATGTATGCACGCTCATAACTCTCAAGAACCTAACAAATGGCAGCACAATTATGACTGCAAGAATCTCAAATAGACCTCAACAATAGGGCCTTGAAAGCATAATGAACAGGTAGAGAACCAATTATTGGACTATGACTGAATATAATAAACTAACCAATGCAGCAAGCTCAGTGGCTAAACATCTTCTGGCTCTCTCCACATAATCACGTGCTTCATCGTACTGACAAGATAACATGAAAACTAAGATAATCAAAATAATATGGAGCTCCATCATACTGACAAGATAAAATGAAAACTCAGATAACTGAATTAATCATGAGCTTTATAGTACTGACAAGATAACATCAGGTCATTTTGCAGGTAAGATCAAATTCAGCAAGCAAATACCTTTCCCTTGCGAACTAAAAGAACAGCCCTGAAGAATGTACCATTGCTACTTCCATCACTAGCAGGTGGAGAATTACCAAGAACTCTAAGTTTCGAATCGTCACCATCATCCAGCCGAGAAACATATTCTGCCATCTGGTCCCACTCGCCCATGTTCCATGCAGCATTAGCAGCCTAGACCGGCAATTTTATTGACTAAATTAAAAAAAATTACGTCATACAGATGGTTAACTTCCACTGAGAATACAAGGTCTAACCAGTGGGGCCATTTCAAGTCGAGCAGAAGGCTCAGCAGGCATCCAATATTCCTTGCATAGATTGTTAAGCTCTTCCCATCGAGCTAATGCAGCAAGACATCTCATCCGGCCTTGGAACAACATAGATTTTATGGGCAGATATAAATATCATTGTCAAGTACATAACTATGGAGCTCTATGCTGATACAAATAATACAACAAACAAACTCATGCAGTATTTATGCAATCATAAGAAGAATTTTCGCTTCCGAGGAAACTCAAATACTTTAAATATATACTTGATGACACAAGCTGTTTTTAACAGGTGACCCAACACTAGCCAATAAGAAAAGTGGCGACAGATTCCACCAACCAATCACATAATTTAACTACAATTCAACTTTATTTGCTCCTCAGTTATTAGTAACATGAAATAAAATAGCAACCTAGAGTAGCCTCCAAAGCAAGATTTGCAGTTGATGCTTGAGCTGATTTGCTAGTGTATGCTTTTAGGGCATCATCCCAGCGCTGCAGCTTCTCGTACCTTCAAAAAGATTGGGAACCGATTAAAAACAGAAATAGTGACATACAAATTATCAGACAATAGAATCAAATATACCAGGACTCCTTTAGCTGGACACCCAAATTTTGCTGAGCATACGTGAGTATTCCAACAGCAGCCTATTTTAAAAAACAAGTCAGTTTCTTTAAATTACAGTTCGCAACTGAAAAGAAAGAGTGCATTTTGAGGCACCTCGTGCTGATGCAACTGATTATTGATATGAATAAGCGCTTCAACAACAGAAACCGGGCTAGCATCCATCCTGTCGGAGCGAGCACCTTCGAATTCCATCTCCTTGTAGTGCAAAGCCTTTGCAAATGCTCGACACTAGAACATGATGCAAACAGGAAATATTACAATTAAAATTCACCAGAAGACAAGAACGGCATACAAGTTTATAAACAAAGAATCTAATTTATAAAAATAATAATAATAAAAACTAACTTTTTCTGCAAGGGCACCTAGGAGACGGATGTCTATGGGAAGTGGCCTCTCATCATGCTCCATGAACTCTGCCTGAAAGTAATAACATGCCAAAACGATATCTCACCTTTTTATGTTTTGTAAGCTTGGTTAGAGGAAAACTAACTCATTCTCAATACATAATACTCCGTATAACATAAATGCTATGATTCCCACAAAAATTCATAAACTTCGAAGAATCAATGCCGAATAAGTAAATCTTACCAAGTTCAGAAGTGTTGCAAGGATCTCGGGTGGAATATTTGGAGAGGAAAATGCCATTTCCAAGCTCCGCACAAGCTGTTTTTGACTAGTCTCATTCAATTGTGACCAGCAGCTAACAAAACCAGCTGCAAACAGTTCTCGCCCAACAAAGGGCTGCAAGTAGTAAATGTTAAAAACAGAAAGCCTGATAGCGAATTGGTATCTTGTTTTTCTGTATAAATTTTGTTCCTATTATCACTTTTTGCATCAATAATCTCGGCAAAGATGGCGATATGGGAGGGAAGATGTTATAGAAATCTAGATACCTGTAGTTGTGCAAGTTTCGCACAAGTTCTCAAAGCCGGAGAAGGTGATTCCTTTAAAAGTTCAATGCTAAAATGCCTCATCCATTCTGCCCAATCCTCTCTTGTACTTCTCTGAGAAGCCTCCCCAGCAGTGCGCAAACGACCATCATTTACCTTAATGCAAAAACATAGACAATGAGAAGGCGTTCACGATTCCGACCAGGTATTTCATTAAGCATGGAGACTACATTAAAAATCCACTGTTTTCTGATCTTCCATGGGTATAATAAATCACATTTTAGCATAATATCCCTTTTAAGTAATAGAAAATTGGGATAAAAATATGTGAAGCTGAGTTTTTCTCTATAAGAACGATGCATTGTGAGGTGTGAAGTGGTTGAGAAGGGATGTCATAATCATTAGGGTAGTATAAGAGTAAGACGGCGTTCTAATTTTTATTGTTTGTTGTTCAGATTAAAAACGTTAAAAGGATGAGTGTTAAGCTTTCATCACTCTAATCACAGTACCTCCACTACAGTAATGTCACTGAGGGAGACTGTAAACACCAAGTTCAGGATGGGTTGGTGTCATCCCTTTAATCTCAATATCAGAACGACAATAACTTAAATATGTCCAAATCATCAGAAAAAAGCCAGCGGCTCAACGAGTGATGTTTTACTATTTTTTCTCTCTCTAAGAGTGGGAGATTAGTATCAATTCTACAGAAGTCCCACTTATGGTATTTTCAGTAGTAGTACATGATTAATGATTTGAAAGATTAATGTATCCAGGTGAAAGGTCAGCAAGATAGTGGTAAATGAGATTCCCTAAACATGGTCTGGCATGTTCAAGAAAATGATAAACACAAGAACAAAGGGAAGATTTTATAACAAAAACAAAAGTAAATTCAAATAAAAAACCAACAATATTGCATAGAGCACACAACAGGATCATATTGAGTCATACCTGATGGATTCTAGGTTGTCTCTGTACATCGCTAACATTGTCATGATTCTCATTGTCAACATCACTCAAGGGATCACTTATGACCTCCACAAGATGCCAGTTACTTAATCGGCGAGTCGCCGTGCTACCCAGGATGATTGGTTCTCGTCTCTTCAACCTCCCTTCAATTTCTTCAAACTCCTTATGCTGTATAGACCAATTTCAACAGTGAAGCTATTTACAAATACGATGACAAATTCCTTATACAAATAAACAAAACAACAACTCTTAATAGAAGCCTACCCTGAGGCGATATTTCATCATTAACTTGTGAATGGAAGGAATGAAAATGGTGAAGTCTTGCCCAACAGCATGAGTGAGACAGCATAGGGCATCAAGAGCATCTTTCCTTAGCTCGTCACTTTTCCTGCAAGTCAACATACTTAAGTAAGTTCGTTTGCCAGACTCCAGTATTCAAAAAGTGTTTCACATATAAACATCTGCCAAGATGTTCATTTTCAATTTTTCAATGAATATTTGGTTCAAGTAGTTGGAGAAGAATCCATCTGCACTGGAGCAATGCAGTGCAATATAACAAACAATAAAATAACATGCCCCAATGCCTCTAAACAGGCTCCCACCTAAGCGGGGGTAGGGGGGAGGATTGTATGCAGCATTGCCCCTGTGATAACAGGGAGGCTGTCCCGAGTTGATCCAAGATGAATTGGAAAGACAATTTACTACTTCACGATAGATGAGAAATGTAGTTAGTTTAATGAGCCATTTTGTTTATTCCATCCCAAAGAATATAAAATCTTTGATTCCAGAACACATGCAGGCAACATAACATGGAGTAAAATTAGAACGTGACATATCTATAGCAAGTTGAAACTGGGGAAGGGAGGGAGTTTTAGGTGGGGGAGGGGTTAGAAAGTAAACAAACATATTTTAAAGGGTTTAAGATCAATTCATCTACTGTTATAAGCAGTTATAATAATCACTGCCATATACTCCCTCCATCCCTAAGAGAGCGTCCAATTTTGACTTTGGATGAATAGATTTTTTAAACTTCGAACTCAAATAGATATTTTAATATGTTGCATAATATTTTGTAAAAAATATATCAAAATATAATTTTCATGATAATTTTGATTCAAATAAAAGTTGTGTGTGTCAATGAAGACCACAAAGCCTGATAATTTTGATCATTGAGAAAACAAACTAGACGATCTTTTAGGGATAGAGGTAGTATTAGCTTTCAGAATGGTACTGTTGATTAAAGACAAATTCCTAGGTAAATTAGCTTCCCAAGAGAAGTTAGTATCAAAATGTGTGTTGTTAGTTCTCCTGGAAGGTAGAAAGCATCACATTTTTTCGCCGTTCATGAATGAAGCTTGAGAAAGAGAAAAGCTTGTGCATTCCCTTCCATATAATGCAAGTGTGAGAAGCCAACATAGAAAGCAGTCATACAGTTTGAGAACCCTAAACATGTTCATATCCTCCCCATAAATTTTGAGAACCTTAAGCAGGAGTGAAAAGCTAAATAATATATTCTAAAAATTTAGGGAGACAGTAATGTGGCGCTCATACCCATCTAATACAAGCTTCAGATGATGCACAAGAGTGGATATATGTCCAGTAACCTGGCCACATGGGAATGAAGATAAGTAGAAAAAAACAAAAGATACCCATACACATTGAAATTGTTGCATTCATAAAGCTACGGATTGGCCAGCAAGTTTATCTTGTACCTGCACTCGAGGAATTAACCTGCTTAGCGTCCTGATGGCAGCTTGTCTGACATCAACAGAAGCCTCTGCCTTGAACAATCGAATAAGAGCAGGCAGAAGCAGATGCATATGTTCATCCAATGTCCCTGTGGCAGAAACATGGGTGAAGACATTATGGATAGATGAACCAACTGTATAACACTTAGGCCACCAAGTATGAGATACTGACCACCAAACACTTCAAGAGTGTGGAGGATGTCAAAAACATAAGTGAAGTCATTAAACCGCTCAGCATCACTAAGGACTTGAATACAGCAAGGAAGGATGACGGGAAGAAATTGTCTGAATTCATCATTCAACGCCAGGCAGAGTTGCTCTACTAGATGTAGAACCTAATGGAAAAAACCAGAAATAACAATATAACTCAATAAACGAACTTACAAAGAATTTACCCTGCATTCCTGATCATTAACAGTATTTACCGGATATCCATGCAAAGGACGGTTGGGAGCAGGAAAACTGAAGGTCGACCACAACTCTGCTATCAATGCAAGTAACTCAGGCAGGTATTTACGAACATGCTGCACAAGACTCATGTTAAAGTAGTTTCACAATAAATTGGGGTAAACAGACCATAAGGTATCCATAAATAATAGGCACACACAAATTCCACAAGGTTGCCTCTACCTGTCGCACAATAGAAACTAGAGTACCAAGCTTCCACGTTATGAATTCCTTCAATTTTTCATCACAGGTGCGCACAGTGTGAAAGAAATCAGGCAAAACCTGAAAAAAATAATATGATTTATCACCAATAGTTTCCATATGAAAAGCAGTGGCAAATCAGTATCACCCACTCAAGGCAGCACGTTTTTTTCGGTCTTCCATACAGCATGTATTTTCAGGTCTCGGGGCAGACGCTCCCAAGTACAAAACGATTGCTCAAATAATCAGATCCTAGAGTAACACAACATAATAACCATATTGCAAGATGAATTAAGATGATGTATGATGTTTGCAGACGACATTGTCTTAGTGGACGAGTCTAAAGAAGAAATAAATGTGAAATTAGAGCTATGGAGAGAAGCATTGGATTGCAAAGGTTTTAAACAAACCCGAGGTAATACTGAATAGATGGAGAGTAAGATAAACACATAAATCTAGGGATGCAAAAGATTGTGAGAAGGAGGTATTAAAATATTTAGGGGTCAATGATCCAGAACGATGAAGAATTGGATGAAGATACTAGACATAGAATTCAAGTAGGATGGAGGAGAAGGAAGTATTGTGAAAAACAGGAAGCCACATGCATGTGGCTCTCAGTCAAACAAAATGATGTACACATCTTAGTCGAATCAACTATGCACAACCAGTATATTGCTGATTATGCATGTTAACATGTACTATTTGTCTGTGTTTAATCCTTCTTGAAGCACTGACGAGACCTTGTGTTATTTCAAATTTTCTCTGTCTTTTTTGTTTCAATTCTTAGTAATGTTTTACGCATAGAATTGAGTCGCCTAAAGGCTACAGTTGTCATGCTGGAACCAATGGAAGGACTACATAACCTATGAAAATGATATGATAAACTGAAAGCAAGCAAATAGGAGTAAAATATATAGGATAAAAAAATCTCCGAATCAATTGCATGAATTGTGGCTTACCTTGGGCAAGTAAGGGACACATCCAAGGCCCATTGACTAATCTCGTGAAAAGAAATCAGATAGATGTTAACTTTGAATAAGATCATGAACAAAACTGAGCCACAAAGGGAACAAGGACAGTGACATACCTTGAATATAAACATAAGAGACCCGACCACTTTTTTGTGGTAACTAGACAATGAGGGGTCCCGCAGAATCCGCATGAGAGAATTTATAGAAACCTAAAATAGATAATCCAGTAAGAGCAGGAGAGAATGTGAACCATGTCATATGCGCTGTTAAAATCTCACAGTAGAATAATAATCTTCTGATGTTGCAAAAGATGGCCAAAGATCCATAGGTAAATCATCCATCGACTGAATATGTTGACCTGGGTCCCCCGCTGCACGAGTGACTTCACCATTTGAGCCTGGCAAAGTCAGCTGATTGCGTTTATGCACATGAGGATCTAAAGCTCCCATTATACCAAGAACCTGTCACATTCAGCCAGAATTGTAATAATAAAACCACATGCAATATCAGACAATCAAGCACGTTAGATGTTCAGCTACCTTGAGTACTTCTCTCCTGGTCGACCAAGCAAGCTCACCATTCAGCAATTTCAGGAGTAACCCAAGTAACTGTGGATACTCATTGTATGGTGTGATAACATAACTGTAAGGAAGTCCATCCAACTACATCTTAGCTACAAATCATTCATTAGCAGCAGAACCACTAAAGAAGAAAAACCACAACTTATGTGACACAAAAAGTTCAATATTTCTGGCTGTAAAATACTGACCTTAATTGTCTATATCATTATATTTTTAATAGAGTTAATTTCTATATCATTATACTTTTAATAGAGTTAATTCAGTCTGGATGTATTGACCAATTAAAAAAACCACGACAGTAAAATAGTGTAAGATGGAAAGAAAAAAAAAACAATACAACTGAAGGAATTGAGATCAAGATGCTTGAGAATAGAAATAAACCCTGTGCTCTGTACAACTTGACCAAGAGTTGCCACAGCTACTTCCCGTTTTGTGGCTGCTGCTCCATCCATTAAAGCTTCAACAATTAATGGCATCAGTTCTGGAATGTACAGTCTCATAGCAAAGCCACCCTGAGAAAAGGGGTGCACAAGAGAAATATTATAAATCGCATAACATAAAAGAACCACCAGCACCAACGTGTATTTCTGCATACAAGTGAAATTACAATGACAAATATACTGATAGTGATAGCCTATGTCCTTTGTACCCAATATTGGGTTCCAGCTGTCAAATTAACAACTTGGAAACCAACAGAAGGCAGGGCACCTTATCAATTAAAAGAAATTAATTTGTTAGAATGGACAGTCAAGATTCAAAACTGGACGATTTTCCTGGGAAGGAAGGAGTATTTGTGAATACTGAAAGCTTTTCCCAGTCTTCATAATAGGGTAGAGACACAAAATGAAAGCTCATTTAAGAGATAATTGGACATAAAATGTTTTAGAAAGAGAATAAATTAAAAATTTATCTTTCTCATTTTGATGTCAGATTTGGATATGCTAAAGTTTCCAAGACACCACAGTTGTAATGGAAATGAGCTAGTAACAATGCCAAACACCCTAATGGTAATTTTAATCACTAGAAAAGCTTGTTATCTATCACATAAAAGAAAAAATAAAGTTATTGATATCATTTTCCAGAGATGGTAGATAAGGAATATCAAAAACTCAATCTACAGAACTAGAAAGGAGCCACTCACCACTCTTGCCAGATCCCCAACCGTCACCAGAACTCCGCTGATAATTCCTTCTTTTGCATTGACTCCAGTTCCATCATAAAGTTTGGCTACGAGCGCCTGAAAATTGGCAAATTCAAGCAAAAGAAGATGTGTATTAAAATGGAAGCTGCCAGAAAAGAAGACTTGAAAACTCAATTAATACTTATTGACACGGTACCTTGTGAATTGGAGCAATGTACGGGAGAATCAATCTTTCACAACTACGAATTAAGCAACCCAACAATTTAGCACTGTCTTCTCTACATTTGCTATCACCGCTGCTAACAAAAAACAACAGGTGAGAATCCAAAAATTGATGAACATAAACAGTAGCTTAATGGTCCATAAGAGAACGTTAAACCTACCTTTGCTCTAAATATGTAAGAAGCTGAATAAGGTGCCGCCGGAGAGCTGGGAGGACATATGCAGGATTTTTTTCGGACAACCTCCCAGACACTGAAATTGTGAGTACCCGTACAATCAGATCCTACAAATTCAAACAAAACAAACCTGTTATATAAAAGGAAGGGATATACACCAATTAAACTCATGTACTTATCAACAGAAAAATATGAGAATAGTTATGAACTTATATTCCATAATATTTCAATAAACCGATTAACTCAAACTGTCTATCATCTCTTATGTTAGAGAGATGATGGTGAACATAACGGCAGACTACTAACATGGGGTTCTCATATTCCTCACAGACATCTCCGAAAACATTTCTCAGATCAAAGCATGCACAATTGTTTGAACTTATCAGGAAATAGAATGTATTCAGTAAAAGAAGTGTCCAATATAGCGAGTCACTAAAATTGGATTGAAAAAGGAAAAGTCAAGGGAAAAGGAAGAGAAAGAAACCACAAGATCTGAAAAAGCAATCATATGATTGCCATGATCATGAGTGCCTGAAGGAGCCAAGTTGATGATGACAATGACAATGACATCAACAACAATAATAATGATAACAAAAATAATTATAATAATAACAACAATAACTATGTATTAGCACACGATCAATGATTGTGCATATTGGGAATGTCACATTACATCATTTTTGTTTTCCTTGATTAATACATAACATTTTTTATGTATTTACACATTATGGTAGATAAGTATCATCAATTTTAATTTTACATGATAGTGGGGCCGCAAACATGGAGCTTCACTAGAGTTACCAATACAGGCCCTTGTGCATTATATATAATATAGATATATTCCCTTCATCCAAAGAGATTGTTAATTTTTTAATTTGACCGTTGACTTCTTAAAATTTGAACTCACAAAGTTTGTGAGTTTTTTACCGTGAAAATCAAACTTGACAATCTTTTTGGGATGGAGGGAGTAATTAAGTCCAAGGGCATGGAGGGAGTAATAAAGTCCAAGGGGATGGAGGGAGTAATTAAGTCCAATCTGCTAAGATATTTTATTCTACAGAGACTTACAGAGCATACCTCATCATTCAAAGCGGAAAATATTGCAGTCAAACAATCTGCCTGAGCTAGAAAGTCATCGAATCCTCCATTTTCAGACAAAGTGGAAAATATAGATCTTCTCACAGTAACATCAGCATCAGCAACAGCTGCAATAAGAAGCTTCTCCACAATCTGCAGAATAGAAGTGGTGTTCTTAAGGATCAGCCTTCAATGCACAAGAATCTGAACAGAAGCGACTAAAGATGCAAAGTTGAGTGACACTCAGACAGAAAGTGAGAAGCATTAGTGATAAATTTATTCAAGGTAAGAAAATAAGTAAAAGAAAACTATTATGCCTCGAAGACCAGATGCAGATTGGATAAACATGACTTTTAGCAAATATCATTTTCGGACATAAAAAACCAGGGTCGATAACTATTAGATGTGTCAATGGAAGATACAATTTATGTTAACATAAATTGAATTTCAAAAACAAAACAATTCCCAAACTCCACCTTCTCCTTTTGAATCTAAAGACTGTCAGGAAGCAATTCCCCAACACTAGACCCATTTACCACGGCCATGAGCCATCTCGAGCAACCTACCTTGGCTGTACTTTTGCAGGATAGTAGACAGGGACAATTGGAATCTAATGATGAGAACTATTTACATGTTATTGAGCATATGTGTGTGCATATATAGTATCTATATAAGCACTTATTAAGAGATAACATTAAAAAATAATGAACGAAAACGCAATCAGATTGTTGGGAATGAAAACCTCTTCTACAAGACGTCGCTTTCTGCCAGAACGACTAGTCCTAGCAGTAGTAAATTGTGTGCCAGCAATGCCAGTGAAGGAATTGGAAACTAATTTGCAGCAACATAATGCAGCGTCTTTTCTTGTGCCACCATCATCATCTTCCAAATAACTTAAGACAGACTCCTTTGCAAACTCGAGAAGATCGTGGCCCTAGTACATGAAAGCTTCAAGGTATAAGATGAAAAATCAAGTTTGGGTGTGTGTGTGAGACCGCCACAGCAGCAGAATACAAGCATACCGTAAAATTAAAGTTTGCAAGTGCTTGTAGAGCTAGCTGGACAACAGAAGAGCCACTAAGCTCTGGTATTTGCTGAGCAACATTGGAAATATTTGCCCTACTCACAACAACAGAAGTTCTAGCAGGAGTAGGACGATATCTAGAAAGTACATTTGAAATGCATTCAAGTAACCGAGCTTGAACTGTTGGCAGCAAAGAAGGTATGCTGAAAAGACAATAATGAGGTTAATAAAGCAAAAACAGTCATCATGAGTTAGTTAACAAAAACTTTTGGTTTCACTCGCCTGACAGATATTTGCTTAAGGGATTCCACAAGAGTAAGAGAGAGACCGGCAGAGAACATGACATCCAAGAGCCCACGAACATGAGGTTCCATTGAGGGTCCCATGGCTTTAGCAATATTTCCGACACAAGCCACGGCCTCAACTGATGGCCTGCCTCTACGAGGTGCAATCTAGAAGAGAAACGAGAGCTACTTCGTATAAGCTAAAAGTGTGGGAAACAGATAAACAGCATACATGTTAAAATACACATCATATGAATACTGAATTTCTCAAACATGGAATCGAAGTCGGAGGAAACAGAAAAAGTATATATCAGAGATGGATAACATACTGCTTCACGCAGGTGAGAAGTTATTGTCGGCAAATAGGTTATTAGTTCACCATCCAAAGCACCGGCCATCTCCCCAAGAGCAATGAACCCGCTCGCACGTTCTGCGGGTTTTTCCAAGACATGAAGGATGTGATTCATGCAAATCTGTGAAAGAAAAGGCATCAACCTAACTGGAAGGTCTACTCCATAATGCATTCCCCACACAAAATGCAAATCAGATCAGCTAACCGTTAGATAGTTCGTCACAAAGCGATCTCGTAGAAAATGTGCAATACGAGGAAGCAGAGAAGTTATGCTGAGACGAACAAGCCGGTCCCGGTGTTCAAGATATCTAAGCACAATCTCAGCAACTTCTCTGTATCTCGACATCATGAACTCGCCAGTATTTCTGCCCAAGTGTATCATTAACTATCATAAGAAACATCACCGTAGAAAAGGATACATGAAAAGAATATATCGAGGAGTCTTGAAGAGGACACAATCATCAAATTACGCAACTACCTAAAATACACCATCAACCGACATCCAAATTCACATAAGAAACATAATTGCGTTGTCAATATCTTCTTCTTAATTAGCAATCAAGCCGGAAAGGAGGGATATACTTCTTCAATAATTATAAATAAGGAACGAGAGTAAATAATTTCTATAACAGTACAACTATCTTGCAACATGAACACCAGCTTATATCAGAAAATACCAGAAAAAAATTTAGACTCAATGGAAAAGTAAAATTCATCAACTTGAATAGCATTAGCGTCCATTGATCTAAAGTACTTCAAAGTATTTCAAGATAATCATTTTTAAGATGAATTATAGAAAGGTGGTATAGCTATTAATATGGCTTAAAATTAAATAATGATGATGATGATAAATAGTAGTCCATTACTGTGTTCATCCTTAAGACTATAACTATTTTACATACTTACATATATGGATGTGAAAAAATAACAGAATTAACTTCATTAGCATGCATGAGGTTTCTCTTCCTCAATAAGATTAACTAAGCACTTAAATAAGCAACTGACAGCAAAGAGGACCGGAGAACTCGTAACTACACGAAAATATGATAGCAAGCATTTAAACCAACCTCAGCAACTCCCCCATGGCAAGTAGCGAACCATGAATGCTATGAATAGGAGCATTTCTACCTAAACCATCTTGTGTAGCCTCAAACATTCGGTAATACCTACAAACGTAATCAATGATAAGAACCGTTATAATGAGAAATGTTGTGGTAAGAAGCAATACCACCAAATATTTAACCATCAATGATTTGGTGTCTTGGAGCCCATATGCACAGTAAGATACTACCAGAACAATAAGAAATGGGTAAAACATTGAAAAATAAGAATGAAGCAGATCCTGCAACATCATTTTATCAAGTACACATCCATTAGTATGAAGAAAAGTAAGCTTAAACCATAGGGAGTGATCACATAGGACAAGATTTATGCTAATTATAAGAAAATGCCAAGTAATCTTATAGTCTATTCAAGCTATTTTATCTGTTTTATTTGATCAAGGATGCCTTTTACAAACTTTGTATCTATAAAATGTTAATGCCAATAGATTTTATTTAATAAAGTTTTGAATTTGAATCTGAGTAACAACTAACAACTAACAAGTAAGCATGATGTCCATTAATAACCATCATATTTTACAAAATTCCCTTATTCATCACTAAAATACATAAGTTTCACTTTATGTTCTCCAACCTCTATATTTTTTATGAGTTCCTATCCTCTGAACTGGTTTATAATTGATACTCAATTACAAGCCATTTCATAAAATAAAGTGGGGATTTCAACGACAGTGGTACAAAACCATTTGGGTGTCCTACATTACCACTTTAGCATGGAGTGGAACCAAGAGTTCATTGGTGAACAAGCTTTTTAGTAATTCCAAAATAATTTATATTTTTTAATAAAAACTTAAAGAACCAATTCACGTTACAAGCAAGAACCAGACGGGAGATGAAACTGTTGGATCATCAGGGATATAAATTGCCATGTAACAAGTATTACTATATTACTGTATTCTTTGATGTGCTTATCACTAAAGAAATTCTGAAAACATCAGATAGAATACATGAAGATAAACACCCAACAATATATGAAGTTCCATGGAAAGCACTGATAAATAAGAAACTAAGAAGCTCAAACCCATCACCGAAACACAAAATAGTAAAAAGATAAGCCACGCAGAAAGAGGAATTTAACATATAAGTGTAAATCACCATATAGATAGAAGTTACACATTATAATTTAAACCAAAACAAACCAAGCCCTATCCCACTAAGTGGAGTCGGCTAGTTTAATTTAATAACTAAAAAAAGTCATATAGATACAAGTTATTTGATGCCACAACCTTAGCACACTCACCACTGCACACGCCAACGTGTCTCCCGCTTCTCGATAACCCGGAGACAAGCCCGCAATGCCTCCACAGCCTTCTCCCTAACAGCCAAGGTTGGATCCTTCAGCGGCACCCATATAAGATCAACGAATTCGGGTACGTGAAGATTAAAAACTGTGGATGCATTTTCGGCCATTTCCTTTAACAAAATAAATAGATTTAAGAAGCCTCATATTATGATTTTCATAACTTCCAAGAAAAATATTCAAATTGTGGGAATATCACTTTTGCCCAGCATCATCAAATCCCTAGATACACATGCATAACCTTCATTTGAAATTTCGAACAAAATCTTGCCATCCTTGTTATAATGAGTCGAACTATAAAACAAATACGAGAATATGTCTTACTTTAAGTATTAAAACAGCTGCAAAACAACGATACTCGACTCTATCCCCCCGAAGCCACTCCAATGCAACTTTCACCTGAGGTAATAAGAGATGTAAGACCCTCACAAGAGTATATCATGATTTGACTAAAAAACAGAAGACTTCATCCTACCTGATGTTCCACTTCATCAGCAGTCATTGCCCCACCAGCTCTGGCTAAATGACCTAGAACTCTACTTGCCAGAATCAAGATTTCAGGATCACGTTTTGTCTCGAAAGAAGATCGAATGTAATGAGAGATTTTTGAAACTTTTGAAGCATTTTCGCCGAGGGGCAAATCTATCAGCTCATCAATAGCCCGAAGAGCTCCCAAGTTCTCAGCAATATCATTACTGTCTAGAAGACTTGTAATTCGATCATACAATTGATCCACAAATCGGGATAAAGGTTCTCCACTAAGGTTACGGGCTTCTTCTTCTACTTGTCTTTTTAAGGCCAATGAAGCCCCATCCTGTATGGTAAGAAAACAGTGTTTAGGGGAAGCAATATACTATCTTGAGTGGACTGGTTTATCCAAATAAAAGAACAGATTTTAAAGAAAAGTCATTAGCTGTAAAAGAGATACGGATAGATCTTGGACTCATATCTACAAAAAAGAGGCAATTCCCCGAGTAGTCCCAATTTAAATTTCAAGCTGGAGTAACAACACAGAGAAGAACACATTAGACTTTTGAGGGAAAGACGGTCCAGAAAATATTTTCCTAGTCTTTTACACAAACAACTGATTTCCCACCGAGAACCACAGCAACTCCTTGAATGAGTAGGGTAGTATATATTAGCAAATAAATTGCCTCTTGATTGAACTCGTCTCTTGAGAACAGAATGACAAATATACTGGATAGAGCTACAATTATATCAGACGCGAAGAAAAATCTAAGATTCTAATTTTGTGGTATGTGACTTTTATCTCTATAGAGAGATACTTCTCTCATTGCAGCTCAATTTGAATATTACTACGATAACAGCGTCATAATACGTCAACTCGTGATGCTTCAAACTACAACTCTAATTCCCTTAACTCATACTCCCTCCAGCTCAATTTAATTGATCATCTAGCAAAAACTTCTTGTTTCATTATAATGGAACATTTACTTTATCAATGCAACATTTTGCCTTGGTGTTAAAACAATTCTCTTTGTCTCCTAATATTCTTATTTTCATTGGTTAATATTTTTATTTCTCCTTGAAAATAGTAAAACCAATTATTATCTTAATAAAATACTTTTGAGCTAGATGATCAATAAAATTGAGATGTAGGAGTACAACTGAAGCAATATAACTATAATAAATACCCTTTCATTTCATAAAGATTCCTGCTTTTCAATTCTGATAGTCGATTGACGATTTAATAAATTCTGAACTCAAATATTTGTATATACCCTACGCCATTTTACGAAAAATATATCAAACGCTACTATTTTCATGTAGTTCACTATTAACATAACAATTCCAATTCAAACCAAATTTATGCATGCCAATTAACACTACAAAGTGCGTTACTTTTGAGCATTCAAAATCAAACTGGACAATCATTTTGGGACAAACAACACAAACTATACAAAACAAATAAAATTCACCTTAACAGTGCCTTTAGTACATAGCTCAGCAAGAACTCTATTCAAACCTTCAAAATTTCCAGCACTAGAGGCACCAATTGGATTAAAACGATGTAATTGTACAATTAAAGCCATAATTAATCACAATTTCAAACCCTAATTTGATCACAAATTCACTAAAATCATAAATATATAAAAATTGCACCCATTATATAATATCAATTGGAATAAATATACACTAAATTGAATAAAAATTGAATCTTTATTGTTAATTATGTAGAGTTTTTCATAATAAATTTTGATAAATAAATAAATCACAAGTGTTGAGATGAAGAAGGAGAATAAGAGGCTGAATAGTTAAACCCTTAAGTTCAAGAATTGGTCATGAGGACTTAGGTAATAGTTTCGATACATTATAATTTACGTTTTCAATTTTTGATGTAAAAAAGTTGATTTTGAATCATTTTTATGTGTTATTATATTGAGGAATAAAAAGTTATTGTTGGTTAAAGTTTTATTTTAAAAATCGAAACGTTAATTGAAGATTTGGAGATAGTATTTTTTTTTTTTAGTGATGAAAAATACACGCCACCAAGCAATTGACTCTTGGCAGAGATAATATTTCTTTATGTAAAAGATAAGTTTGTAATTGATTAAGAATGAAATTTGAAGAAGCCAGATAAATTTTGATATTTTACACCTATTTCATTTCAATTCTAATTTCAGTAGCGAAATAAACAAAATACACTATAAGGCATTTAGCCTAGAGGTACGTGGCTAAAGTTTCTTCAAAAGATGTTTTAACCTCAATTGTCTCTCGTGAGATGTTTGGTTTCATGTTTTCAGAAGTTTAGGGAAACGTTTAATGGATTTCCACCCCGCGCTTTGTGGGTTACAACTTGTGTTGTTATTGGGTCAGGAGAACCGGAAATCACCCTTGCACTATGTCGAGTAATCGACCGATATTTTACCTATCATTTCAAGATTCAAAATAATTTTTTGTCTGACACCCGAAAGTAACTAGATAGATAACCCGATAGATACTCAAAAAGTTTCGCTTATACGATAAAAAATACCCAAATTCCTGGACGAATACCAACCGACTAACATACTCAAAATCCGGACCTAATATCAAAAAATTTTAATACCACGGTACTCAAACTGAAACTGCAGCAGTGACCTAAGATCCATCCTGGCCCCAATCCGAATGTTATCGTCCGACACTGACCGAGTGGACCGAACCGAACCGGAGAGGCTATAGACGCCTCGGCCCACTTTTAATTCGATACTCTGACCGACCATAACAAGACTAGTTACAATAACCACTCTTGGTGGTTTAATCAATTAGGTGGATTTGATGTAATATCCAAGAGAAATTAAGAATGATGTAGTATATTTCAGAGAATAGATTAGTTGTTTATTATGGGATTAGGTTCTCATTTGTATAGTTTAGAATTTAATTAAAGTTTGACATTGTTTATAATTTGTAATTTTTATAGTTTGTGAAAAAACAAACAAAATACTACCAATAATATGTGGTAAATGTGTGGTTTTACCATTATTGTTTGATCGGAACTGTTTTACCAAGAATTTGCTCTTCAAATATCATACGCAGAAGAAGGTTGATCCTCATTTAATTTACTCTCTCTTTTGTTCATGCATTATGTATGTCATTTATTTCATGGTTAAATAACATATTTTACTTTAAAACATCTCTCTTATTTAATGAAAATTAGCTATTATTCTGTCAAATATTATTCAATATCTAAATTTTAGGATTAATTGTTATAATATCATCAAAATATTAACAATCCACCAATATTATTTTTAATAGCTTCTACATACCATTAATTTCAAAGGATTTAAGATTTCATCTAGATACGTAAGCTGCAAAATAATGATCATCATGAGTTAAAATTACACAACTATTACACTTAATTATATAAAAAGTGGTTCAATTAAAATTGAGTCAAGTAAATTTAGTCAATTGTCAAAAATATATTAATTTTATAATTTTAATGATTATTACTTAGGGCACCCTATCTCTCAAAAGTCGAGTGACTAAAAATATTATCTGTAGAGTTTATTAAATAATCGATGATTAAATTATTTTCCAGTTTTCCTATTGTAATTGATAATTGCAAAAAAATAAAATAAATGAAAAATGAACAAAAAAACACCTAATTATTAATTTTAGCACTCTATACCGAAGTCGCATGTACCCAAAAAATATTATCTTATGTAATTTATTAAATAATCAAGTATTCTCTTTCTATCTCTAATTGTTAAAGATTTGACTAAAGCACGGTTTTAATGGAAATTTCAAATTTAGTTCAACCCCTGCCTCCAAATCCCTCCATACATTCATCTAAAAATTAATCACATGGAACCCAATTATGGATTTCTAAATATGGAAAATATCCTTAAAAAAGCGGACAAGTAGATTCTATAGTAGCCACAAAGAAATGAAAAGATAATTTATCGAGCTTAAAAAAATAGCAAAAAAAGCAAAAATTAGCTGTGTTTCTTCTGCTTAGCGTGATGAGTACATGTCGCCAAGACACCACACAAGAGTCTTTATTATATATTATTATTATATAAAGAGAGTTTATTATACTAGAGAGTTTTTTAAACAATCGACTATTAATTTATCTGGGCCTATCAGAGTGATAATCGTTAAAAAAACCAAGTAACTCTATCCTCGAGTCAGACCGCCCAAAATATTATCTAGAGGGTTTATTAAATAATTCCAGTATTAATTTATCTAAGCTTCAGAGTTGGATAATTGCAAATAAAAAATGTAAAAAGGAACGAAATAAAACACGAATTATTAATTTTAACCATATTCCCGACCGCGACCGGCCAAAACGTTATCTGTAGAAGTTTATTAAATAATCGGTATTAATTTTATCGGTACCTTTCCTGCCCGTGAAATGATAATTAAGAAAAACCAAGACCTCATCCCGAAAGGATCGGCTAAAAAGTATTATTTGTGAGAGAGCTTTATTAAAGAATCGAAGATAATTTATCGTGGTTAAAAAAGGAAAAAGAACAAATAAATCGCAGTATTAATTTATCGAGCTTCTATCAAGCTTATAATTACAAAAAAAATTAAAATGGAAAAGAAAAACAAAATCACTTAATTATTACTCAAAGACCCTACCCCGAGCGACCGACAACAAATACGAGTATTAATTATAGAGTTTAAAAGAAAAAGAAAAAAATTAGCTATCAAGGCTTTGGGCCAGATGGCTACGCAAGACACCATACAAGTGAGTCTTTAATATATACTAAGTTATATAAAGAGAGTTAATTATATTAGAGGGTTTTTTAATTAATCGACTATTAATTTATCATGTTTATATTGCATTTATAATTGTAAAAAAAAACCAAGCACTTTTATCCTTTAGTCGCACTCAAAAATATTATCTGTAGAGTTTACAAAGTTAATAGAGTATTAATTTATCGAAGCCGCGAATGATAATCAAAAAAAAGGAACGAAAAAACACAATGCATCTTATTCAATGACAACAAAGAGTTTACTTTGCAGAGTTTGTTGTTAATCGAGTATGAATTTATCGAGCTTCAAAGAGGCCGATCATTACAAATAAAAAATTAAAAGGGAACGGAAAAAAAAACACCTAATTATTAATTTAAGACTTATCCTAATCAAACCGAACAAAAATATTACCTAGAATTTATTAAATAATTGAGTATTAATTTTATCGAAGTTTAAAAAAGGAAAAAAATATAAAAAAAAGAGCCACGTGTAATGGAAAAAACGTGATGACTACGGTAATGGCTCATACATTGGCCAGAGTCTTATATACTAAGATAAGATCGATCATCGCAAAATAAGAAAATAAAAAAGAAACGGAAAAAACATGAATTATTAATTTAGCATCCGGTCCTCGAATCAAGACTCCAGAAAAATATTACCTGTAGCTTATTAAATAATGTAGTGAGTTACCTCGTATCGAAGTTTTTTTTTCAAAAAGGAAAATAAATAAATCAAAAAAAGAGCCACGCTGATGAAAACGTATTTAATCATCTGGCTCATACATCATTAGAGTCTTTATATACTAAGATAAGATTGATCATTGCAAATAAAAATAAAAAAGCGAACGGGAAATATTTAATTATTAATTTAGCATCCTATGCCCGAATCAAGATCGGCAAAAAATATTACCTGTAGCTTTATTAAATAATCTAGATAATTTATCAAATTTTTAAAAAAGTGGAAAAATTAAAAAAAATCAAGAAAGAGCCACGCTGCATGGAAAATTATACCATCGCTGCTCATCCATCACTGTAGAAAGTCTTTATATACCAAAATCCAGGCCGATGGACCATCAATTAATTCCGCCTAGTATATAATTCATTTTGAGCCGCCAAACCACCGACGTGTTGTTATCAATATTTTTATTAATCTTTACAAGTAATCGATTTAATTGCACAAAAATTTAGTTAGCGAAGCAAATTATTTAATTTAATATGTTTAATATAACTTTATATTATATTTTAGTTTATATTGAAAATAGTTCCATTGTGCCAAAAATTTTCCTAAAATTTAGTTATGCCCAATTTGAGCCCTTAGGGCTTATTTCTGGTGAATTTTGACGACAGCTGCGAAATATTAGGTTGCAGGGGTTTATTATATGTAAATTTTGAGTAGAGCTCAAGAGAACGCCCCTAGGGGCTTGTTTGGGATAATTTTGACGAGTTGCGAAATGTTAGCCCTCAAGGGTTTATTTGGGGCGAATTTTAACGAGAGCTGCTCTAATATTAGTTCCTGGGCAAAGTCTGACGAGATGCCCAATTTAGCCCTTTTGACTTCTTTGAAATCCTGTGAATTACCATGAAGGGGCTAAATGAAAATGAATGATATGTCGAAAGATCTAGTAGTAGTCATTCCGAAAGCATTATATTCCAAAAAGGTTCATACAAAATTATTGAATGACTTTCTTGAACATGGGTTGGCGTCAGTTTTCCCTACGTTTAGTAGTGCATTGATCTCGATTGTTTATGTTTATCAACCACCCATGCTTGAAGGTGGGAGTCAAAAGAGGAGGTTTTATTTACAAACGATAATTGCTTGAAAGTTGGTAATCAAAAGAAGGAAGATTTTATGTCTTCAGAGTTCATTCTCTTTCAGAGTATCTGCATTTGCTTGGTCTTTGGTGTCTGGAATTTCCTTCGGCTGACTTTCTGCATTTACATCATCCTTAGTGGGTGGACTTTGTTCTGAATTTCCGTTGCATTATTATTCGTATGTAAATAATGTCAAGCAAGGAAAAAATAAGTATATACTTGGTGATTTAGTATTTGTAAATAACGCCGATTGAGGATTCATGGTATGATGAGCTGTTCTTGAGCGAAGCGAAAGAACTGCAGCATGGTGATGAAACATAATTATGTGTTAAAAATATTTATATATATAATATATAAATACTATATATATAGAGAAGAGTATATATTATGGCAAATAACCTTTGTATTCAAGGTTGTCAGTCTTTTAGCCAATAACTGCACAATTGTTTGCTGCCTCGATAAGTTTTGGGACCTTATATATATATATATTATGAAAATAACCTTTGTATCTGGTTATTGTCAGTCTTTTAGCCAATACTGATATATATATATATTATGAAAATAACCTTTGTATCTGGTTATTGTCAGTCTTTTAGCCAATACAACTGCGCAATTGTTTGCTGCCTCGATAAGTTTTGAGGTCAACGAAGATTTGCATTCCATTAGAGTTCGCAAACAGACTAATAACAGAGATCGGAGAATAGAAGAATAGGTAACAAGTAACATGTTGAAAAACAGACTATCCGCAAAAGGATTGGTAGAGTCGCTCTATAACTAGAACTCTCAAGAACCGAAAGAGGAAAGATCTAGAATAGCCTGTTGGTGGATGCTTATTTCACCTTAGACTCATGTAACTATAGACTTTTCTGTATATTTAGCTAGTCAGTAAATATATCATATATATGTACATGTGACCCAATGCATTTGTAAAGTTTAGAGAAGGATATTCATACTTTACTTCTCATAATGAAGTTTTTAAATAAAATTTGGAATAAGGCCTATAGGAGTAATGCCACTGCTATGTAACGATTTGGCCTCAGAAGGAGTCATTGGACATCAGAGTAGGCTGTTGAGAAACCCATTGTTTGGCTCTGGTCTAAGATACGATACTCCGGTTGTACAAATCTTACTTGAGCTCCTGATATTTCATAAACTTTGTATAGCTGGAGAACTGGAGAGAATACTGGAATGATGTCTGCAAAGATTGTAGCCATTATCTGATTTCCCTGTGAAGCGCAAACTCAGTTTTGTAAATATTACTGTAGATGCACTAAAATGATAAATGAAGATCTATAGGGGTACCTCATCATCAGTAAAAACATATCGTTTTAATTGCAGACCACGGGAGGATGCTAAAATTGGAATGTCTTCAGTGATCGTGACCCTAGCAGTCCAATTTCTTGTATCATTACGGATTTGGGGGATGAGCAGAGTTGCTCTCTCCATCTGCATACACAATATATATTGGAAGATTAGACAATTGTACTTGTACTATAAGAAATAGTATGTTTACATTCATATCTTACCTGATGAGATAAATGTGTAAGAGTATCATAACAATACTTTTCATAAGACCAAGCCATACAAATAGACACAACAACATTCAAGCAACGAACTTCAGAAGAAATTAGCATTACTATATATATATATATATATATACTTATATTTGCTAGGAAGGCTAATATTATATGCCACAAAAACTATAAGTTTTACTTCTATATATTTGCTAGCAAAAGATGTTTTCCCAAAAAAAATAGTTTATGATGCAAAGAATTAACACCTTGCTTTCAGAGTGACTTCTATTATATAGCAACGTTAAGTGATCGCCCTGGTCAATGCAGGTAGGAGGAACTATAAGCACTTTAACATTTCTGCCTGTTTTCGCTTCTTTAAACCTATAAAGCTGTCCATGGCAAACAATGGCTAAGATATAATCCGACATAATCTAATGTTTGCCCTTGAGATTTATTTATGGTCATGGCGAAACACAGTCGAACGGGTATCTGCCTCCTCACAAAATATTTTGTATCAGTAGGATTAGTTTCCAATGGAATCCTGGGTATCCAAACATGTTTTCCTCTATGTTGTCCCGTTGCAATCAAAGCACCAATGACATTAGGGAGTAATTCCTTGCATATGAGTCTAGTGCCGTTGCATAACCCCTCAATTGGATTAATATTCCTAAGAAGAATTATTTGACTGTTTTTCTTGAGAATGAGCTTGTGTTGTGGTAACTTTTGTGCCTTAGAGGTTTTTGGGATAGGCTCTGAAAATCACCGCACTCACTGCTACGTATTCCAAATGATTTCTTTCCTCGATGTTATTTTGTATAAAGATGTATGAGAATCAGATTTGGGCCGAATATCATATTTAGTTTAACTTAGTAACACCTATAATTGTTGCATTCATGACAACTGACATTTAACTGAATTAAGCTGTGATATATAGCTTTACATATCTATAAGTAATATATATATATCATAATATAATTCACATAATTTCATTTGTACCTCAGTCAACTGGATTGTTCTTTCTGATGTACCATCAACTTGCATCTGAAATATCGCTTATTTTGTTGGCTTTTTCTTGGAAGTATTTATAGTAGATATCAATGATAATGTATCCTGTGTGTTTTCCAACTAATTTTAATGGCGCAGGCAAAAAAGAACGATGAAGTATGAAATCTATCTGCTCGTAGCTCTCTTCGCCTCTTATTGATTTGATCTTTGTGTGCTGTTTGTATACCCAAGTATCCATTGGTTGATTTGATTGTAAGTACATGAATTTCAGACTTAATTTTTTTTCTAAAAGCGCTTTTTGTATGTTCGACATGTCGCATTTCTTTTATACGTAAATATAGATAGTATTTCTATTTCTAAAAGCTTTAGATGTGTTCCGCATTTACTTTTATACGTAAATATAGATATTATTTCTAATAGAATATCAGGTTTGTTTAAATAGACAAACCTGCATAATAGCGTTTATAACGTTCTCTTTGACGGTCTTTATCCATTCTGCGGCATATGAACGTACATATAAATCCCTCTTTGAAATTTTACTCTATCAAAGGTATTTTAAAAAATTGAATACTATAGAATAGATTACATACACATTTTCAATTTATAAAACAACACAGATTGAGAGATTTAATTATATACATGCATGAACATTTATTTCTACCTGTTTATTTCTCTCATATATATTTATATAATAGCTATTGGATCTCATAGTATACATGTCTCCCATAGTTTCAAAGAGTTCACACATGAAAATATAGTAATTATTTACTTATATAACACTTTAAAAGGATGTAATAAAAAAGGTAGGTAATAAACATATAAGTGTGTAATGCTACAGGTTATGAGCTTGATGTTATATGAGAATACACATCATGGCTATAAATGTTAAGGCCTTAAACATTAAATGAAAACAAAATATGCACAATATTGTCTACCTACCATAAAAGTATAAAACAATCATACTCTTAGAAACTTAACTTATGGACTACATGTTACAGTTGAATATTATAAATGCTGGCATATACATTAAAGATAAACTACTTTTACAGACATAGATATATAAAGTATGCATATGACACAAAACCAACTTGTTAATGATCAAACATGTAATGCCAAAATGAGGAATACATTTTCAACAACGACAAACCAGCATGTTTGTTATATTTTGGTCATGATTTGCAAATTAAAGGCATACCTTCTACTTTTGTATGGCTTAAAGTCTGGTTTTTCTTATGGCAGATAATGTAAGGCAAAGCATAAATGGAGCTAGTATGCTTGAGAGTATACTTGCTACCATTAGGTATAAAGCTATTTCAACTTCAGTTTTATTTAAAATGATTGAAATATCCCTAACAGTAACTATCAATAATCTAATATAACCAGCATTGCATTTAATGCAAGTCTAATTATATCTCATATTGGCTATTTTAGAATTTCATTAAAAATAATACAATGTTGTCATATGGAGCTATTTCAATTCTAACCAGTAATCATCAAAGCTGTTCAATTCTAACCAGCAATCACCAAAGCCTTAAGATTTCAATATGAACAAACATTCACCAGTAATCATTAGTAATCAATATGACTAGTTCATCATAACCAAGGACGTCTAGCAGTTAAAAATAAAAGATCATTAATTAAGTACAATAGAGAACAATTAGGACTAACCTAATAGGAATTCCAAAAGCATATTTCTAAGGAATAAGAAATTATCAATTCCAATAAAAAAAATCTTGTAACCAATTAACAAATTGATATCATAAATTCAAGGCAATAACAAGTAAAGATTGCACATATCAGAAATTGAAGCCAAGAAGAACCCATAAAATCTAGTATCATACATAAAAACATATTAACACATTGTAAATGTGAAACCATATATCCAATTTATTCATCATAATATTTAATTTCACACTCAGCGGATACCTGTCGCTTTATGGCGCCTCACAGACGGCTGCGCTGGTTCGATCCCTGAGTAATTGTTGCTGCTACGGACCTGTCTATGATACCATCCTCCCTGATTGAATACCAATGCAAAGTGGGACGCATTCGTTCAACAAATATTTAATTTCACACATATAGAGGGTTTTCAATTGAACTTAGCAATTTATTGATTATATATTTAATTTGAGACATGCAAATGGATTTAAATTGAACTTAGCTTTTGTAGCAGACATTGAATAAATAATATTGTTTATTTGAGCCCGTCGAAGAAACCAAGGACTCAACCGCCTAAACCAAATTTATTTCCCCATCTTGACTTGCCAAACTAAGGACGAATTCTTGGGGGTGTTGGATGCAGAAGAGCAATAATAATTAAGCATGTATTCTTTTATTTTTTCATGTGCTAGAGTGAGAGTAGTAGCTTTTTGTTTAATGGTATTATTGACGGAGGAAATGAGGATGATGGATGAGATCATTCAGGATAGAGGTGTGAGTGGTGCGAGTGAAAAAGCGTCCGCCGCGTGAGATTGCTACAGTCCAACATATTTTTTAGATTATGGAATCTAACAAACCACCATATTTTAGCTTAAATTCGAGATTTTAGATGCATGGGTTACATGTTTTCTGTCATGTTAGCATACATGCATATTTATTTGCAGATGGTAACCTAAAATAATTGAGATGGCTATCTCTGTATAGAAATATTACAGTAGACATGTAGTCATATCGAATTAATAACGGTCTTCAAATCCCTTCAGTGTTTCATGCGACAAACTATCTTCTGGGCTTACTTCAAGATATTTTAACATATTGCCTCATAATTTTCATACGTGATGAATTTTAACGTAAAAATAAGACACGACTAAAAATTTATCATTCTAAGCATTGCTTCAATTTTAAATCTGCTTAAAAGAAAGATACCAAAATTATTCTACGCACTCCACTCAGAACACACAAATCCAAAACGTTTGAATGTCACACGCCACTCTAACCAAGCCTCCGGCGTGAGCCTTACCCACCTCGAAGGTCATGTGAACCAAAACTCAACATATGCTAGCGTCAATACAAATGCTTGAACACTAGAATTATCAAAAGTAAACATTACAACACCCCTGCCTGCAAGATTTCTGCGAACATTCAAATCTATTTCACTTAACAACCCTCTCAACCAATCACATATAAGTATATATATACGATAAAGAAGAGACAAAACAACATCTTCAGCTAAACTCTACACTTATGTCCGAAAGTTCGATTTGGTATGGTGGGGGTCAACTATAAATAGCCCGTAAGTAAACTAACTATCTCTAAAAATACGGGAGCAACCGATTCAAATTACTATACCATATACACTTAATATTATAATAATAATTATAACATATACAAATTACACTAGCAAAATGCCCACACAATACCAATCAAGATCACATAAATCTCAAGAGCTAACACTCATGATCACAACACATTTTTACCGCTGTCAAAATCACAACAAACTTTCGCATGAAACAAAGGCGGTTTCAAAGCGTGGCAGTGAATCGGCGCTACATTTAACTATCATAACTCACATCAAAACACAATTTACTATTATTCCCCGCTGCCGCTGGCCAAAACATACGACTATTATTCCGGCTGCAGTGGTCAAAACACAATTTAATTATTATAAAGCAGATTAATCTCTAAATCCTTCCTGAAGTTTGCTAAAGTTTAATCAATAAAAAACTCCATTTAAATTTAAGGAATAAATGTACACAAGCATTCTTTATAATATGCTCCCCTAAATGCTGAAGGACGGCCCTGGTTGGCCGTCAAGAACTAATTAATAAAACCAAGATCGTTATGCCCCTACCACTAGTTATAATCTATGTCGAAAGTATTTTCATACACCTAAAATCTCTAACCACAAAGTTCTATCAAGAAGAAGCATAAACTCTCAAGCTTCTTCAAGAACAAAAACCATGCTTCAATAATAATAATATTAAAGATCGAATATTATCTTGCGACGATTACGCTTTCTCTATTCTACGATTTATGTGGATAAATAAAACTTACTTTAAATCATCCTAGGTTTATGTGTTAAAAACCCAAGACTATGTCTTTTCTCGCCTCCAAAGTTTCAAAAACCCGCCCTAAAAATAAAACCTACCAAGCGCCAAGATATATCCTAGTTGACTAATTAGGGAAATAATTAGAGCCAAACCGTCTCAAATTAGGTTCAATTCCAACAATCTCCCACTCTAAGACAAATTTGATCACCGTCTTCTGCCACCATTCTCGCAGCTACAGCCTCTTCCCGGAAGTTCATCATTAACTCCCACTCAAGCCGATCCTAACTTCAAAGATCTTTTTTTTCAATCCTTTAACATCCTAATGACACCAACTCGACTACCGGGTAGACCCATTAGTCATTACTTTACCCCGCCGATTTTCCTCATCTCGCATTAACAATCACCACGCTCGCTCGCCTTCGATTTCACGATCTTCTCAACCTGTGCACCTCGAAAAACCTCCAAGTTTGATTTTGGTCATCAACACTCTCTCTTCTACCTTCCCATTCCATCGCCGATCTACTTCTCGATCGAATTCATCGACTTCTTATTGCTGATCGAACACCTTTCAACAGCTTTTTTGAAGTGTGTGCTAATCGCAGGCTCGGGAATACCTTCGCCCGCGATTTCTTTGAAACACGCCGCTAACTCAGATGATTCATGCAACACGTAACCGGTCAGATCCTTCCCCGTAGTTCCTTCAAATTAACTCATCACCAGATTACATTCGCCGGCCAGTATCTTCACCTTCACGCATTCATTTGCACGCCAGCCTCCTCGTAATCTCCCGAGAACCTCTCAACACATCCAGAAATAAAAATTTCACCTCAACTGAGCAATCCTTTCTATCTTCAGAGAAACTCCCATGTCGACCTCACTCAAGCTCGGCAGACCCGCATCCTCTCTCTTCTTCAACCTCTTCTCTCGAGAACCGGCCGGTCAAGTATGTGCACCGACTTCGCCTCTTTGCCATATTACCATCGCTCCCAAATAACTCTTCCAGCTTACCATCTTCAAAGTAGTTCGACAACCATCACCATCCTGCACTGACCTAAATTAAACTCTTCCCTAATTTCGAAACATACCTCACCTTTACGCTCTAAAAAGGAACCATTCGACAACTCTCGATTCACATCTCCCATACCTATTTAAGCATCCAACCTGCTTCACCATCGCCAGCATTTAATTCCATAATCCCGTAAACATAATTCACCATTACATCTCTATCATGCCAAAGATGCAGTTAAGTCTTAATCTACTATCCAGAATCAACGAAAGATTCATGCATAAAAACCAAAGTTTAATAATCGCCAACATGAAATACAGATCACCTAGCTTGTGGAGAATAGCTTCTTCATGAATCTGCTGGCTACAACCCCAAAGACACAAGATCGTAATTACTTCTACCTCTTACCGTGATTCCCACTTATTTCCAAACCTCTGCCTCCCATTCTCCTTCCTCTTCCTACACTTAATGCAGTAACCCTTAAGACTCCTCTTCACTTACACGAAGGTTTTACGTACTCCTCAGACAGATTACTCTACAACCACCTTAAGTTCAACTCTTTGTTAGTACTCGGCTAGAATTACTAACCGCCGCCTCTCATTTAAGTTCTAACCTTCGTGTAATCCAAAGCTCAACAAAATCAAAGCTCGTGATCTCATCATCAACATTAACATCTACCGTCGAGCGCTTGATTAATAATGCTATTAAATCATTGCTGCCTCACATGTCTACTTTCTCCGGCATCTTAAGCGTGAAATAGCTTTTTCATGGTAAGACCTTTATTATTTTAAGGTTTCTCATGCTGCACGTGATAAAGCCTCACCAGCCTCAGGCGGCTCCCTTAGCAACATTAGCAACAACGCTTTGACAAACAAGGTCCTGGGATCACACCCGTGATTTAATGGCCCATTCCATCCTTATCCATATCCGCATCCATCTTCTCAAGCCCCATGGGCTGTTTTGTCGCTTCTTTCCGTATTGCATAATCTTCCATAATATCTTCCATAACGTGGGAAAATCGACCGACCGAATCTTCACAAAGATGCGTCATACCCTTCTGCCTACCTATCGATTCTAACCACAAACTGCCACAAACTGGGCCTCGATAATTAATCATAGGATGCAGACCCCTAAATCCTCCGGAGTTTCAAGGAATCAATAAAACGACGTAAATTTAAGGAAATAAACAGCATACAAGAATTTTATACGTTCCCCCTAAACGCGAAAAGGCACGCCCCGCCGTCAGCCGCCAGTAATCCACTCAATGTCCGTAAGATCGCTATAAAGCCCTACCACTACTGAGAATCTATGTCGAAAATTTTCTTATGCTAATCAAAATCTCAACTTAAGTTCTTATCGCTAACAAAGATAAACTCTAAGTTCTTCAAGAATAAAACTATGTTCTTCAATAATTATTAAAGACTCAATATTATTCTGTGATGATTACGCTTTCAGCTGAGTAAATAAACTCATGAAATCATCCCATATTTATGTTTAAAAACCTAAGAAGACTACGTCTTTTCAAAGTCTCAAACCGCCTAAAAAATAAAAACCTACTCAACGCTAAGCAGAGGTATCCCTGGGCTTGTACTCACCAGAAATAATTAATAAAACCGCCTCAAATTAGGTCTTCAATTCCAACATATTATTCCCGCCAAATGGGTGGTCAAAACACACGACTATTATTTTCCGGCCAGCCAAGGTCAAAAACTCAACACTTAACCCACAAAACGATTCAAATGTCCTTTCAAACCAATACCAGTTCATGGTAGTCAAATCACAAAACATTTGCGTATAACATAATACATCGAATAGAGATTAATCCCGACTATTTTCAAACATCTTTCAAAAGATATAGTAATATATACAGTTTACAAAAACACAAGCTTTGCACACCATAACATATAGTACATTTTAAAAATAATTGAGTAAATAGATAGTCCACTTACCTCGATTCACAAACCTTACATGTCAAGATCCTTCAACTCAATCTTAATCTGCATACCTCAAGATCTAAATAACAACAATAATAGCATAACATAAATATTCCATTTCATATCAATCCTACTTAATACCTTCTAATCCCTTGTAGACCTTAACCTTAATATTTTCATTATCCAAACGTCCGCTATAATATAATACTAAAATTCCAAACCATCATCCCACATGCTATAATTCAATATTCAATACTTTCAAGTCAACTCAAGATAACTAGTAACTAACCATAGATCTAAATCCAACAAACTCCAATTATTTAAGTGTATAATTACAAAATTATCAATCAACATTATACCCATAAATTATCAACTAATAATATACCCACAAAATTCATCTAATTTCAATCTAATCAATACTCTAAGAAATTAAACCATAAAAATATAATCCATCAAAAAATTAAAATTGTGCCATAATTAACTCTTTAGTTAACAAGAGGAAGATGTGTTTCAAGAGGGGAGAGCGGAGCCGCTTACGTGACAAGGCGTAGTCACAGTGGAACATATAAGGAGGAGCAAAGCGGCGTGATTAGTTCTTTATCGGAAAAATGTTGATTAAAGTATATTAAAGGACCTAGACAATCGTGATTCATTTAATTTAATGTAATTAGCGATCCAACATATATTAAGGTATCAGATGAGAGTGAAGGGCACCATTCCATGAATATGATAAGGTTTGATTCAATATGGTTTTAATTTTTTCCATTATATGTGATTTTAAATATTTACATGTAGCAAAATAACTATTTAGAATAAATAAAAATAGTTATCAATAATATATTTTTATAGTTATTATTACATGCAAGTCAGCGAACCAAAAATCAAACATGGCGCAACTCTAATGGAGGCAAAATAATAAATCTCAACAAATCGGGGCGTAAAAAGAGTATACATAGAAAAAGAGAATATTATCTCTTTATCGTTTTGATTGCCAATTTTTGTAAGTTTAAGAAAAATACAGGAGGCATACACATATATATAAATGTAGCCTTTAATTAAATTTAAATACATACATTCATTATTTCTAACATATATAAAGGTGTTGACTTAGGTTTAAATAACTGAAGTTATCATGTACAAAGTAAAATTAGCTTGGTTGTTATTTATACACAATATATCACAGATATCATACAATATATATAAATATATATGTACATCTGTTTAATTTGAAAGTTCAAATCACCAAAATTCAAAAATATAACAATAGTTTCAAGGCAAGCAATAAAATGCTTTTCCTTCATTTACACTACAATATGCATGTATCCTCGTAGCAAACCAATGTAGTGTTTATTAGATAAATAAAATAAATATGAATTTCATGTTTAGCAATAATATATACTCTTCAATAAAGTTTATTTCATGTGTAGCAACAATGTTTCAATAAATTTGATATGGTAATGATATTCTTCATACTTTCGATTTTAGTAAACTTTTAAATTTAATAAACTCAACACCCTGTCAAATTATACAAACTCGAAACTACCAAATTATTAAATTATTTCCATTCAAACCGTCTTTTTCATTAATAATTATTTGAATTGATATTGTGTTTTTCATAGTTATTTTTAGGTTTTTGGTCGAGAAAGCCCCTAATTCTATGAATTAATTTTCTGAAATGTTCATAAACTATTTTTATTGTCTGGTATCCTTTGTACTTTCAAATTAGCAAAGACCCTAAACTTTTTTTATCATTTCAATATATAAATTAAACGAATTTATATTATACTTAAAATACACATTAAAATAACTATATTATAATAAAAATAACTTATTTATTCATAGCATTAAAAGTATAAAAGCACTAAAAATATACTTTAACTAAAATAACACTGCCTCTTTTTTCGTTAACATACTCCACCCCACCCCTACCCCGAACCCACCTCCATCCCAATCCTGTGGACAATCGATAACCTTATCAACTTCACAATCATTTAGTAAGTAGCCTCCAAATCAACACCTCTCATCAAGTCCTTCTCCACCACCACAATCACCACCACCTTCTTCTACACAACTAAATGCGCTAGAGCATGCTGAATGCAAAAATTAGCCGCTTGTACCACATAGGCATCAATCGATGATATAGTTCGTGTCTCTACTGGAAACGCAACTGCACCCACTGGCGGCCATGCCAAGCATCAGACAAATATTGCCTCTGACAACGCAGATTGTTCGGGTAAAATAAATATATATTAACTGGGAGAATGGGGCCTTGGGGGTCTTTGGGAGGTCTTTGGATTCTCGAAATAATATATTATTACACCCCAAAATCAACATTTTATTTTTTTGCACCCCAAAGGTTCGGAAACCTGATTCTTCCAAGCCAGGAAGCCGAATAGCTGAAGCCATTCATTTGGCTGTTATCATCTATTAACTACCGCAGTTACTGGGGCTGAAGCAACGGAGGACCCATCACCTCTCTTACACTTCATCTATATGCTTTAAACCTCTTCTCCATCCGAATCACGAAAGTAAACTAAATACATTTTACCCAACAATAAAAAGAGTTTCATCGTTGCTAGCTCTTATTCTTCGAGCTCGCTATACACCTTGTAGTGCTTCTAAGGCATTGTTGGTTTTACAATTCATCAGATCTCGGGAAACAAATCCTTCTATATTACCTTAGTACCTTTCGCAGAGAAATTTGTTTTTGGGGCGAGATTGTGCCCTCGCATGCTTTCTGTTGGTTCTATTCCAATTTCTTGCTCAAAAGTTCCCTCTATAGTTCTCGCTTTTAGTATCTCGCCCCTGGCCAAATTAAAACAAATCCCCAGCGTAACATAAACAAGAACTGGTATTTGCTTCCAATAAACGCTTCGGTAATTCCCTTCGCTGGAGCGTTCCAAACGCTTCTACCGTAACGCCACATGACCGATGCCATTATCATACCTTTGACACGATTCATTACCTACTCAGCGCCGAAACATTTCTTTTATTTTGATTAGGATCTATTCCGGGGCTGAAGTTTCATTCAACTGGGCGCAACTTCGAATTTCTACTCCCAAGCTGGGAGTATCGGGACTGCTTTGGCCCGCAGTTAGCTTGGATCATGATTATGCCTCAACTGGTGCTGCCTGCATGTCTTCAGCAAAACCCCAAAAAAGGCGAGGAACAGATGATGTTCTACCCGACAACCTCGAGTTTGTCAAGGTTCCCCGACAGAGGAAGCTCCCGCGGCCAAGCAGGGAATCAGCAAACCCTCAAGTCATATCGCCGGCCGAGGCAATGAAACACTCCCTTCGACTTCATTTTATGCTCAAACCATATCCAAACGGATCAGCTGCTGATCAAGCTCTAGTATCAGACTCTCACACGCTAAGAAAAGTGGATGCTTTTTGTGCATAACAATAACTCAAGACGCCGAACTAAGTTCATTGTTGGGAAATTTCTTGATTTCAAGATGGTCACGAGAAATCGATAGACAGCCAAGTCCAAGAATCCTCAAGTAATGTTTCAGTGAATTGCCGGGCGAACGGTCGCGAAATGAAAAGCAAGTCGCTATCATTGAAAAATTACCCCCGGGTCGAAAGATCAAAAACCACCTCAAACATGTTTCGAAAAGGAAACGCACCGCTAGCGGAGGGAGGCCTTTACGCCTTCTGATCGCGAAGACAACAGGAAGCGAAACTGAAAGTTAAGTTAGTAGGTTCAAAGCCTCGCCGGGCAAGCGCAAAAAGCTTAATGTTAGAAAGATGGGCTCGGATCCATATCTTCAAAGTAGCGAAAGACTACAAAACCTCAAAGGCTGGCGGATCAACTTCAAGAAGAAATTTTAGCGGAAATGCTTCTGAATCATGATGTGCAAGGTGGTCACAAAGTCACATGAGCTGCCGATTCCCTACAGTTGTTAAAGTTCCTTACGAAGCCAATATGTTAATAAAGTGACTGGGCTGGATGTCCGACATCAACCTATCCGCTTATGGTTTCCCCGTGTTGAACCCTATGGTTCAAACCCAAGTGACCGCTGGTCGATACCGCGCCATGCTTATATTTGCTCTCGCCTAAAGAATTCTTCTAATGAATTTTCACAAAACGGTGAAAAGTTGTATATAAGGCAACTCCTAACTTCCTTAACATCGGCGCGAAGGATCTTATCAATAAAAATGGTATCGAAAAAGTTAAGTTGACATCGAATCACGCTCAGAGATGTTCCGCATGCTAGTAAGAATCTCATTTCCTCGGGTTCGTCAAGCAGCGCGTAAAAACGGATTTCTCGTGTCGTTATGTAGTTCGATAAGATGATTTTGTTCAAAGGAGGAATGTTTATTCGGGAAAGGATATGTACTTGACGGTCTATTTTAAAACGAATGTGAATGCAACCGCCACAACAGCCACACAATAAATGGCTACTTCCTTTATTTGATCGAAGCCTTATAATTCTTGCATACTAGATTAGGACACGCCAACTTTAATTCCTTGAAAACTCGCTAAGAATGACTCGCATACCAAAAAAATTGAATTTGACTCCAAGTACAAATGTGAAATTTGTGTGTAGGCTGGCGAAACAGATTGCCCTTGTAAGGCAATTATAAGAGATTCAAAACCTCTTGAACTCATTCATACAATGACGTACGCGATACGAGTTCAACACCGTCAAGAGGAGGCAACCGTTATTTTATAACGCTTCATTGACGAAGCAAGACAAAGTTCGCTTATGTTTACTTGTTAAAAGTAAAGACGAGGCGGTACAAAATTTTATTGTACAAAAGACTTAAGTTGAATCAACTTGAGCAAAAATCAAGTATTTGAGCGATAGAAAGGGAATATGCCGCGCTTCTTTGGTCGGGTTTGACCACAAATACGGCATAGCATACTTAAGTAACACCATATTCACTTTACAATCGAATGGGATCATTGAAAGAAAAAATAGAACTCGTAAAAGATGACACCTCTTTATAAGTTCGGGGATTTCCACCTCACATAGCTGTGGTGCCTATCTTAACAAAGAAAACTACCTTCAAGATTAAAAACGGCATAAGACACTCCATGAGTCATGAAAGTACAGAAAACCAGCCTACGCCTCATTTGAAGTTGTCAGTTTGTTCTGCCAAAGTAACGGTTCCATTTCCTAAGCAAGTCAGCATAGACCTGGAAGATAGACTTTGATTTATCTGCACAATATTAATAGTAATGCTTATAGGTTTCTTGTGTAATAAATCGGATAATTCCAGAGTTCACAAAAACACTATAATAGAGTCTAGAAACGCAACATTTTTTGAGAATGTTTCTTCAAAAATCTGGGGCGAAGAGGCAAAGCTCTTCTAAGGTCGCTTCCCGAGTCTACAAGTAAGTGAAAGAGGTACCTACGATGCAAACATTGAACAAACCGCGACACTATAAATGAAGATAATGGTGAAGTTGAGGTCAACTCCCGACGGCAAAGAGAGTTCTAATTCGAGAAATCATTCGTCCAGATTTTATTATGATGTTGGGCGGAAGAGAGTTTCAGACCTTACCACTTAAATGTAACGGCCCACCTGAAGAGTTCTTAGCGGAGTTAAGCAATTCAGCGAAATTGAATCGATTCTCAAAATCATAATTGAATCGTAGATCTTCCTCCAGATGCAAGCCCCCCTAATTCCTCAAAATGGATTTTCGTGAGGAAGATGAAAAACCGACGGAATGGGGCTGATAAGATAAATGGGGTTAATTGTTTACTCAGGGGAAATTTTACAAAAAGCGAGGGACTGGGGACATTTTTGATAGGCTTTTATTCACCAAGCATAAGGATTACATCCATACGCTACAGATTTTCGGTGTTTTATCACGCCTTTGCGTGAATCTTGAAGTACACCAAATGGACAAAAACAAAGATTTCTTGCCTGAGATTTCTGATTTAAGAGATATACAACTGGAAGTGGCCTTTGCTTGCCTCTGTGAAAGGAAGATAAAGTTTTGTAGACTTGTAAAACTTGTACGATTAAAACAGTACCAAAGCAATGGGTAATGATGTTTGACAAGACTTTGTTATCAAATGGTTTCAAGATAAACGAAATACGACAAATGCAGGTTCACGCCAAGCAATTGGGCTTAGACGGATATGTAATTTTGTGTCTCTACGCTGATGATGCTCATTGTCGAAGTAATTCCACATGATTAAGTCAACAAAAGATATGTTGAATTTTAAATTTGACACGAAGGACTTCATTACGCCGACGCACTTCAGCTTAAGGTATCGGACTCCAACGGATTAACGCTGAAACACACCATGCCGGCTGGTCAATATTAAGTAAGTTTGGTCACGGTTATCAGAATGTCAAAAAACTCCTATCGACATAAGTCATCACTCTGACACGAACAAGGCGAAACAGATCCCAACTTGAGTACCTCAATAATAGGAAGCCTTGATTTAATTTATTACGTATCATTCCAGAGACACAGCTTACAATCGTAAGCAACAAGTAGGTTTACTAGTAATCCTGACATCATCAAAAAGGAATAGAGCGAAAAGCTTAAATATCTCGATATAATTCTGATTACGGGCTATTATACGGTATCCCCTTGCTTCAAGGATACAAAGCGATGCCACTGATATCTGGAGCATGGCAAGGATTCCAAATCCACGAAATGGGTATGTGGTTACTTTGGCAAGCGCGCAAATGCGGTTCTGAAGTCCTCAAAACAAAGCATAATTGCTAGGTCCACTATGGAATCAGACCATAGCATTAGACAAAAAAGGAAGAGTTGAACGGCTACGCCTATTTTTGTGAGGACATCCCCTGAGCGGGAGTTAAGACCGGTGCCTCCACCAGCTATATATCGCAGCAATAATCGCACCGAAGTGGCACAAAGCTAAATAAAGAATGGTAAGTCTCACACATTCGTCGGAGACACATAATACCATTAGACAATTAACTCTAAATCGGAGTTATCGCAGATTGACATCAAATCAAAAGATAACATAAATAATCCACTAACCATGGTTAAATAGAACCAGTCGAGAAATCATCAAAAGCGAACGGGACTTAAGCCTGCTGTAATAGCCGGATTATGAAGGAAAACCCATCCAGTTGACTGAGATCCCCATCTAGGTTCAATGACAAATCCCACTTTGTAAATTCACTGAAATCATCAAATTCTGACTTTTTGTCTCATTCCTGCGGATGAGAATGAAATGATACCCGTAGGATAAAGCCGAGCTTAGCTCTTAATGACTCTCGTAATAAGTATTCATGGGATCATGTGAAAGAGTATCCTGGTTACTCTATAACCTGGAGGTCACTCTATGCGAGCTTGGGAGCTGGGGGCCGCTTCTTGCAGGGAAAATGCTGGGGCGCATTATTCTGGAAACAACTCATGCCCCTCGCGCGCGCCCACGGCCAAATGGACACACTCACGAGAACTTCAAGAGTATCGTCAATACTCGCCAGTAGTATTATGTCGCTTGTCTACCAAGAAAAAGAACGGTTCAAAGATCGCTGGCTCACCAGCTTTCGTCTAAAATTTAAACACGAGGGAAGCGCTCATGGTCTCTCGGCCTACCTATCCTACGCAGCGTTGTCGTCAGAAGCCATCACCAAGATTCGAGTCAAACTTTGTTTTAATTTTTATTCATGCGGGGGATCGGCTTGACATGCTGAATTTTAAAATCAAAAATGCATCTTTCACTGAGCAGAAGGTTTGGTGGCGTCAATCGATTTAGTATAGTCAAGCCCTCATCGAAACAACCAAAACACTCAAAGTTATCAGACAACACGCGGCTCAAGACAAACGCAGTATCGTTGTTCTAAAATAAATATATATATTAATCCGGGGAGTAGCCGGGGCCTGGGGGTCTTCTGGGAGGTCTTTGGATTCAAATAATATATTACACCCCAAAATCAACATTTTGTTGCACTCAAAGCGTTTGGAAACTCGACATTCTTCCGCTTTGCGGAAGCCGGTCAGCTGGGAGTTTGGCATTCATTTGATCAAGTATCATCTATTAACTACTCGCAGAGTTAATAAGTGGGAAGTAAATGGAGGATCGATCACCTCTCCTACACTTCATCTATGCTGCTCAACCTCTTCTCCATCCGAACACATGAAAACGAAATACATTTTACTCAACAATAAATATTTCACCGGTGATATGTTCCTATTCTTCTCGAGCCTGGCTATATAATCGCTAGCTGCTTCAAGTGCAATGGCTGTTTACACCATCGTATCCCTGGGAAAAAAATCCTCATACATCAAGACCTTCCTGCAGAGAGGAAATTTTAAGTGAGACGTGCTCTGACAAAACCTCAGCATGATGCCTTTTGCCCGTCCACTCTTGCTCAAAGTTCTCTCATATAGTTCTGCTTAGTGATTCATTCTGGGTACTAGAAGAATTCACCAAGCACCGAAGAGTCCGACGAATCACTCCACCGCCCCTCCTCCGCCCATATTAAAAATTAATTCAATTTAATAATTTCACCACTAAGTATCGGAAAAACAAAAAATCAATTTTGATAATGGCAACAACGCAACCCAATCTTTTTTTGCTTTTGTTAACTTGCTGAAGTTAGAATTTAATGACGTGAGTATCGTACGGATTATTTTAGGGCTTTCTTGATTATTTTGGGGGTTTAGCCCACATATAGCAGCTTCCATGGCATCCATTCAATACGTAATTTACTCTGATTTTAGGAACTGCGGAACATCCCCAACAAGTAATGACATCATTAACATCCTCGCCTCCACCTTGATTCATCTAAGCACAAAGCTACGAGACTATGGCATTTCAAACAGTTTTGGTTTATTTCTCAAATTCCTTTCTATGAATTTTGTTTATTTTGATTCCACTACCATGTCAATATCATCCAACTGTGGGGCTGAAACGGGTGAGCCTCGTACGTGATCCGCGAATCGGGTCGCAAAGGGGCCAGAAGGGCAGGCAAAACACCACTCAAAAGCAACACTATACACACACGTATCAAGAATTTTTTAAGAAATAATAATTTTCGCTTCCTTAATAAACCTTCCTAACTACTTACACTCTCTGCAAATGTGAGTGGGGGTAATAGTCATTTACATCCAAACCCAACACTATTCGACGCAAAGTATAATAGACGTTAATTAAAGCGTATTTGAAGCAAAGTGGCCTGCATGTTAAAAAAGAGAGCATGGGATATTTTGTTCATATTTGAAGTCTAGTTCGTTAGTGGACAATAAAATAATCATTTTACTATAATATAATTATTTTAACGCCAGATTTTAAAGACATGGCTTATTTCATTATATTGTAGTTAAAATTGTGCTTAGTATGTGAGCATGCCTGCATTACCAAAAAAAATCTGTGGATGTCCAATGAAAAGTATAAAGAGGATGTCGCATAACAAAAATAATTCAAGTGACCATATAAAATTAACTCATAGTTCAGAGTGTTTCAAAAACCTTATTTTTATAAGCAAAAGTGGTGAACTAAACTAAAATTAAGAAGTATATTTAAAAACTAATAGATGAAACAATAAAATCACTCTAAAATTTATAATATATATACATATGTTATAACGAGATAGAAATTCAGATTATGTAGGGAGAATGTTGTTTTTTATTTTCATTGAAAATACTTTTTAAAATGTTAAGAGAACAGAGGAATATGTATAAAAGTGAGTTTTAATTAATCTAAGTAAGTATAATTACCTTTTTTTTTCCTTCATCCTGCTTTTTTTGGATGATGAAAATGTAGATAGTAATTTGCTGCCATTATTGTTTCAAAGGAAAACAGAGTTAATAAAGCGCCGAGGCGTGAGCTACGTATGCTCGATATCAAAAACAGCTATCGCTTGCTTTAGGATTAATTTTTGAAGGTTTGTTCAAAGTTCTACAATTTTTGAATTCTCCATTAAAGCTTTCCTTGCATTTAGAAGAATCCGACCGCCGTTGAAAATCAAATGTATTCACAATTTCCAATAGTTTTATCCTTTAAAATTGAAGCTTCAATCTTTAGAGGGTTATTTATCCCATCAATTCTCTACCCCAAATCAGCAAAAAGGCATCCGTGACAATAGGTCAAATGATATTTATTATTTTCACTAAGGTAAAGGATAACGATAAGAGCTTCCAAAAGACTTCCTTCCTCCTCTTTCAATACAACCTTGGATATATAAATTGAGAAAAAAAAGATAGATTGAGTTTTTTTTAATAGTAAACTTAACAAACTTAGAGTGTTTCGCCTTCTGTTTAGGTTTTAATAATCTAAGTAAACTTGTTAAAACTAAACTACATTAAAAATATTATATATCGGTATAGTTTGCATTTCTAGAAAATGCATATAACGTATATAATATAAATGTGTGTACGTAATGTGAAAGATTAATTATAAAAATTCAAACTTTGACAATTTATCAAGGTTGTAGACTAGTTTTCCTCCATCTATACTACAATATGCTTCTTGAGTTGTATCAAACTTAAAAATATTTTTATATTTTTATCAAGTCTTTCTGCAAGACATTTTGTCCCACTGCTCGCATACATCGGGTAGTGGCCTCTAAGTGGTCACCCATCCCGTAATTACCACAAATTAAGCACGCTTAACATTTAAGTTTTATAGATGAGCTCCGAAAAAAGACGATCTTTACTGGACAGTGAAGCACTTAATCAAATCCCATATCGAGTATATCACATGTATATTTTTGGCTCTGATATTACAATAAAGACTTCAATATTAAATTGATATCGTAATGTGCTAAGAAGTACGTGATATTTTTAACTTAGCTCGCTTTATACAACACATATACAAAGAAGATGTAAAATTGCATATTTACCAGTATATTTTGCAGAATCAAACATATAAACATTGGGTGTAACCTCATAAAAAAAAAAAATTTGTTGCTCGTAATAAAATAGAATAATGATGACATTTTACAAAACAGCAGTATTTCTTTGAAGTAAATGAATGACACATAAAAATTATTCAACAACATATCAAAAATACTTACAAAATTGAAGTAAAAATATGATTACAATATATTTAATACGTTCAAAATTATAATATTATTTGTAATGTATGAATATAGTTATGTATCTCTCAATTGAGAAATACATAACCATTATGATCATATTAGTTATAAATAAAATTATAATTATCATTAATAATGCTTTTAGGTATGCCATTATAAGAAAAACAACGTTGGGCTAATAAATTAAATATGTTTGAGAATTTTAAAAATCATATAAATAGCTATTACTTGGTACATTAAATATCAATCACATCCTTCCATTTTTGCCAATCATTTCAATATAAAAAATATATTTTTATTCTCTACTGTGATACTTTATCTTAGTACCATGAAGAAAAATGAAGAAAATTGAATGTTAAAACCATGTACAAATTATTTAATCTATTTAATACATTTAAATTGAATATTATAATGGAGCTGCAGAAGAATATAAACTTATCATATTTCTCTCATTAAAAGAAATAATGGTAACATAAGTAATCATATAAAATTATACAATAACATCACTGGACCAATAAGTTCAATGTATTAGCAATTCTAAAAACTCTATAAATAGCTATTATCTATCTCATTGAAAATCAATCAAGTTCTTTCATTTCTTTTTTTCTAACCAACTACAGAAACAATATTGTTCCTTGCTTTTCTCTCTTGGTGGATACTCTATCTCTGCACTACGAGTAGAAAGTGGGACAGATCTAAAAAAAATAGTCATCAAGAAAATTTGAAGCATTTGAAAAGTCACCTACAAAGCCGACCTACTCTAAACACACTGCCTTTTCAAAAAGGAGATTGCACTTTGTAAAGCAGAAATTGCAATAATTATTTTCTCTCCAGGAAATAAGGTTTACTCTTTCGGTCATCATTCTCATTTCTCTTGATCATCAAATACCTCAGCCTCTAAAGATTTGATTTATAACATATTTCTCATGACCTGGGTCATAGTTTATCAAACCTTATAGAACTCAACAAGGAGGCCACTAATATGATAAAGATTGCCAAAGCAGAAGAAAACAACTGATTCGCCGAACGCACGGTCATTATCATGGACACTAAAATACGATTAAACCACCGACCAACTTGAACTTCTCAAGGCAATGATGGAAGAGCTTTACAATGATGTTCAAATTGAAAAGAAAAAAATAAGTTTTGAAGCTAACAACAATGCTAGAGAAGGTGTTACTCAATTTTACTTCTTTCCACAATCAATTGGTGGAATAGGACACTGCACTCAAAAACGCTCTACCATTTGATCCTCTGCGTACCTAATCTATTAACTTAGCACATTGACGGGCGCCGGGGTCCTAGTGGTTTTAATTCTACTAACTTAATCCCAATGAACAAAATCTCCCCACTGGGCAATCAACGTCTAAGTTTTGCACTGAAGTTCATATGTATTTTCTTACAATATGGGTATTGCTACTAAGCCAAAAATGGGTATGAGTTCTGCTTATAATAAATAAGAGTTTATTCAAAAAAAATAGTATAATTTCTATAAATATCATCTCTCTTTGATTTGTAACATTTATATTACTTACCAAACCGAAATCTACTGATATTGTACATGCCTCCCTTTTACATTTTATTACGCCTTAGATTATGTGACTACTTTTGGTTTACTCCCTTCGTTTTAGTAGTTTACTTGTGTTTTATTATACTGAATTGTGGAATTTTACTAGTTTGGCTTATGGCATAAAAATTATGGAACCCATTTAAAAAAAAATACTAGGAGGCAAAGCAAATGATGTCAATATTTCTTAAAATTAAACAAAAATTACATTGAAAAGTTAATCATCAGGCAGAAAGCAAAGATTTTTTATATATGACTAATAAAATGAAGTGAGTATTAGATTATATTCATATAAGTGAGCAAGCATAAGATAAAGTAAAAGGCAAATTGTTATGAGTAAAGTTAACAAGTTATCATTATTAGTTAGTATTTCAAAATTTGTTTTGAAAGACTTAAACTGAGTTAACTTATTTTGAAATTTTTAGCCATAAACTATGGCAACACTTTGTCATGATTATGTGTATATAATAATGCCAGCTTTCAAGGTTTAACAATATAATCGCTCAAGTATCGTCTTGATTCAAAAAATATAATCGCTAACCGTGTCGATCCAAATAATTTAGAAAAATATAATGGCTTGGATTCAACACGTTAATAATAATATGTTTCCGTGAAGCGTTAATATAAGCGAAACGAACAAAAACCAAACTTGTAAGGAGTATTTAAATGTATAATAAAGTCAAAACCTCAAAAAATCAAGATGAAATTATGTACATTGAGTAGAAAAAAAAAAATTGACGATATAGAATAAGATTACTTTCCATTTGATTTCTTAACTTTTAAGTTTAAAAAAAATTACAAGAGGAATACAAAGTAAGATCTCTCCAATTGTCTCAAACTATAGTAAAAAATAACAAAATTTGTTACATCACAAAATTGTCACATTTTAAATTAATGATTGTTTTAAGATTTTAATACTTGAGATCAAAACTTAAAGGAACTTAACAGGAACCAAGTCGTAAAGCATACCCAATATGCATGTATTCATTTACGAAACTAAAAGAGCGAGGTAATATATTTGAGTTTCATGATTAGCAATAATAATCTTTAATATAAAGTTATATGTGTATCAATGACTCGTCAATAAATATAAACCATAATTAGTATTGATATCTTCATCTTCTTGACCTCACTGTATGACAACGATTCATAAAGGCATAAAAGTAAAACTAGTAAAAAATAAATAAATAAAATCAACTCCTCGATAATGGCGTCAAAAACTTAGAAAAACTAAAAAACCCAAATAAATTATTTCCTTTGAGCTAATTTTTTTCATTAATAGTTGTTTGGATTCAAAATGCTTACATACGATAATGTGTTTTTGATAGTTATTCTTACATGAAATTGGCGAATAAAAATCCAACTTTTAAACGCAATAGAGAATAATTAATAAAATAAAAAATCAAAGTATATATATATATAGCTATATGAGATATATATATATATATATATATATATATATATATGTATTAAGAAGTTAGAAACTTAAATAACATGAGACAATACTAGCATCTTCTTATTTATTGCCATTTTTTTGAATTTTAAAAAAAATATAAGAGGCATAACCATAGTAAGTTCTAATTAATCTACATAAGCATAACTATTTCATATTATTGACCTTATCAAGAGACACCACCAAAAAGAGTGTAACATAATATAATTTGTCTAATTCAATAGCGTATAATATGTAAAAACCTGAAACCATTGAATCAGTTATAGTTCATTTGAATATTTGGAAGTGAAGAATAGTTAAATAAATTTATATGTAATAACATTACTAGCTTTAAAAATACGGTTTTTCTAATATGTGCCTTAAGGGCACATGTTAAGAAATAAAATTGAAAATAATAAGGAAATATATTTAATAAATATTTTCATATCAAAATTCAGATGTAAATTTTGTATCAAATATTTTTCTTAATTATCACCTTAACCTGTGTCCTTAGACACATATTAAAAAAACCATTAAAAATTTAGTATAATGATAAAATAGTTTAGAATTGGAACTAGTGATAGCATAAATTTATTTACTTCAAAATATTGATATTTTGGAAATACTCAAATTAGTACTAATACCCGACCGCAAAATGTTTGATATGTTTGGATACGAGTCGATCTATGATTACTCATACCATCAAGATGCATCTTCTTTCCTGTCATCCTATAAAGAACCTATCATAAGCTAATGACCCGTGACTTTGTGACGGGGCGACACACGTAAGCTTCTCAAATGAGCAATGAAAGGAGACAAAACCTCGGAGCACTGGGTGATGGTCATGGCGCCAAATTCATCAACTATCAAATCGCACTTAATTCTAATGGGCGTTACAAAATGTATTAGAAAAGTCCTAACTCATGAAAACTAAGTCGCGCCAAAAGCTGTGACACCCCGAGGCCTTCCATGAGCCACCTCTTTAATTCCCTCACACTGATAGTGCTCCGGATTGCCAGCCTCGCTGCTCAACGAGACGTGCCGAGTATTTAAGCTCGGGAGGTCAATAATCTTGACCGCAAAAATGTGCAAGCAAGGTGATATTGCCTATGATGCATTCGATGAGCACTACTCATACCATCAAGATGCATCTTCTTTTCCGGCTCTCATCCCGGCAAGTAACTCCATTGTTAAGCGCCAATGACTGGGTATTCTGCAGCCAAAGGATGATCGTAAGTTTCAAAGGAGCACGGAAATGTAGACAAAAACTTCATTGAAAGATCATGGCCATGGCGCCAACATCAAATCCAATACACCGACCAAGGCGGGTCAATGTTATGATAACATAAAATAGTTTAGAATTGTCTCGTTTACTCGTTATTGGCGAAATCAGTATTTAGGTTGAATTAATGATCGCTTCTCTCATGGATTATTATATATAATCATAAGACAAAGAGTAAATGTCACTGATTCAAAACCCCCAACAACGAAGCTATTAATTGCGATGTATTCATATGAATGAAAGTAATCAAATGATGAATGTGAAAGAATACTTGATTCAGTTTAAAAATTCATGCGAATTTCATCATATGAAATATGTCACATGGGTGAAGGACCTAATCACCGACAGAGGGAATCGGGCCGAACGGGGTCCTTAAAGAAGGGCTGTCCGTCAAGTAGCCAGCCTAGTGAAAGACCGTTGAGCAAATGGTTCCCCAAGTGCACGGCGCAAATTGCCTTGAATTAGCCCTCCGTTATAATTTCTTAACGGTTTTGCCTTTATTTTTGGGCCAAAATATAATTTTTAAGTATTGTTGGTTTCTAAGCTTATAACGTCATAAAATTCGGCCCTCAAGAAGGTAAATACTTCCACGGTCCCTAACATTTTAATAATATAATTACTTTTAATTTATAATATTTGAAAATCAATATTCTGACGTATGCGAAACACATGCAAGAAACTGAGATTTAATTTCTTATTTAATTAAAAAGAGAATGAACCAGTGGGAAACAAACTGTGACAAAATGAAGATATAAAACAAGATGTCAAAGTGGCAAAAAAAAAAAACTACACACTGATTATAGGGCTCAACTTTAGCATCCCTGAATTTACCAATCTTGACTTGAAAAGTTAGAAGCATAACTTTTCTCTAGGAACAATATCTTCACCACCATAAAAAACCACTATTAAAGATGAGCTTCAACTCAAACTTGCGATAACAAATGTTAAAACTTTGGTATCGTTTGAAAATTAATTTACCTTAGATTTATTGACTAAAAATTGAATCTTTATTTATTGTGAATTATGCAAAGTTTTGCATAATAAATTTTGATATATAAATAAATTCACAAGTGTTGAGATAAAGAAGGAGAATAGAGGCTGAATAGTTAAACCCTTGAGTTCAAGAATTGGGCATGAGGATTTGGGCATGAGGATTCATTATAATTGACGTTTTCGACTTTTGACATAAATAAATTGATTTTGAATAACTTTTAATATTTTGATATATTAATAAAATAGTATTGTATTATGTAAATATTTTTAATATGGAGTAACAAATTTGTTGATATAATTTTTTTTATGTGTTAATAAGTTGAGGAATAAAAGAATCGTCGGCTAAAATCTTTTGTATTTTAAATAACCTTAAACGCTAATTGAGTTATATTGAAGATTTGAGGCTTATTTTAATATAGCCCCTAAACTATTATTAATATTTTAAATTGCCCCCTAAACTTTTCTACCTTTCAAATTACTCCCTGGACTAACTATCATTTCGTGACGCTTCCCCTAAACTAACACTATCATTTCACCGACTCCCCAAATTTTGACAATTAAAAACAGGTAACACAAGGAAAATTTTGGAATAACATTCACAATTAGATATTTGGGGTAAATTTTGAATAATTAAAGTTACAGATCAATTTCAAAAACTTAAAGTATCAAAAATATTTTTTAAAATGAAAACTTTCCTTTATCATGTGTGATCAAATAAGCGAAAGTAGATACATAAACTAGCTAAGTTTTTCAAATACGCGCGGTATTAAATTTGATCATGTCGGACCCGGGAATAGTATAATTTTTTCTATAGATAAATATTGGTTTCTCAGAAAATTTTGAGCCGAATTTACTTATAATTAGTAGTGTTTTTCATGGGAAGAATTTATCTTTGAAATCGGGTTTTGGGAGAGATTTAAAATTAGAATTTAACCAAAACCCAATCCGACCTACCTATAAATATCTTGCAAAGCCTATCCTCCACACTCACTCAAACACTTCACCATTTGCACTTTGTTCCATTTTAAAGCGTAGATACTTCCTCTCCCCTTGAACATTTTTTCCATTTCTCTCTCTCTTCATCACGCTCAAACTCAAAAACCGCTTGTAATATCATATCATCATTCTCTCGAAAGTTAAGGTAAGAAATTTCAAGTTCTTCGGTATTATTTCTTGCTCGGTGATAGTTGACTTTTAGTTGACTTTAAGACAATTGAATTTTTATGATAAATCTTAGTCAAGTTAGCGGGTTCTATAAACGATATGTCGCATTTAATTCAAGCATTTGTAAGGCATGGCTTAGTTGACTTTTTAGGTTTTCGTTGACTTTTAGGTTGATATTTTTCTAAAACTTTAAATGCGGGGTGAGGTTATATCGTGGGATCTTATTATAGTTGTTATGACGTTAAATCGCGATTTAAAAATTTTATTAAAGCCAGCCAAGCATACAAAAAGCCAAAATTCTAAGTCAGAAAGTTTTTGGTACTGATATTTCGGAGTATAGATTGTTAATTACGGACTCACGACACTGTAATGACTTATAAGTTGATTTGTTTTAAAGCATATTTGGAATTTAGCGGGGATCGACACAAGTATCCATGGGATTATAATTAAGGCTTTTTCATCCGCCAAGCTGTAATTCATTTAGAAATAGCCTCCCTAAGCACTAGTTTATGTATCCTCTAGAACGCCTAAGATAGTGAATTAGGTTTTTGTGACTATACTTTCTGTGGGTATTTTGTTAGGGCGTTGATCGTGGAAAAGTGGCGCTACCTCGACGTTTTCATATGTTTTGCAATAAGCAGAAAGTAGTACTTATCTCACTGCGTTACTTTACGACTTACTCGATTTACATATGAGCATACACGTTACGCGGGCGCGATTACGTGAGAACGATGTACATGTCATTGTTATGATTACGTAGAATGATATACATGTAATTGTCGTGGTTAATGGATTGGGCAAGCTTCATGGCGCCCGGCATCACTGGAGGTGTTAATACTGAACTCCCAACTTATATTCCTCGAATTTCGTATTCGACTAAGATTTGTTATATTATGTGGCCTCATCGGCACTTTGATATGTTCGCGGTCTTGCCTGGCCGATCGTGGATCGATTTACGATCAAGGGACGTCAGGAATGCGCTACCGTAATATCGCTTCGGGGAGTAGAGTAGTTGTTTGGGTTATGCATGAAGTTCGGTGCCTCGAAAGATCGCAAGCACCCATGTATCGGGATTAATAGATTAGCGACCTCCTTCCCTCGTTATGGAGCGTGACGCTATCGGGCCCTATACTACTCGCAGAGGCTACGTTTGGCCTTATACTTCGGTATAAGAGCGGTAATGAATTTCTTTTGACGCTTTGGCCAAGGCAAGATTGTCGAAAATCTATAATACGGTAGATAAATAAGAAAGCGGGGTTTGGCCTTATACTCTCTGTGATAAGAGCGTAGAGTCTTTGATCACTTTGTTTATCAAGCCGACGTGGCCCTATACTACGGTATAACATAAGGGGTTCGCCTTATACTTCTCGTATAAGAAATGGGTGTTTATTAGCGGTCGATCCATTCCCGCAGACGGATCGAGTATACGCGAACCAGTTGGTATACTGCGTGGAGATACGGTAGATGAGGCGATGACTAGATTTATAGTCGATGCCGAAGCCCCTGCGGATTTCATTCAAAGGACATGCTTTATCGGTATCTTCTATTATATCTTAACACATGCCCAAATCTTCAAACCTTATCAGATGACCCGATTAAATCTTATATATGGTATATTATTCATATTTGACCATAAAAATTCTCGACTCATCTCGCTTGCTGGTGTTCACCCCCCGTGTTATTTCACTAAGCTTCTCATGCTTACACTCTTCGCTACGGGCGCATTTTCTATCTGGTGCTGTGTCGACAGCCATAGCTGAGCCAAGAGGTCAGTTGAGAGTTTGTTCCGAGTGGCTAGTGAGCATCGGGCGGCCGGTGATCCTCACAGCCTCATTTTGATGTGTTGTCAACCGCTGTATTTTCTAAATTTTAGCCTTTGGCCGGTGAATATTTCAGATTCGTGGATAATGTTATTTTGATTATCCGTTGTAGCCTGCCGTGCATTACTTTATTTTGGGAGCAAGTAGTATATATATAGCTCTGGCTATTTCGAGTATCACCATGGATGCAGTTCTTTAAACCGTTGATTGGGGAAACTTAATTGCGGATCACATTTTTGGATGAAACGACTATGCTTTTTAAATCGAAGGCCCATTTGCCAAGCGACTCGGTGTTCGATTTTAATGACTCACTTGTATGCCTCACCTGCTGGTCGTTACAATACATGGTTAAATGGAAGCGGGGTCAATACGGGAAGGGGTTTTGGGGCCCAGTGAAGGATTTTTCATTTTTTTAAAAATTATTTTTGATACTTTAAGTTTTATTAAAATAGCTATAACTTTAATTATTCAAAATAAAATTCAATATCAAACTCTGTTAATGTTATTTCAAGTTTAAGTTCTCTGGCTGCCTCGTTATTAATGTCAAAAATTGAGGCCTTTATAGGCAATATGAAATGATAATGTTAGTTTCAAGTGGCAACTAAACGATAATTAGTTCATGGATAATTTAAATGTTGACAGTTTTATGTTCAACTCCTGAGGATTTATTTTATGGTACTAACCACCCCCAAATCGTAATAATACCCAAAATTATGGACCATAACATCCAAAATTTTGAATACCACATGGTAATCTAATCGGAAAACTGTGACCCAACCGACCTAGTATCCACCCGGTAAGAAATCGACCCGTCCCCGTCCAACTTTTTTCTCTCGATAATTCGGACTGACCCATCCGTAATAGTTATGGGTTCCAATTATTTTTACCCGATACTGCATCGGGATTGAATCCGATAACAACACGTAGTTACAATAACTACTTTTGGTTTCGTCATTTTATTGGACTAGTGTAATATCCAAGCGAAAAATAACAATATGCCAGATACTTCGTAGAAAAGATGAAGTTGTTTATTTATTTGCTTAATTCGGTCAGAAGTTTAGAATTTGATTAAAATTTGATATCATATGTAATTTATAATGTTTATCATTAATAAGAAAAAAACCCAACAAGATACTACCAATAATAAGTGGCAATTGTGTAGTTTTACCATTATTGTTTGATCGGAACTTATATTACAAATTTTTCATGTCTTCTTTTGTTTCTTACTTTGTACACCATATATTAAAATATCAATGGGCTTAAAAAGGCGCCAAGCTTGAAGCTCAAAATTAGTCGCCAAATGAGGGGGGAGTCAGATTGGAGTCCCACCCAAGTCCCGGGATCTCGAGCTTTGAGGCAAGCAGACTTTGGGAGCGTGTCCGGTGGAGCAAAAGTCCCGACTCTGGGCCTCCGACAATGTGCTTTGAAAATTTTATTTGAGGGCAAGCAGGTCTGCCCAGTTTTCCTATTCGGTTTAGGTTTTAAACCTGGTGATCTTTTAGCCTAAGTATATATGAGTATTATTTAGCTCCTCTTATATGTGTGGAAACACCATCTCATAAAAAGTGGCGATCAACCATAGTTCAATGGTAGATTCAAGAGAGTTCATACGGTAGGCTCAGGAATCGGTGTTTCTATGTCTAGAAAACACCCAATCGAGATATCTTGCTTTCTAAAAAGATTTGAGCTCGCATTAACACATCAATCGGCTAGACGGGTAGAACAGTGGTTCTCGAAGTTACGTAACAATTCTTCCGGTTATTAAATGGATCCGCAACAGTCGGATTAGCTTTCACATCGAGGGTAAACCGTGGTAAATTCTGTGTTATTTATTTCCGTAATTTATTCTTTCGTTATTGTCATGTCCTCAATTATTTACATCAATCCCGACGATTCAGTAATTAGTGGAATCGATGATACCACAATTATCCTTAATTACTGGGTTAAAACTCGTCAGTGTGATCCCCGGATCTGTAACCCACCATTGTCATTTTATATATTTATCAATAATAATAATAATGTAAGATTCCTAACAAAAGGTTAATGCTCATTTAATTTTATTCTTTTTGTTCATGCATTAAGTAAAAGGGCATTTATTTCATGGTTTTAGATTATGGAAATCGGCTGGAAAACCAACCATATATTTAGCTTGATTGAGATTTTAGATGCAAATAGGTTGTTATGCTTTTTGTCATGTTAGCATACATATGGTAGATCATAATCTTAATCTAAATACTCGGTAACTACTAAATTTTTACACTGAATTTACACTAGCTACTTCTTTCCATTTCAAAATACATAATCATCTAATTTTTTTACTTTTTTCATAATATTTGATTGTTTTCATAATTCCAATGTAGTTTTTATATTTTCACGTAAATTTTTACAATCTCAATGTACCTTTCAATTCCTTAATAACCACTTTATCTAAATTAATCATTTATTTCTAAACTGAGTATTAAATACTGGCCCACTCAACCTCAACCAAGTTGATGTAGCGAATTGAATGTCATTTGGATTTGAGGTGGATTATGAAATATTGTAGTGATTTTTATCAATAGGAATTCCACCCCCTCGGTTAAATTTATGGACTCACCAAAGTCCTGACATACGATAGAAGTAAAACCTTTGTATATTTTATCTAAATTATATTGGTAAATATTTGTATTTTCATATTAGAAGGGTATATGTACTTTTTGTAATAAATATTAGGGGTATATATGCTTTTTTCCCTAATCTAAATAAGCATAGTTATCTCTAATCTTTAACATATATAAAGATGTTGATTTAGGTTTAAGTCGAAATTATCATGTCCAAAGTAAAATTCATTAAAAACATTGTACATCAATATACTTCGCATATCATACATCATATATAATATATACATGCGTTCAATTTGAAAGTTCAATCATCAAGATTTAAAAACATAACAATTGTTTCAAGGCAATGGAGTTTTTTTCCTTTATTTACACTACAATATGCATGTGTCCTCGTATCAAACTGAGCGATAACAAATATATCATGTTCAGCAATAATACTCTTCAATAAAGTTTCATGTGTAACAATAATGCTCTTCAATAAATTGATACCATGAGAAGAACATATCTCTTCATATTCTTGACCTTAAAGATAGACTAGTAAAATTAAATTAATAGACTCAACAACACCTCGGTAATGATGCTACAAATTTGAAAAACTAGTCAAATCAAATAAATTATTTCCAAATAAATTATTTCCACTCAAACAGGCTTTTTCATTAATAATTATTTGAATTCAAAATGATTACCAATTATGTGTTTTTCATAGTTATTCTTACAAGATGGTAGCGAACAAAAATCAAAATTTTAAAAAGTATATTTAAAAGTAAAATAAAAAATCACCTAAAATTGAAAGTAATATATATACATATCTTATAAAGAGATAGAAATTCAGAATTTGTAAGGGAGTACAATTTTCTTTTTCATTGTTATTTTTTAAAACATTAAGAGAAATATAAGAGGAATACGTAAACAGTGAATTTTTAATTAATTTAAGTATAACTATCTTTTTTCCTTCCTCCTTTTTCCATACAAACTCGGATATATTGAGAAAAAAAATGAATAAGTTGAGTTTTTATTATTAATTTAATTGTTTTGCTCTTTTACTTTGGTTTTAATCGAAGAAATCTTGTCAAACATAAAATACATTAAAACTATTATACATCAATGAAATAAATTTGAATTTTCTTTTCTCATATTCAAGTGATTATATTTGTAATATACTTAAGATTTGAATAGTTAAATCTACAAAAAAAATTGATTAAATTGAGTTAAACAAATAAAAAGAAGTGTGCATATTTTTTAACTTAGCTCACTTTACACAACACATATATAAATAAGACGTCTTTGATAAATATATATAATTAAGACGTCAATTTACATATTTCAGAATTGTAATATTATTTGGATTGTATAAATATAGTTATATATCTCTTAATTGAAAAATAAATAACGATAACCAGTATGATCATATTAGTTATAAATAAAATTATAATTATTATAAATAATTCTTTTAGGTTCTCCATTACAATAATAACATTGTTGGACTAATAAATTAAATGTGTTGAGAATTCTAAAATTAAAATAAACAACTATTACTTGGAACATTAAATATTAATCACATCCTTTCATTTTAGCTAATCATTTCAATATAAAAAAAAATATTTTTTTTATTTTGAGATTTTATCTTAGTACCATGAAGAAAAATGAAAGTTAAAGTCACACACAACTGACCTAATCTATTTGATAAGTTCAAAATTGGAATGTTATTTGGAACGTAAGAATATCACTGCCATATCTCTTCAAGTTACAGTTAACGATAAATATCACAAGTAACTTGGATCCAAATCTATTACCTAATCTATTTAACCCCTTGTAATATTATTGATGCAGTTGCTCCAAAGCAGTACTAATTTTATCAACTACTTCAACCCTAACGTTAGTAACGATGCTAAATTCTGGGTCAGAACAAAAATCTCCTTAAGAGTTATTCCTTTGCCACAATAACAAATACTATTAAGTTATGAATTAGAGGTTCTGGGTTCAATTCTCATCAGAAGCATAGATTTTTTAAAAAAAAATAAAGAAAAAAGTTATGAATTAGACCTTTTAAGTTTACGTTGTCTATCAAGTTTTAGTATAATTGAATAACATGTGTGTTTCTCTTATACATCGTACGCAAGTGGTTAAAGACGCATCTAGTGCTATATCAGTAATAACAGTATCAAAAAATTAATATAATTTCTATAATATTTTTCTTTTTATTGTAACATGGTGTATGTTTTTTTAAAATGAAAAACTTAAATTTAGTTGTTATTGTTACGTTATTCTCTTACACATTTTATTACAGTCTAAGATTTTATGTGACTATGGTTCATTAGATTATATCTATATTTTTTTTTTGATAAACAGATTATATCCATATAAGTATAATAAGAAAGTAAAATATATTTTTTTTGAAATAAGAGTACGTTAACAAATTATCACATATCTATTACTTAAAATTTGTTGAAAGACGAAAATTTACCTCAACTATTTTTTTTCAAAAAAATATTTGAGTAAACTTATACATAGAAGCTTATATTTGAAATTTTTATGTTATACAAATTAAGGGAACACTTATGCATATGATATATGTATATATACTAATAAACAGTTTTCAAAAGTTTCTCTCTTAATAGATTTTTTATTTTTATATAATTTTTAAAAGTTAGTTGTTTGGATTCAACATGATTAACAATAATGTGTTTCTCATAGTTATTAATATATGAAAATGTTGAACAAAAACAAAACTTCTAAGAAGTATGTATAAATATATGTAATAAATAAAACCACAAAAAATCAAGATAAAATATATACATTTAGATACAAATTGATTTACGAGAATATGATCTCTTTTCCCATTTTATTATTTTCAATATTTGGGCTTTAAAAGTGCTACAAGAGGAATACGGAGTAATATCCTCTCTAATTATCTCCTCTAATTATCTCAAGTTATAGTAAAACATAAAGAAAGTTATTACATTACAAAATTGTCACGTTTCAAATCAACGGATGTGATTAAGATTTTAACGGTTACGATAAAAACTTGAGAGAATTGGAGGGTTAAAAAATTAAGATGAACCAATTCCGGAAGCATAAAATAAGATATTAAATTGCATATTTCAATTTACATATTTTAAGAAAATCATACATATAAACTATGACAACGTCTCATAAAATTTTGTGTGATGTTCGTAATAATAAACTAGAATAATAGATGGCATATTTTATTGAAATATGAATATTTTAGGAATGCATTGCTCAAGAAAATTATTCAATGAGATATATAAAAATAACTATAAATTTGAATCGTAAAAATATGATTACAATCTATTTAATACATTCAAAATTGTAATATTAGTCGAACGCATATTGCGAAGTTACGTATCTCTTAATTGTGAAATAAATAACGATAACTATTATAATCATATTAGTTATAAATAAAATTATCATTATCATTAATAATAATTTTAGGTTCTCCATTACAACAATATAACATCCTTGACTAATAAATTAAATATGTTGAATTTTTTTTAAATCCTATAAATAGTTATTAACCCATATATTCAAAATTAGAATGTTATTTGGAGCATAAGAATATAACCATCATATCGATCTCTTCAAAAAGAAAGAAATAATGATAAATATTATAATCATACTAATTATACATAAATCAGAATTATCATTATTAGTGGTTTTAGGTTGGTCATTACAACAATAACATTATTGAACTAATAAGTTCAATGTATTAGGAATTCTAAAAACTCTATAAATAGCTATTACCTAACTCATTGAAAATCAATCAAGTTCTTTCAACTTTGCTAACCAATTTAAGGTAAACAATATTGTTCTGTTTTCTCTTGTGATATTTTATCCTAGTACCATGACTTGTAGTGGATGTAAGAAAAAAATATCCATCAGAAAATTGAAGATGTCATGAACCAAATGCAGAAACTTCTCCTACTTCTAAGCCATCTAGCATTTTCAAAAAATGCGAGCGAAGTTTCAAGACCCTTTGTAAAGGCACAAAATTGCATAATTATTTTCTTCCGTGAAGTGTACTCTTTTCGGTCATCTTCTCGTTTTTGACCACCAACAAATATCTTATCGGTGATTATAACATATTTCCTCATGACCCGCTGGCACCTAGCGTATCATCAAACCTCAAGAACCTAATAAAGAGGCCACTAACGCGACGAAGATTTAGCCAAAGCAGGCGCAAGAAAAAACATCTCTACCTGATTTCAGAATGAAAGAAATAAGCGTCATTATCAAGTGATACCAAGATAAGGATAAACTTACCTTAGACCAACTTGAACTTCTTAAGGCAATGAAGGAAGAGTTTTACAATGATATTCAAACTGAAAAGCAAAAATAATTTCAAGCTAAATAACAATATCGGGCAGGCGTGTCGCCAAATACATTAACTCTATCAATCCATTTAACCCTAACGTTAGCGAATACGCGCCGCCCCTGAAAGGAACAAAATAACAAAATTTTCTGAAGAGTTCTTCCTTGGCCACAATAACAACTAAAGTTATAAGCATATGTAAAGTAAAAGTTTTTTTTTTTTGAAATAAGAGTAAGTTAACAAGTTACCACATATATATTTCTTAACAATTGTTGAAAGACGAAATTGAACCGAACTATTCTTTTTTCAAAAAATCATTTGAGTAAGTTTGTACGGAGAAGCTTATATTTGAGAGAATATTATATCTTTCGTATTTGATTTTCAACTTTTTAAGTTTAAAAAAATACAAGAGGAATATTGAGTAAGATCCTCTCCAACTATCTCCTCTAATTATCTGAAGGTATAGTACAAAATAAATCAATTAGTTATATTACAAAATTGGCAGGTTCCGAATTAATGATTGTATTAAAATGTTAACGCACGGTTGAGATAAAAACTTGAAATAATTGGACGGTTAAGAATTAACTTTAAGAGTAACCAAGTCCGGAAGCATACGTAATATGCATGTATGTACCAAACTAAAAAAGTTAATATATTTGAGTTTCATGATTAGTAATAATGCTCTTTAATAAAGTTTTATGTATGTGTATCCATAATAAGTATTGATGTCTTCATATTCTTGACCTTACTGTGTGACTCCGATTCATAAAAGCATACACGTAAAATTAGTAAAAATTAAATAAATAAACTGAACTCCGCGATAATGACACCAAAAACCTAGTAAAAATCGAATAAATTATGTCCTTTGAGCTAAAAAAATTCATTAATAGTTATTTGGATTCAAAATGCTTACATACGATAATGTATTTTCCGTAGTTATTTCTAAATGAAATTGGTGAATAAAAATCTAACTTTTAAGTCTTATATTTAAACGTAATAGATGATAATTAATAAAATCACAAAAAATTGAAGTGTACAAATATTAAGAAGTTAGAAACTCGGACAACGTGAGAGAGTACTAAGATCTTCTTTTTTATTTCCATTTTTTTAATTTAAAAAAATATAGATGGCATAAGCATAAAATAAGTTTTTATTAATCTACATAAGCATAACTATTTCATATTATTGACCTTATTGTTATGATACCAATTCAAAAAGACGTAATATAATATACATAATTCCTTCAGTTCACATAAATGTATACATAGTATAAAAACCTTAAACCTTACCGAACTTGTATGTTATAGTTAATTTGAATATTTGGTAGTGAAGAATAGCTAAATAAATTTATAAATAATAACATTACTAGCTTTGAAAATTTGGTACAATTAAAAGATAGTTTAGAATTGAAACTAGTGAACATAAATTTATTTATTTCAAAATATTGATATATTGAAGTACTCTAAACTAGTGATAACATAAAATAGTTTACAATTGTCTCGTTTACTCGTTATTTAAGAACAAAGTTTGAATAACTGATTGCCTTGATAATCATATAAGCATAGTACAACAGTAGTGTCATTGGATTAAAAAACCTCAACAATTAGCTATTAATTAAGGACATAATCATATCAATGAAGTAATTCAAATGATGGATGTGAAGAACAATTTCTGATTCACCTTAGAAGTTCATCAGGACCCGATAGATATGGGTAGCTTGAGTGGATTTTATCGAGACTTGTATCGTGTGCAACTGAGCCCGATGGCAAAAAAACCCGATGAAACCAGGGAGATGATATGAAGTTGAGCATGACCTCCATCGTGTTGTATATATGACGATCAAGGTCACGATGCAAGGAAATATTGAGACGGTTCGGGGCCTTCATGCTAATAAAAGGCCGATTCTTTGTTGCACATCTAATATTCTAACGTAGGAGTGTGCACAAAATCCGAAATCGGTCCGAACCGACCGAACTAATTTAGGTTCGATTTTTGAAATAATCGAACTGAATCGATTTTTAAATTTTATGTAGATTTTTCAATTTTCATTTAGATTTAACTTAGTTCATGTAGGGTCAAAACTTGAACTCCTAGCTTCATCATTTATACAAACTCACCAAAACACCTTCTACACATTTGTGTTAGATTGCTCTCAAATATTAGGAAAAATCCAACAAAGAATAACTCCCCAAAAGAAAATTGACAACGAAAAGGGAGAACAAAAATACGAAGAAGACACTTTTATAGAAGAATGATGGCTTATCTTTACTGTGACTATATGAAATATAATTTGAGAACACTGTAAAACAACTAAATTTCCTAGTATAACAAGCGAAGTCATCATAGGCCAACACCTATCTAACAATAAATTTTGGTGGAGGTTCCCTCAAATAACTTTTATAAGAAATACAAATCCGTTTCACAATAAAGAATTCAACATTGTGAGTGTTACTAACTCAAAAATTTGCGAAGGGAGTCGCCAAGTTGATTAGTGAGATGCCTTGAGATGAAAGACTTGGCAGGTCGGCTTGTATGAGCTCGTGGCTCTTTGCTTGTGAACTTCTTGGTAGCTTTATTTCTTGGCAGTTGGACAAACTTTACCCACCATGAAGAGCTTCTAAATTTGGCCTGCAGTAAAACATTTCCAAAAAGTAAAAGCATATATAAGCATGCAAAGATAACCAAAACAGGAAAATAGTCGCAGGAGAAAAGGTTGGAAAAACTGTTAGGAAACATGTATTCAAAATATATATATATATATATATATATATATATATATATATATATATATATATATATATATATATATATATAATTCTAGTAATTTAGAGCAAATACATTGTAATGAAATTATTTCTTCTGATATATACTAACGGAGGAGAGACTTGTGTATACAAGTTATTGTTTTTTATATATATATTGTTTATATTCACTACATGCAGGAGATATTTATAGTGAAAGAAATCCATTGTCTGCGTCATTTCGATCATAAAAGCTATGCAACTTTTATTAGTATAAAACTAATGATCTATATTTTATTATTATTTTGTTCTAAGCTATTTTATCGCGTCTGATCTGTGATTTAATAATTCTATGAAACTTTCAGTTGGATATGGAATTTTTGTTCAGCTATGTTGGTGTGTAAATTGTTGGATAAAGTTTTTAGAAAAACAATGCCGTTATAACCGGTTGGCATTTGATTGTTGTCTGGATGGCTGGGTTATAAATGCAATAGGAAGTGTTAAAAGCAGTGGGGAGCAGGATGCCGAGCAGATATGATTCGAAGATTTAGCGTATAAGAATCTTAGTGATATAGAATCTGAAAAGATGTGCTGAAGAGATCAGTTATTTGTGATAAAGGCGAGTGTGTTGAATTGTGGGATGCGTATGTCTTTATGAAAGGTTTGATCATGTAATTTCTTCAGCAGAATAGCGCAGAGGCTGTTATATAAAGATAGCGTGCAAGGTGAAGTCTGCTCCACGTATTATTTTTATAAAGATGGCGTATCAGGAAGCCCAAACGATTAGTGTTTTTAGTATGAAACTGTTGTATTAGAGCTCTGTCTTGCTTGATATCTGATTGTTTACTCTTAGCATTCTTTATACTTGTCATTGAGGAAGCTTATTTTTGATTATTGTAAATTCGAGGCAATTTGGGAGAGTGTTGTGAGGGAGAATAAGAGATATGTGGATTACAGTGTTAGAAATTTATTTAGAATAAATTACTAAGCGAAGTAGAATCACGTATTATATTGGATAAATTAAAACTAACTTTGTAATTTCTTCGTATCGTAATTGGAGTTACGCAGGACACCAGGTCTTTACATTTAGCTAGGGCGTATTCATAGTTCTTTGTGTCATTTGCTTTGCAATCTTTTTATTTGCATTAACGTACTAGTTAGATCGAGTGTGAGGAATTGTTGTGCTTGCTTGGTTTGTTTTGTAGTTGAGTTAAATGCTTGATTGAGGTATCGGAGGCAGTGCTTTCGGCGTCTGAAAGTGAGATCAGTGAACAATTGACTATGGAAGCAAGTAAGAAGGGAAGGTCGATCACGGGGCACTCACCTATTGGATGGAAAGAATTATCCATCTTGGAAGAATTTAGGATAGCTAGATTTTGAAATACATTGATACGAAACACAGGAGAGGTATACTCATTGGATGGACACTTCCTACTCAATTTCTTTACTTGAAGGTCGAGGAAAAGAGTGGTAAAAGAAAAGAAAGTGGACTCCGGCGAGGAAGATGAAGCCTTTCACAGGGAGGCAATATGAGACACTAAATGCCATTTTAAATCTTTATAGATCGAGAGTGTATTCAAATGATTATAAATCTGATGTTGCCAAAGAAAGCATGAGAAATACTACGGACTATATATGAAGAGCTGCCAAAGTAAATTTGAGGCTCCGATAAGCGACCGCAAGTTGGAAGTGCTAGATGGAGGAGGATGAAGCGATTAATGCCTACGTAAAAATTAATGACATGGCCAATGAAGCATTTGCACTTGGAGAGCCTATGTCCAATGAAAAGCAGGTAAGGAAGGTATTGAGATCTCTACCAAAAAGATTTGAAAGTAAAATTGAGCCATTAAAGAAGCCTGAGGATCATTGATGATTAAGATGATCGATTGGAAATCTTACACGCCCATGAGATGAAATTTGATTACCAAAATTGGTCAAAAAAGAAAGGAATAGCTCTGAAATCGGGTTGCAAGGGAAGGAGATGAGATGATCTTAAAAAGTGAATCTTATAGAAATTTGACAAAACCATGAAGAGATTTAATAGGAAGCACTACTTTCTGTGAGGACATAGTTGATAGTAATAGGCAATTTGACAATTGGAAGAAAAAATAACAAAATCATAGGATGGAAAGCGATTTGGTAGGCGTGAGAATCGAGCTAAAGGAATACGAGTGTAAGAATGTAGAGGTTCGGTGGCGTTGAGTGCGATTGTCAAACTATATTAAAGCAATGCAGAAGCTCTTGCATTACGATGAGATGAAGGAAGTGATGGAACAAACACTTTTGTAGCTTTTACTGCACAAATTCATGAAGAAGAGACTGTCAATTCGACGGTGAGTCACATATAGCCTGACAGTATCAGTGATGATGAGGAAGACCTGACTGAGGAAAAACAGATAGCAAATTATCAAATGCTGTTTTCTGTTAAATTGATATTATTGCAATTTACCCATTATAGAAGCGGCAAGCGGTTAAATTCGAGGATGAATATAGGGTAACGAGGCAGCCAGAAGATCAAAAATTGAGATTGGGATTAGGGGAAAGGTCAGTCTGTGAGAGGTATTAAGATGATGAACTCCATTATTTGAAATACTTGATGAAGTGCAGGAGAAAGGCAAAAGAACATATCCAACTTTGGCATTAGATGTACTACAAGAGAAGCAAGGAAGAAGAGTCTACATTACTACAAATGAGTAGCGTCAAATTAAATTAGCAAGAGGTAGAGTATTTCACAAATTTCACAAGGAATCCATGTGACCATCGGCAGAGACGAGGTTATGAGAAGAGTATAATGCGAAGATGATATATTTGTGGAAGAAAGGCCACGTAACTCCATATTACTACATGATATGGTAAGGGGTGAAGCGAAATACTACGCACTTGACATACGATGGGTAAGAAAGAACCAATTGTATGATGTGGTGTTTAAATCTTTGAAGCGGCGACATGGGAAGGATGGTATTTTGATAGCGAGATGCTTTCAGGCGTATAGCCAAAGAACAAATCCCTGTCGACTAAGATAGAAAAATTGAAAGTAAATTGTGTCACGTTTGGAGGAGGTGCTAAAGGGAAAATCACTAGAAGATGATGTCTCAGTGTGGATGGATTACGAGAATTGGAGAATGTGTTGTTAGTCGATGGTACGACGATTGATCTATAGCGTATTCCGATTGTATTTGTTTGATGAAGGATTGTTGAAATAGCATTCACAAAGATTCATGTGGCGTTAGCAGCAATGTGTGAGTGATAATAGAAAGATACAAAATAAATCGACAAGCTGCTATCTTTGGACACACCGGCCCTGTCATCCCAGAGAATAGAATTGTGGAGAGGAAAAATAAGACAATTCAGGAGATGGCTCGAGTGATGCTACATGCAAAGAAAATCTCTGTAAAGTTAAGGCGGAGGTTGTCAATCTTTGCATCTTCGTTCTGATGGTCATACTTTGACCCGGTACAAACAATACCACCTATAAAATATGGAGGGGGAACCTAATGTTCAATATTTCCCTATCTTTGATAGTGTTTGTTATATCCTTGTTGACAGAGAACAAAGGCAAAAATTCGATATTAAAGGGAATGAAGACATATTTATATGGATACTCCATGCTTGACAAATGTACCTGATTTGTCATGGAATCCATAAATATCAAAGTTGTTAATCAAGACCAGTCTCCAAAAGAGGAAGAAGAAGAACCGATTAATACATTTTCCGTTAGTCATTTGACACTCAGTGATCAGACAACTGAAGCAGACAACTGATGTCAACTCAATTTATTATTGATGGCGATGTTAGCAGGCAATTTCAGCAATCCCGAAGACCCTTTGTGGCCAGACATGGTGGGCTGATGGATGGAAGGATGACAGCTAGAAAGAAGGACATGGTGGATTATGGGAAGATGGATGGATAACTTTGTAGAAAACGTGCTTTCTTTCCTGACGTGAACGAAGGATGTAAAGTTGTCTTGAGGCGAGGAATTGGATCGATGTTATGTAGGAAGAATTGGATGCGATTTGAGAGAAAGAAATGATGTATGAGAATTGGTGCTCCTTGATATCGTCGAGATTGTTGGATAAAATTTTACGAAGAGCAGGTGTTGTTATAGCAGTTTGCGTTGTTGTTAAGCGCGGATGGCGTAAGTGTTAAAGCAATGAGAACTACGGATATACCGACTTTAGATATGATTCGAAGATTTGCATTATAAAGGATGCTTGGTGATATGTGAAGATCTGAAAGATATTCGCTGAAGATGAAGTTGTTGTGATAAAGTGTTGAGTCGGTTGGGACTCTTGTAATATTATGGAAAGGTTTTTATCCCATGTCAGACTCTTTTATTGAAGACAGGCCAGCGCAGAAGCGCCAGTATATAAAGGCAGCGATATCGAAGTGGCGTCTTGCTCCATATGTGTTTTACACAAAAGCGTGCGCATATTTGAAACAACTAGTGTTTAGTGTAGAGGCTGTTGTGTTAGAAGAGCTATACAATCTTAGCGGTATGCGATTGTTTATACTTATTGAGAGCTTTATTTGTTTGATTATTGTAAGTCGGACAATGGTGGAGTATTAATGAGGGAGAATAGGAGATAGGTGGATCTGATGCTTAGATGCTTATTAGGAATGAAATTTAGAGCAGAGTAGAATGTGGTGCATTCGATAGAAGTTTCTTCTTGTAATTTTTAAATATCGTAGTAGAGCTTACCACTTGGGCGGTGCCTCAGGGCCTTCAAATGCTAGGTGGCGGCGGAGTTGCAATTCTTTTGTGTCATTTAGTTTAGGTCTTTTTATTTACGTGGTATTACTTGTACCTAGTTAGATCGAGTGTCGAAGGGTGTCGGGAATTTGTTGGTTTGACACTTTTTTGTTTACACGTGGTGTTACTTATACTAATTTAGATCGAGTATCGGAATTGTTAAAGGCTGTTGGTTGAATGACTTGATTGTTTCTGATTAATTCGCTTTTCAAGCAAAATCTCAAGATTTTACAAATTGAGATATCCCATGACATTAGAGTTTGATGATGTTGTCTTAGACGAATGAACATTCCTCGGTGATCGTTACCCTTTTTGCTAGGAAATCGAGGGACTAAACATAAGAAAAAGATGGTTTGGAACTCACTTAAAACAAGCATAATAGATTGATAAACTATTTCATCCTTCAAGACCTAGTCCTCTCTATCTATAATTTGGCAAGATTTAAATATGAACATGTAAGAGAACACTTGGAGAATGCAAACAGAAACGTAGAAGAAATTACTTACAGGGCGCCCAAACTTGGACATCTCTGCCGTTTTAGCTTTCTGCTGTCCAGGATGGCCTAAACATAAATCAGGATTAACAATAAGAACATAAATTCAACAAAAATAAAATATCAATGCCCGATCTCATGAAAAATAAATTTGGTGAGTTTGTATTTTTATGTGAATTTTTTGCTCAAAGAAACTTGCTATAATGTTTTCATGGAAAAATACTTAAATAGTCTAACCAAAGAACTGGGCATGGAGCAGGAATAACTGAGAAGGCCACATTACTACTAAATGAAAGGGACACCATGCAAAACTCAAGTGACCAATATGAGTAGTTCACCCTAAATAACACAATATATATATATATCACCACCTTTAGCAATAGATTATCATACACATCAAATAAGCTGATGCACCAATTAAACAAACTCATGCATGATATAGGAGTCGGTTTAGTAAATAATTTAAAGCATTGTTCTAATTCGAAGCGATAATTCCATAGGTAAAAGTACCTGCTAATATAACAACACCATCAGCCGCAACCCTAGCTAACTCTGGTGCTGTCGTGTTGAGATACTTTGGAGATAAGTAATCCAATGCATCTGATACTATAACATGAGAGAATGAATTTGCCTGGTATGGTAGAGCAAATTTGACATCAGCAACACGTATAATGCCTTTGCGCATGAGACTCTTACAATTCTCATCAACATCATCTAAGTCATACGGCTCAATACCCCAAGCTTCAGTGTCATCTTCTTTCAATAATTTAGATACAACTGAACATGAGTCAGGGCCAACATGCAATACTTTCCTCATACTGTCACCATATGACGTCTTCAGAAAAGGCAATACATTCTGAACCTCAAGTGAACATGATGCACCTGCATTCATATAGACAGATCATCATAAAAAACCCAGAACAATAGTCTTAAGAACCACTCGCCAACAAACTAATATAGGAGAAATCAGGAACTACCAACTCATAGAGAAAGAACCGATCGGCTTCTTTCTTTTGTCAGCACTGAAAATACAGTGTGATTTCCAAACTACGAAATAGATATCAACATGCTGATAATGATCCATTTTAGAGTCGAGGAAAAACGTTAGCATTGCATGCTTAGGAGAAGGTAAGAGACCATCCTACATCAATTTCTCATTTGCACCTGATAAAGCTATGTTCTTCTCTAACCAATTTACCAATTAGTCACACACTCACACTACCAAAGTAGTCACACATTGGTTATATACTTCCCAAATTTCTAAACTTAATAGCACCTGACAAAGCTATGTTCTTCTCTAACCAATTACCAGTTATTCACATTAAGATAGTAATCACACATTGGTTATACACTTCTCAATTTCCAACTTCAAAAACATGGGAAAATCATATAATGGAGAAACCTCTTCTCAAAATGTTCAAGGTTATAACTACTAAACACAACAGATATAAGAAGTAAAAAGTATACCTCCTCCTAGTTTGCTTAGAGCTGCTATGTCATTCCTTACACCTGTCACAAGAACAAACTTTGTTCATCATACAGTCCCAAACGTTAATATATAAATATTAAACCGACATCTCCCATAGTAGAAATGTATATTCTATATCAGAAGTCAGTGTAGAAGTAGAATTTCTTCTCACTTCTGAAATATACAACACAGGACCCAAAAGACACAGACGCAGAAACAATCAACTTATATCTCTTAATATACAGACCTGAACCACGGTAGACGTAACCAATAACCAGCAACGTACCCTGAAAATACGAGAACATTCGTTTTGTACTTAGTTCATATCAACTATAATTAATGTTGGTAGCACTATCAAAATCAGGGAATATGGATGCAAATTGACGCTAACAAGGGACAAAGGAGTGGAATAGAGGTTACCCTAATGCTGATCTGCAATACAAAACTGGAAAGGGCGTGATTTAGGTGTGCAGAAACCCCCAAGCAGGCAACTTCCACAAATCTGCTAGTCGCCTGACCAGTAGCACAACCTCCCTATGACATCATTATGCAATTGAATCAAGCCTGCAAATGCTACAATTCTCCTGAACACAAAAAATAAATAAATACATATAAATTTATTTCTAAACATCATTATGCAATTCAATCAAGCCTCCAAAATATATAATTCCTCTAAAACACACAAAAAACAAATAAATACAAATAATATTATTCCAAACATCATTATGCAATTCAATCAAGCCTCCAAAGCCTATAATTCCCCTAAACACAAAAAAAACATATAAAATTATTCCAAACATCATTATGCAATTCAATCAATCCTCCAAAGCCTATAATTCTCATGAAACAATAAACAAATAAATGAAAAATAAAATTATTCATCATCACTTTATATCAATCTTAGAGCTCAAACATCAATATATGAAACACCCCTTTTCACATTCAGAAATAAAAAATGTAAATTTATATCCACATTAACCATATTATTCAAATCCACTGGATCAACAGAATACAGATTTTGACTTGGAACCAACATCAAGTCGTATGCAAAATGTTCCAAGAATGTGTGCATTCATGAATCTAGTAATAATAAAGATAAAATCTTTGTGCATAATGCAGAAATTTTTAACTCATCAAATCAAATCTAATCAAAATTTTGACTTTAACCCAACATCAAACATATGCAAAATGTTCCAAGAATGTATGCATTCATGAATATAGTAATCAATATCAGAACTTTATTCATAATCCTTTCAAATTCAGAAGTTTTTAATTCATCAAATAAAACCAAATCAAAATTTTGACTACTCTTAACATCAATCCCATAATACCAAAATGTTTCCAAGAATGCTTAATTGCATTAATGAATCAACTAATAATAAAGATCAAACTTTCATGCATAATGCAAACATGCAAACTAATAATTATTTCCAATTAAAAAGTTTTTAACTAATTAAATCAAATCCAATAAAAATGCTTCAGGAAGACTAAGTTGAAGTACCTGAAAAAGAGAGATTGGATGAAGAAGAGGTGAGAATTTGTTTGAGAAATTGGAGTTTATATTATTACAATTAACAATTGATTAATGATTATTATAGGATGAAGCTTTTGTAATAATGATGAGTTAATGAGGTAGTGTGAAAAGATATGTGGAGATCTAGATCTGTCGGTCAGAATTGGACATGCTTCAATCCTGTCACAACCCCATCAATTAATCAAGTGGTAATGCCTAATGAACTACTATAAATTAGAGAGACGTAAATTAGGGGCGTAACTATTCGAGGTAGGCCCAGAAGCAGAGATGAAAGATTTTTGGTTCATTGGGTCTTTGAGCAGATAAATTAAGTGGATCGTGAACTTTTATTGGTCGAATCGATTAGAGGCCAGGCTAGGCCTGTTCGGCTTAATGAAGTGGGCGTACTTGAGTCGGTCAGCGACCTCATCATTTAATGAAGTGGTAATGACTAATGAACCACTATAAATTAGAGATGTAAACGAGTCTAGCCGAACTCAGGTAAAGATTTTTTGGCTTGGTTCGGTCACTGAACGAATCGAGTCGAGCCTAAGGTTCGTCGAGCTTTCATAGAGCCAAGTTAATCCGAGCTAGCTTACTTATTTAAAGATTCAAATTCAATTGGTTTACTATAAATTTGGTTTACTTAATCAATTAATTAATTAATTAACATTTAACTTGGAAAGCAAAACCATCTATTTGTAATAGATGTTAACTTTAATAATAGATATATTCATAACAAAATAATAATAAGTAATTGAAATTATAAAATATTATAACAAAATCTTCATAATAAAAAAATATGAATATGGAAACGAGTCACCGAGCTAGCTCGCGGCTAGGCTCCATTTTGACCGAGCCTCGAGCGAGCCGATTTAGCTCGGCTCATTCACACCTCTACTAATATTTGGGCCTAATCTCATAATAATTTATAATCACATGAAGACATTCAATGGATCCCAAAGGGCCTATTCACCCGTTTGTTATATAATTTTCGTATGTTGTCTCAATCCACCACACGCAATAATACTATTTTATAAATAAAGTTGTCAGATTGTCTTAATTCGTGACACAACAATAATATTATTTTAAAAATAATGATATCAAATGTATGTGTTATGAATTGACACATAAACAAGAACGATTATCTAATCATTAGATACATCATACATGTAAGTGTTTCGGGTTTGAATGATCTTTTCCGCCCTCTATTCCATATTGATACATTGACATCTTCGGATGCTACTCTTTGTAACTTCAATTGATATTATGGTGAAATATGATTCATTCATAACTCTATATTTGTATTAGCCACGAAATGTGGTTACTTATTCTTCAATTGACAAAAGGGAGCTTGTTAGGGGACCATAAATAATGTTAGAAAAGTTATTTGTAGCATTCTCAAGCTCAGATGAACTGAAAATACAAAAGGCATAGTACAGACTACAGAGTTATAGACACAAATCTGTTTTTACAATTTTCACTATGAAATCTCTTTCGTTTCCACTTCTACCTATGACAAACAACTAGTGACTTTTACTTCTTTTCTCCTCCCTCTTCCTTTTCTTCTTCCTATCTTTCAACTTTTCTCTTGATTTGTGCTTTGACTTCTCTTTTGATTTGTGCTTTTCGGAATGCGGTTTTCTTTTCTTAGATTTCCTTTTCACAGGTGACTCATCGCTTGACGTCTCATCAGACATCAGTGAAGCAGGTCTTTTTGGACCACGGACAACACGTTTTGGCTGTTCATCTAGCTCATTATCAGAAATTAGGAATCTATTGTTTGTAGAATCAGAGCATGAAGTTAGAAAAGGACCGGTTTCATCCATCCGTGACCCAATGGCACCCCTCCCTCGCTTGCTCCTATAACCGACAAGAAGATAGTTAGCCCTATATCATAAATTAACAGTAATGCATCATTGCAGATGAAGAGAAGTGCTCACCTGGAATGTAAAAATTCCTCGATCTCGTCATCCTTCAATCCATCATCATCCCTTGAGTAGATATCCTCAGAAACTGTTTTCATTGATGGGCTTGCAGAACTGGGATCTACCAAGCCATAGTCGACAACCCTCTTACTCCTACCCCTTCCACAATCTCTAAAATCCTTATGACGCTTACCAGAACTACTTTCTTCTCTGAATCTACCCTTCAACCGACTATCTAGCTCCTTCTCCTTCTGCCGAGACCTCCACATTTCATTTTCTTCCACATTGCGGTTTGCTGCAATAAGAGTTTCCTTTTGACCTTAGCATAAGCCATAAGGTAATTAAAGATAAAGTCTTGATTCCCAACAAAGATGACACCAGCACAAAGATCATCACTAACATGCAAAACTAAATTGTTCCCTCATTATGACGTAATACACAGAAGCACACTATCGGGAAATAGACAAGATCCACAAACACATTCCAGAACATTCTTTCAGTAGATTTCATTACGTTATAATTTCATAGTAGCTTTCAACATATTCTTACAAAAAAACACTAATATTATCACTTATTAACATCAATCATGTGAGTGAAATCTACATAGAAGAAAAGAAACAACTAGATACTATAAAATACTAGTACTTTATATCTTACAAAGTCATACATCAAATTCTTAGAACCGCGAATCAAACTATAAGGTTTACTCATACCATAACCACAAAACAGATAATCCAGAAACAATAGTAAAGGTCAACCTGCCCCAATGCCTTTGAAGAGGCTCCCACCTAAGTGGGGTAAGGGAGAAGCAATAGCAAGCAATTAAGAGAAATGCTAACAACAATGTGGCACACTGAGAATAACACAAGTATATTTACATCACAATCACCAACACGAACAGACAATTCATTAAACAACAGTACACATTTAAGGGAAATGATGATAACCTTGTTGCACACCAAGTACAGTTGCAGTGAGAAACCGAGAATTTGGCCGACCCCTAACATTAGGCCGACGAATATAAGCAAGAGCACCCTCTTGTTGAGCTTGACGGCGTAGCTCGGCAGCTTCCTTCATAAGAATCGAAGCTATCCTATTCTCCGTATCCAAATCCATCCCTATATCTGTTCACCATCTCATCATATGTCAGTAAAGTATAATCAAATACTTTTTATCCGTCAACTAAAATGTAGTGAAGCACGACCCCTCTACTATATCGAGACAAAAATCTATATTTCAAATTTTCAATACAATTACACTATCTGAAATACTAACTGACGAGAAAAACACATCTAGAAATTCTCGCTCCATCGCTTAATTCTTAGTAATAAGAACATCCCAATATCCCCATTTTCTTAACTTTCATAAACACTGCAGACCTCCCTAATCTCTCTTTGCCTTATAAGTAAACAATCACATAAAAAGTTGATATTTTTCAGCTTCAAAATAAATAACCTCCCCCCCCAACACACACAATTTTTTTTACATTTTTCAGCATCAAAATAAATAAATCTTTTTCTCCCTGCTTTATAAGTTTTAATCTCATAATTTAAAATTTTCAGCTTCAAAATCAATTTAACTTTTCATAAAAAGTTCACATTTTTCAGCTTCAAAATAAATAAACTTTTTTCTCCTTGCTTTGTAATTAAACAATCACATAAAAGTCGATATTTTTCAGCTTCAAAATCAATGAACTTTGTTTTTATCGTATATTTCTAATTTTGGGACAAGCTTCGATAACTCAATCAAATAGACATAGACAAACAAATTACAAATTGGACAAATTTTTGGGACAAACTTTGATAACTAAATCAAATAGACAAACAAAATAGAAATTGGACAAAGTTTTGGGACAAAGGTTTACCATATTTGACTAAAGTGTGTAATGAACGGCACAAGTGGAGAGGACTTGTGAGGTTTTTTGTTAATTAATTCCAATGGGTGCTTTAATAGTGTGTGATAATTCAATTTCTTAGCTTATTTTCTAAGCTCACTATTTTTTTTATTTTACAAAACCCAGTGCTTCAAAATTAAACAAAATCATAAAGCATAGAACACATAAAGTGTTCCAATAAATCTTCTTAACCAAGTCTAACTTAGAAATAAACTTTTAAACAAATTAAAGAAAATGACAAATCCTCCACTTAAAATTATTGGGTACATAATTTGTGGCGGAACTTAGAAGAGACAAGGGCAGCGACCCCCACCCAACTTCGAAAAAAATAGAGTTTACTATAAAATTATAAGACATCTTATACAAAATTATTAAACTTTTTTCAAACCCCAGAGACCAAAGTTTGAAATACTCAATTATTCGATATAAATATATATCAAACTATAGTATTTTCAACCTATTTTACTATTAGCATCACAATTTTGATTATGTGTGTCAATTATGACACCAAAGTTTGCTACTTTTGACAAATTAAAACCAAACTAGACAATCTTTCTGACATGAAAGTATTAATTCAATGGATGCAACAATAAAAACAAAAAAAAAAACAAAAAAGAACAACAACAGTTATCCAATAGAAATTCACATAATCCAAATCATAAATTTACAGATTATTAATCAATTAAGGGTAATAAAACTATCAAATTGGTCTAAATCAAAAATTAAAATATAAGAATTCAATAAATATTCTGGAATTTTCAAGAATATGTTCATAGATATTCTACATACAAAATTGAAAATTTGGGGGGGAGAAATTACCTTTAATGGAGGAATTATCAATGAATAATTGCTTGAATTGAATCAATTTATTTGAAATAATTGGGGGAAAATAATCAGAAACCCTAGATTAAAACAAATTGGGGGAAACGTTTGAAACTTGAGATAGCTGTATAATGATTAGTGAGTTAAGGACTTAAGGTCATTTTCAATTATGGTTATAGGGTCGTTAAGCTTTTAAGTCGAACATTTTCTCACATTTAATTTGATTTAGACTCGATTAAATATTAAAACACGACACCCACACTTGACATTTGATTAGAAATTATGATTATAGAGTTGTTAAGCTTTGAAGTCGCACTCTATCTAGCATTTGACTTGACTTAGACTCGCTTAAATGCTAAAACACGATATCTATACCTGATTAGAAATTATGATTATACAGTTATTAAGCTTTCAAGTCACACTTTATATAGCATTTGATTTGACTTAGACTCGACTAAATATTGAAACACTACACGCCTGATTCCAAAATACATATACATAAATACGGAGTATATATATACAAACCAATTTTTTTTTTTATTTTGCTCCTCATCAGATTTGATCATAATGATATCTCAAGTGTAAAACTAAGAACTAAACCAATAAACATAGGAACACATAATTGTATTTTTTTCTCTTCTATATATTATTATATATTGAAAATTTAATGATGTTTTCGGATACCACCGCTTCTCCGATTATAGAAGGCAGGCTCGGTATTAGTAACATGGCCCCACTTTAAAAGGGTCTTCCTTTAAAAAACACACACTTCGCCTATTTTTTTAATCGCTTAAATTTTTTAATTTTTTATTTTCAAATACATCGCTTTTAACATATATAATAAATTAATTTTTTACATTTTTAATGTGACTATATCGCTTATATTTAAATTATCAATCAACTAACGATATGGGCTTCAATTAATTATCATTTACATTTCAACGCATTTAATTTATGCCAGAATCCTGGCTAAAACAACAACTAAAAAAACGAAAGATAAAAGGAAATATTATATTTACTTTGGAGTTTCAATCAATATTCGAAATAATCTATCGAATGAATCGATTTTTATATTTTATACTGTTAATTAATTTTTATTATCATTATAAAAAATATATTAGTAATAAATTTAATAAAAAATGCCTTCATTAATCTGCACACACAGTTCCTGTTATTTATGAGATGAACCTGAATACCATACTATGAGCCCATGTGGGGCCTGTCCCTGAGTACCATGCAATCAAGCATACACACCACAATGACAGAATGTCAAATGTCTTAAATTATTGGAAGAGCAATCACTATCTCACGTTCTAGAAGATTACACCAATTTTTATGTCGATCTCTAATATTCAATCCCTAAATTATTGGAAGAGCAATCACTATCTCACGTTCTAGAACATTACACCAATTTTTTACTAGCATGGTTGAATAAAACCTACTTTTTTTTTTACTAGCATTGTGTGATGAGTGCGTTTGCCGATCCCATCAATCCCTAATTATATTACTCTTGAATGATGATATGCGTTTATATGAAATTAGTATGATTTTTTGGTCGGCATGTGGAAACAGTTCATATTTCTCAATCTTCAGTCGTAGCTATATGAGTATATAGTCAAGTTTTCAAAGATTAAAATGTGAATTTTTGGCAAGTATGAAAGGGTGTGTTTAGATTAATGAAAGCGATAGTATCATCATTGATGTTTTTAATTTGTCTTTGACAATTATATATATGGAATGTCCATTTTTTGGTGTAGAATGACAATGATATAATCCACTTTTTATTTGAAAGAAGCAATCTTATTATTAACAAATATACATGTTAAATAAATCCCTTGAAAGTTGGAGCTGCCCCTATTGGGCTGGGCCCTTCTCCATAAGGCCCCACCGTCGGGGCATAAGCGCCCTCTTGCTACCCATATGCGAAATTTGGGAGTCATTTTTAAACTTATTAACAAAATAATTAATCGGATTTCTTATTTAATCCTTTTAGTTTCGGCTTCAACCAAACTAATCGAACCTATTTTGTTTCCGCTTGGTTTCAATCGGCCTGTTCGCTTCACTAAGCTTTCGCCAGACAATTTCAGTTTATCGCCTTCAACTCCAAACAACATAAAATTGTGATTTAATCCATATAATTTCAATGAACTCCTTTTAAGATTAATTATACAATCTACATACATACCAATAATGAACAAAGGTAAATCTAATTTTTCTTCTTAAAATGTACACATGCAAATAATACAAGATCTTAAAAATAATCATAAACAAAAATTGAGAAATCTATATAAAATTTAGAAATTGGTTCGGGTTGGGTTATTTCTAAAACAAAGGCTCTAACCTAAATTAAGCTCCTTGCCTCTTCTCCGACGCCAAACCTAAATTCCATTCGATTCGACGGTTCTAAAATTTTCGGTTATTTTCGATTCGGTCAGTTCGATTTTGTACATACCCCTAATTTGAGCATGAAAAATGGAAACAAAAATAAAAGGATTTGGGGAATACACACATTTTAGCATGGCCAATTTTGAAAGAGAATTATAGAGCAAGGGATGGAAACGATATTTGGACCTTTAATTTTTCCACATTTTCTTGACTTGGTTTATTCGAAAATAGAGATGGTGTGATTGACTTTAGAAACTTAGCTCGCATTATTCTCTACTACGTAGTACGTACTAGTGTTAATAATAGGGAGTCGATGTAATAGTAAGTTATAATATGCATGAGATCTTGAGTATTAACTTATCAATGTGTAAGAATTAAGCATAGCTAGAGTTTTAATTTATTTTAAACAAAAAAAGCTCTTAACTTCTGTTTCATGCATGTGACGATGATATATAATTGAACAACAAGTTGATCATTATTTCTGCGAACTATGACTACCATTATACATACAAAAAGGAGCCAACTCACTAAATGAATTCTTATATTCATTAGAAGCGATGATTACATGGAAGATAATGTCTGGAGTACAAAGAAAAAAAGACCAACAAGGCAACAATCTACTACTAATAAACGTTGATGAATTAATAGGTCTCCAAAACACTAAATTTTTTATAACAACTTATTACACTCAAAAAACAACAAATAGCTAAATAAAGTCTCCACCTAAAAAAAAGAAAAGATCATTTGGTGACATAAAAGCCAAAAAACAAGCTATAGGGTCATCTCTTTACAACAGGTGGGTGAATTAACATGGCATAACTATACACATTAGCCATGAAAAAATCATAAGAGAAAAAACCCTCCTTCAAAATGAACCCCTCATAGCAAACATATCTTTAAAGGTTGATATATGATCGATCTTGAAGAAGAAAGGTGGAGACTCAAATAACTAATTACAGAAAAACACTTGAAAGAAATACCAATTAATGAAAGACTCATTATTTATTCAACTCTACGTGCTTAATTTCTTGGCAAGAGTGTGAATGCATCATCCTTATATGACCGTTTTCAGAGTTGAACTTAAATTCTTCATGAAATCCTTCACTGTCATGGAGAAATCCTCGTTTATCTGTTGTACAAATTAAAATGGAACCATATTAATTAAGTCCAACAATCATGGAATATCAACTAGCTAGCAACTACCATGACGTCTAACATGCATGGGCGGGTTATATATATATATTAAAGCACTAGCATATATAGTAGTCTATGATCAAGTAAACTGTCTCGTATGCTGTAACATATAATACATGATCATGGAATATCCGGAACTAACTAGCAAGCAGTGAAGGAATTAGGGACATAGGGAGTAGTTGCCCTCCATCCCTTAATTTTGAAAAATAACTTTTTATTATTGAAAAATTTAATTTCACCATTCATTTTATTGTTCGTCCCCCTTAAAATCTATATAAACTTTTCCGTATGCTTTAACATATAATACAGGACTCCATATAATACATGACGAGTACTGCGACTCGTCCTTTTGGATATTAATAACTAAGTATATATGAAACTTAAGCAAGAAATTAAAGGATTCCATACCCGAGCTATAACAGTAATGTCAAGGGCTGAGCAGAAGGTCATAGAATTAGTATTCACAACTGAAAGATGAAGCTTCTCAACCTCACTGACAACCTTTGCAAGAACACCTTTCTTCTTCTCACAATGAACACGAATGAGAACATCTTTGTCTGAGAATCTTGCTTCAATTTGTGGCAATGAATCTTGAAATTGAGCACTGGGAGATGAGTTATCGTCGGAAGAAGAATTGTTACCATCTGCATACATCTCATGCCTCTTCACAAAAACCACTGATTCAGTAGATTTTTTTCTTGCTTGCTCCTCAAGTGCCTTCACTTTTTCTTGAAGTTGTTTCAAATACTTTATTGCTTCTCCAAGAACAGATGCCTTGTCCATCTGCATATAACCAAGTAAGGAAATGGTCTTGTTACTCTTGTACTAAGAAAAACATAATCTAGTTTGTCACCGATACTCAATTATATGTCAAAATTTAACGGCGAATGTATTATAATATGTACCTTTTTTAGGCCAGGGACCAAGGCAGAGAGAGCTATGAACCTCTGGCTAAGTTTCTCTCTCCTTCTTCGTTCAGCCAAGATATGATCTTGAGCATGTGGAAGCCTAGAAGCAGTTTGATTACTAACCCTTTTATTAGCTCCTTGGCTAATCTTGAACACATAATTATTGTTCTGATGGTAATCTCCAAATGAACCACCTTGTTGAGAAATCACATGATGATGGTCAGTTGGGAAACTTATCTCTTGTTTAGGCATCGCAATTCCTTGAACTTGAGTAATGCTATTGTTGTTGAAATAATTATTTGAAGTTGGCAATTGATGAAGATGATTTGTTGAAGCAAGTTGATGATCATGTTCACATGAACTGAAACTATCACTTCTCATCTGTTTCAATGCCCTTTCATCAACATTAATTTCGGTCAACTCTTCACATGATGACCTCTTATTATTAAATTCAAGCTGCTGATGGTTCTGTTGTTTTGTTTCTTGAAATGATTCAAAAATCACATCACCAAAAGCACTCAGCTCATCAAAAGAACTGATTGACCATTGATGGAAAAAATTTGGATCTTCAATTCCCTGTATATATATGCATGAAATAACACCTTTTAGTTTCTTGATTTTTGAGTCCAAAGTCACAATAATATGCATCCAAGTTAGAGATAACGAATAAATGAGCACAAGAATCAATTAAGGGATCTTAAATTTGTCTTACCAAATTTGAGATCTCCATAGATATCCTGAAAGAGGTAAAAGAAACAAAACCAATATAAGAAAAAATTATCAATCTATCAAACAAAATTTAAGGTACCAACAAGAAAGATTTAGTTCATATATAAGAAAACAAAAAATATGGGGAAGAAAACAACACTTCAATGGAGAAAGATGAAAAAATGAGAGAACTACTTACCGTCCAAGATTTTGTTAGTCAAACTAAATCTTTCCACAAACAAATTTCTATATGCCTTTTATTGAGTTTGGAACTTACGCTAATTATGGCCCAATTTATATAGCATTGACATGATTTTGTCTTTATCCACTGATGTGAACTGGCAAGGAATTAATGTAATATTTTTTACATATCCCGGCTATAAAATATAATGTATGTAAAGTTGTTTTATTTTTTCATTTTGACAGGAGGATAATTGATTAGATGCTATTGGTATTTTATTTTTCCAATGACACGCTATGCATTGAAAACTAATAATAGTAGATTTTATTAATTAGATAAAATCTTAATGGGTTGAAGTTTGCATATTTTTTCTTTGCCCATTTGAAGACGTTAGTAGGGGTCCTAGCCAAGGCGTTGAATTGCTAGTGGAAACATCTCAAATAATTTAGAGTTGTTTCTCACTCGACCTATGTCAAAATTTGTGCCCCCATAATGTGTGAGCATTGAACATATTGTTGATATGCACTAAAACTAGACTGAATTGTAAGTATGGTAATTACTGTTATTATATATTATTATTGATAAATTAAAAATATTTTAATATTACCATACATGAACATCTAAGTAAGCAAATATGCTTACATTTTATAATGTAAGCACTCCACATAATGCCCAAAGCACTCACAAGATAATATCTTTAGAAGGACCAAAGTGAATTTGATTTCAAAGACCTTACAATGCAAATAACTAGATCAATAATAACTCTACCAAAAACAAAAGTAATTGTTTGATGAACATTATATTTAAAAGCAATTGTTAGAGAAAATTAAAAATATATATATATAGTTCAAACTATGTCCGAGAAAATTAAAAATATATATAGTTCAAACCATGTCACTATCGAAAATATTATGGTCCATATTCTGCGGACTGTGGATGGAGATATTGATGCCAACCACTGCAAATACTTTACCAGTTTGAACATCAAGACTAACAATTCTGAGTAATATATGATGGATGAGTATTTCTATCATACCTAACTTCGTATATCATATATACGGCACAAACCTTAACTCGATATTGCATCAAAATATTTTGTAATGAAATTTATTTGATAATGTTTTATTTAGTTTATAATTTGAAAGGATTATGGAATCTCTATGATTCGAAATCATCTCATGATAATATTGAATTATGGCACTAGTACAAAAAAATGGTAGGACATCTTCAAAAACTTGCATGTTATTCGGTATGTTTGAAGAAATGAAATGAGATTTACAACTAACACATTATCAAAGCTTTACAAGGAAAACGAAAACGTCAATTAAAAAAAATTAAAAGGAGTATAAAACTGATGTATGCTTTCTCCAGAACAAGTAAGATCATTCAAAAACGGAAAATTGATACTCCGTATCACTATTATTAAGTGAAAATTTAATAAAAATAAAGAAACTATATAATGTGAACAGTGATTAATAAATGCAAACGTGTAATTAGCTTAACACCACTAACTCTATATATAGTTAGGTTAGACCCATGCCACAAGGAAACCATTACTCTACTAGCTCATGGGAATAATATTTATGATATCCATCTTGGCCCTCAATGTTCCCTGAAAATCTTGCTAAATTAAACTTCTTCATGAAATCGTAATGTTGTTCTAGATCTAATAATGTATAATTGAATAATTGATAGGACATATTATTTATCCTCATATTATTGAAATAGCTCATTGCAAACCATATGCTCCTCACTAGTTTTTGTCTACTCTTTGATTACAACTTGAACCAACTAATTTATTAAGTTAGACAAATCATTAGTAAGTTGAAAAAAAGTGATATATGAAATTCAATAATCGGCAACTGTTTTCACCTACGATATTTTACTAACATGACCCATGACAATGCCAAGCTGTATGTGCTATAAGTTGACATTTATACTACTAGAGAAAAAGGAAAAAATGACACGCGATTTCGTCTTATTTTGTCCATTTTACCCTAAAATTGACAAAAAACGACGAGATTTCCTTGTCGTTTATATTTCGTCTTATTTGCTCATTTTGTCGTACTTTGACTTTGTTCGTCAAGCGCCAGTTTTCGTCTTATTTCGTCTTTTCTGTATTGTCTTATTTTGTCGTATATACTAAGTAATTAGCAACACTAATTAATTAAAATAACGTCTTATATACTAACAACTTATTGTCGTATTTTGTCTTTAATTTCAAGAGAAATAATAGTTTGTCGTATTTCGTCTTGTATACTCAAAAGATTTTGTCGTTCTTTGTCTTTTCTACCATGTTGAGTTTTGTCGTTTTTCGTCTTATTTGCTTATGAACAGCAAAAAAAATTGCAGGCCCGAAGCTTTTCCACCCGCTTCTAGGCTGCACAACCAGTTTTAATTATGCTAAAAAGCAATTCCAAAATAAGTAAAATCCCTAGATTTAACAAAAACAAATAAGGAAATATAGTTTGGTTACTTAGATTTATAAAATATAAAAAAACAAATTATTATTATTTTTTTTATAAAAACAATAAATTAGTATTAGATGATAATCAAACATAAAATAAACAAATAAAATAAATATCAAGATTGGACACTCACTTTTTATATTGTTGGTAGAAATACCTAGATTTGAACAAAATACAACAAAAATAAATTAGTATTAGATGATAATCGAACATAAAACAAACAAGTAATGAAAATCAAATACAAAATGAAAATGATACCCACTTTTTATATTGTTGGTATGAATATCTAGATTTGTCAAAAACATAAGAATAAAACTAATTAGTATGATATAATAATCAAACATAAAATAAACTTGTAATGAAATTGAAATACAAATAAAAAATTCAAATACCTTTGAAGAATCTGTTTTAGAAAAGGAAATGAAGTAACGAAATAGTTTTCTATATATAGAAAAGGGAGGGAAAAATTCTTAAATTTCAAATTTTCAAATCTTGTCGTTCTTTGTCTTATTTGATGTTTAAAATTTTCATTTTTCCGCCAAAAATTTCATAAGTTCCCACCCAAACATTTCAAAATAATTTCAAACTCGTCGTTCTTTGTCTTATTTGATATTTAATAATTTCATTTTCCGCCAAAAATTTCATAAGCTCCCATCCAAAAATTCAAAATGATTTCAAACTCTTCGTTCTTTGTCCTAAATATAAGATGCAAAAAAGATAAAGATGTGCATTTTATCTTTATTTCTTGTTATATAATATTTTATTACACTTTCAACAATGATCATGTTAAAAAATTTGATGTGATTATCGAGTCACTTGTACAGAAAAATGATCAAACTATCATTATAAATTCATTATCATTTCTTTTTAAATATGTGTAGGCATTTAGGACTAAGCGAGACATAGTTGATTAGAACTCACTACTGAGACATCAGATCATATAATGACATAATAGATGAATCGTACAAATTCAAAAGAAATAACATCATATGAAAGATGATGTGAATAGTTTCTTAATGTATTCAAATTAGTCCCTAATGGTTCAAACAACAAGGTAAAATATAATAATCTTTGTCAAATATATAAGACGAACAATGACTAAATTTAAGCATTTCGTCATTCTTTGTCTTAAATATATGACGAAAAAGGACAAAAATGTGCATTTTGTCTTTTTTCGTCTTTGTTTCTTGTTATATAATATTTTATTACTCTTTGTTAAATAATTTGATGTGATTGTTGAATCACTTATACAAGAAAATGATCAAACTATCATTACAAATTCATTATCAACTCTTTTTAAATATGTGATGTGGATTTACGACAAATGCAAGACATAGTTGATTAGAACTTACTACCGAGACATTAGATCATATAATGAAGTAATAGATGAATCGTACCAATTCCAAAGAACTAACATCATATGAAAGATTATGTGAATAGTTTCATAATATATTCAAATGGATTACTAATTGCTCAAACAACAAGGTAAAATATAGAAGTCTTTGTCAAACATATAAGACGAAAAACGACTAAATTTAAGCATTTCGTTGTTCTTTGTCCTAAATAAACGACTAAATTTAAGCATTTCGACGAAAAAAGACAAATATGTGCATTTTGTCTCTTTTCATCTTTGTTTCTTGTTATATACTCCCTCCGATTTTTTTAGTTGTCATTCTAGCATAATAAATTGTGCTTTTACATTTTCAATGTACTTTTTGACTAATTTTTCTATTGAACTTGTCAACCAACCATTGATATAATTTTAATTAATTGACATTTTATATTTTCAATGCACATTTTGACTAATTTTATTTTGTCTTAATAGTTGTGCAAAAGTCTAAGTAAAAAAGACCGGAGGGAGTAATATTTTATCCTAAATTTGATGTGATTGTTGAGACACTTATACAAAAAAATGATCAAACTACCATTACAAATTCATTATCAATTCTTTTTAAATATGTGATATGAATTTATGAATCTTTATCAAACGTATAAGACCAAAAACGACAAAATAGTTTTCAATATAAGACCAAATAAGACGAAGTTGTCGCTGCCTTAAATAATAACATCATTGCTGTGTTCGAACGGGGCGGGAAGTGGGGGGGTCTGAAAGGATCAAGAAGTTAAGAGTTTTGGGGGAGGGTTAAAACTGCTAACATAATACTAGGTTAAAAAATACACCCATTTAAATACGACGAATATATTTTTTTTGTTTTTTTCATTATTCGTCTTATTTAACCCCGTAAAAAAATTTCAATTACATTTTTTACTTCTATAAATGCTTAATTAATCATGTTTCGTCTTATTTTGTCGTATAAACCATGTAAAAAAATCTTAATTATGTTTATTTATAGTTAAAAATTATTAATTACAAACCAACAACGGCTAAATATTCATAATAGTCGAGATTAATTGCAAAAAATCTTTTATTTCCTTCCTATGATTTAATGCTTATTTTCATATAGTATCGACAAAAGGACGATATGAAACTTACTTATGTTGTAATTTTTTCTAGTTAATACAAAGATAAAATACGACGAATTCGTCATTTTTCGTCTTTTTTGCTCAACCAAAATTTGCAAAACACTGGTCCAACCATTTCTCGTCCTTCTTTGTCGCGGTTGTCTCGCTCAGAAGATAAATGGCGAAGTTTATATCTCGGCCCTTTTTGGTACCTTTACGCTTAGATTCCATCTTCTCGATGATCTCCTACAAGCCAAAACATTCCCTTTTCCAATTTCTCCTTTCTAGGAAATGACTCAGACCAACTCCAATATGGAATATTTGGAGAGGTATTTGCATACAATAGGAAGTAATTGATAGGATAAAGTTTTTGTTGATTTTTGAAGAGTTATTGAATAATTCTTGAATGATTCTGAAAATAAAAATAAAGCAGCCAACCAGAGCAAGACACGCCGCTTCCTATCGGGCGCGTGTGCTGGGGTTGTAAAGTTTTGCTGCATGACGTGTCACCAGGTTTTTGGACCATTCAATTTTTGCGTTTATCTTCCTATTTAATTGACGTTTTTGACATATTATTTTATCGAATTTAATTTTTTTTACACCAATATTTTTTATTTTTCAACATATATAAATAAAGATTAGGTTTGTTTGATTTGGATACCAAAAAAAATTCTAATTTTCTCTCTTTATCATTAAAAAATAATGAAATAATACGCAATCTATAATTTTGTTATAAATGACGCTAAGCTGCGAGATAAAGTGGAATAACTTTTTGAAATTCTTATATTGTAGAGTATAAAATATTTGTGAGATATTTGATGAGATGGAGGAAGAATAATATGATGTGACATGAAATATTTAGGAGATAAATTATCTCCTATTGAAGATTGTTGATAAGAATGATAGAGTAACAAATTATATCAATAAACTCATGAAATATATGGGCAAACTAGCTCCATATTTATAGGTACAATATCAAATACTTATAGACACATTAACTTGATATTCAAGTTATTAATAAACTAATAATAATACACACTACTAATGATATCTTCCGGATCCACTTCAATACCTCCTCAAGCTTGGAGTACGAATATCGAAATGTCCAACTTGAAAAATAAGATTTCGGGTTTGATAAAAAATATTCTAGATCTTCATAAAACTTCTTCATCCATTACTCTATCACTTTCCTCAAACTCACGACAATTTAATAGAATTCAAGCAAGTGCTTGCAACAATAAGAAACATCGGGCAGATATACATCACGGACCATCAACGAAGTCGAAAAATAAGCGGATCGAACCAAAATCAAACACTAAAACATTGGCGGAAGAACATATCGCCAGAGAACCAACACCAAAACACGGGCGGAAGGGACACGCTAAAGAACCAAAATACTTAAACATCAGCGGAGAACATCATCAAATGACCAAATATGTATCACATGTAAACGCCATTCTTTCGAACTCAATACAATACATCATAACTCGCACATGCACAAAAGTCTAGTCCAAATGAAGTAGAATCAATTAATCTTTCCAACATGGAAAAGCCAATAACCTAAACTCAACTAGTATTTTCTAATTGGTCACAACAAAACAAAAAATATCTTTCAGACGAACGCCATCGCCAAAACTTCATCAACCATGTATTTAACGTCATTGACAGCACTCATCAACCAATAACTCGAGTCGCCATAACAACGCCCACTAACCAACCAATAACTGTCGCCGATAACACCATCTAATTGACATCAAGAATTCGGATTGCCGAAAACCAAAAATATCTAATTACAAAAACATTGCCAAAGAATAAACTGAAGCAATAACGGCTCCATAAGACAAATTATCCAAGTCTAGCATACCACAAGCTGATGGAAATAATATATAGTCCGTATATTTTTTCTTTATGTGCCTTCCTTTCCTTTCTTTTGGAATGAACCAATCACGGCCCTGCATCTTGTTGACCGTGAAAGTGGGAAGAAGTCCACGCTTATTTGATGCAAGCACTATCACCAAAATCCACATAATCAACCAAATTATCATTGTCAATCATCCCGTTATTGTTTGATATACCTCTTTTATTTTTTGTTTATATTTTTTTTCTTTTTGTTTTTAAACACAGAATCAATATTGTTTTCGAAATAAACATAAATACTAGGTGTTGAAAATAAATACGGATGTCTCAAGAAGCAGAAAAACACAAAAAAAATAATATGAATTTTGACGGAAAAACAACTAGTTTATAACCCGCCCGGTGAGTATCACATAGTAAAACCCAATCGGCAAAAGCAACGGAATTATATTTAGTCCTCAAGAACGGATAGGTCAGAGGGAACTAATCAGAGAAAATGTGAACTATACAACAAAACTTTACAAGTTAAAACAATAATAAAACTCATACGAATGAAACGATTACAAAGCGAGACAAAACAATTACAACGAAATGAAACCGATGGAGTCACAAGCATAACGCTTTCCTTAAAACTTATTCGACCTCTTCCCTCAAAAGCAAGGACTACTGCAGACGCACGCTCCTGTGATGTGTCCACCTCACGATCGGCTTCACTCAAAGACTATGAACCATCGACGAACCGCCTACGAGCTGGAAAGTATCATCACTTGGACGTAAAAGGCAATGAAAAGAGACGGAGCTCTCGGATTTTTGTGAACTGCGGTGTTTTTTTTTCTTGTGTTGTGGCTGGCGGATTTTCTTCAAGAATATGTAGGCCGCCGCTAACCAAAACGCTCGCATTAGCGTGCACTAAACAATTCTTAACGAGCAAATAAAAAACATATAATCGCCATTTGATTTGAATGCCAAATCAAATTCCATTTTTTAAGCTCAAATGCAAACCGAACTCAATCGAAGCAAAAGTTGGCTCGCATGAACCCCCCCTTCGAACCAGACTGTGTCCGCAAGTCGCACACACGCACCTGGTTTCACAATTTCCGAGCCACTACTCCCCGGATTTGTACACCAAGGGCGTATTTTTGCATAAGTAATCAATCACATTATTAAAGCTATTAGGAGCCTTACTTATAAAGTGTTACTCTCCCACACTCTCATCCAATGTGGTACAACACAATTTTTCAAACTTTATGGTTTGATCTCATCTTTGCGCAAGCTCATCGAATAATAATAACGTAGAAAATTTTGGATTCACAACGCCTAATATCTTTTTATATCAAACATCCCCCACATGAATCAAAATTGTATTCAAACAAAATCAATACGAAACTAATATCCCCACAGATACAATTAAAAAGATTTGACTAGATAATCGGTGATAAGAACAACGACCGATTCCCGGATGTGATGCGTGAGCGCTACGGGCCTTGGAACCTTCCCTTATGTACATAGCCATCTTCACCACCGTACATAGTTAAATCAATGATAAATCGGTTCCATTTATTATGCCCGCTGCGATTAATCACAGTAGCACCATTTACCAAATAAGCAATTATTATTCTAACTTAGTGTTCAACTTAGTAATTCTATATTACTAATGTGGTTCTCATGATAATTTATGCTATGAGTATTGTTAGATCTACTATTAATCGTTATAATAATAAGAATCGTCAATTATTATTATTATACAACTTACTATTATCCGAGCCTGTGGGCGTCACACACATACATCGACGCTTTTGAGTTATATTTCAGCGTATGAAATTAAGAGAACTATATAATTGAGAAATGTATTTCACTATGCGGTTCTACATTTTGTGTAGAATATCGATTGAACAAATAGAATCAATTAAATAGTTATTTAATTGGTTCGAGTAATTTTAGTATTTATTCGTAACTTGAAAGATTATTGATATTGACTCATTACTATTTAATTAGCTTAATTAAATAGTTCAACTCATTAACAACTCATTAGTGTCTTAACGGTAACTAATAGAGTTAATCTAGTCAAGCTAATACTTTAACGGGTCGCTTATCTATTGCTTTAACCTAACCCTATATAAGCAAACTTTAGGGTTTTTGTCATCATAAGTTTTGTGTGCAACTTTTCACCAAAACCCTAGTAGCCCCTTTGGCCGAAATTCTCCCAAGTTTTTGGGGTTTTTCTGCATTTGCTCATCCTGCTTACTGAAGATAGACACTGATTCAACCCCTCCTCTCGCGTGACTAATCTGTAGATATCATACGATTGATATTACAACAAGGAGTCGAGGAAGCCACCACGCTAGAATTTGAAGCTCAAGGTGGATTTTGGTGGAATTTACTCCGCCGCACCGTAAGTCCTCCTCGCTCATATATTTAATTATATGTTTTTAGAGCAAATAACGTGTGATGCACTTTAAAGATCCCCGAACTATGGATTTGTATTTATACTCATATATCCATAGTAATTTTCTTCACATAGTAGACGCGTTGTCTTGAACTAATCTCGCTTGGTAGCAAATGATGACATATTTCACACTGTGTCTCGACCCCGACTTCAGACGCTTCTCACTATCATACCGGGTTAAAGCCTTGGACACATGCCTGGTTCTGTGAGTTGTCGTCAAGAAATGCACCCTCCGAACATTTCTCTTCTAAAGCGGCCCCTTACTTTAGCTCACATAGGTGACTCCTCATATTCTTTTGAGTAACCCGCGCTTACTCCTTTCTTCCAAGATCTCATGTAGTCATTAAAAGCATAAATTTTAACCTTACCCTCAAGGGTATCATCAAGCCATCTAGGAAACAGTGTGAAATCCCCCACGCATCTACTAATATACATGAGCCGCTTGTCCCTTGAACTCGAATCTTGGATCTCCAACCAACAAGGTAGGTTGCTCATTCGTATTTTTCTCGCGGTTTTCAAATCCCATTCCTTTCGATGAATTCTCAACTAGTTCTTTTCTTAACCCCTTGGTCAATGGATCCGCTATGTTATCCTTTGATCTTACATGATCAACAGTGATAACTCCAGTTGAGAGTAATTGTCTAATGGTATTATGTCGTCGACGAATGTGTCTCGACTTACCATTATATAAGCTGTCATGAGCCCCTCCCAATCGGGCACTCATTGTCACAATATAAATTGGAGGCGCTCGGGTTTTTCCCACTCCCGAATATCCTCAAGAAATTGCTTTAATCCATTCGGCTTCTTCCTCACACTCTTTGCTCCTAAGGCAATGAACTCGCATCTATCGTGATCTCGCAATTAACGCCATGAGGACTTCCAATGCATTAATACCAGACCGCCTAAAAGTTAACACATATCCACTAGTAGCCATTGAATCACCGCATTGAGATCCAATTTGCATCCGTAAATTCTCAAGTATAGCCGATAACGCGTATAGTGCAACCCAGACCCGAGTAATGCCTCAAGTACTTAAGTACTCGTACCATAGCTTCCCAATGATCGCTACTCAGATTACTTGTATATCTACTCAATTTGGTTACTGAATAAGCTATATCCAGTCTAGTACAACTCATCAAGTACATCAAACTCCCAATTTCTTGAGAATACTCAAGTTGAGACACACTTTCCTTTTTATTATTCGAGAGGTATCGATGCTCATCCACTGGAGTCGACATTCTCCCAAATCATCTCAAAACCCTAAACAATTCTTACCGACATAGCGCTGACGGGGTTAACATCAGACCATTAGAGTTCTTACAACACGATTCCCAAAATTAGATTCGCTTTTGTCCCATGTCCTTTATGTCAAACTTGGAGTTCAACATATCTTTGGTGGATCAATCACCTTTGATCGCTACCAACAACGAAAGCATTGCCATCCACATACAAAGTTAGAAAGAATTACATATCCCTCTCTAGTGGATTTCACATAAACACACTTGTCACACTCATTGATTTTAAATCCACTCAAAAGTACTGTCTTGTCAAACTTCTCATGCCATTGTTTAGGCGCTTGTTTTAACCCATACAAAGATTTGACAAGCTCTATTATTACTTTTCCTCTTTATCTGAACTATAAAACCCTCAGTTGTTCTATATAAATTTCTTCATCTAATTCTCCGCTTAAGAAAGTTATTTTTACATCCATTTGATGTACATCTAAATTGGCAAGAAGCATAACGTCGATAATCCTAATGGACGTTATCCTTGAAACACGGGAGAATAAGTATCAAAATAGTCTAGTCCTTCTTTTTGTCTATTCCCACAAATGACTAGTCTACTTTTGTACTTATCTATCGTCCCATCAGCTTTCATTTTCCTCTTAAAAATCCATTTGGATTTTAAAGCCTTACATCCTGGCGGAAGATCCACCAATTCCCAAGTGTGATTCGCAAAATCAATCAACTTCACTGTGATGTTTCTTCCAAAGCCGACCATCGCTTGAACCGACAAATTCTCTGGTAAGCCTCGAGGTTCACTCAAGCATATACGTTACAAAACCTAACCAAAAGACTTCGACACGTGCCCTTTTACTACGTCGAGGTTCTTCGTCCTCAACTTCCTTACTTACTCATCCATACCTCGCATCGACACTACCCCTCGTGTGTCTGCGTGTCCTTTTAGATGTCGAAGCACCTTCATTAGATTTCATCGGAAAGACATGTTCTAAGAACATTCCGAGACTCTAATATTGTTGTATTCTTGTTCACTCGTGAATTGTCACTCTTATGAACAAAGAAATCGATACGCATTACTATTTTGAGCATATCCACAAAGATCAGATCAACCGCTTTAGGACCACAGTCATCTCTGCTTAAAGAGGAGGTAACATGACCTTCGCCAAATTCCCCACACCTCGAAGATGTTTAGGTTGGTGCTCTACTCAACAATTCAAATGGGGTTTTATCCTCATTTAATCCAGGAATTTTGTTCAAGCAGTAGTTAGCCGTCAAAGACGCCTCCCCACATTCCTTAAGGTAAGCCTGAACTCATCAAGAAGGCATTCATCATCTCTTTCAATGATTGGTTTTTCCTTTCAGCAATCCCGTTCGATAGAGGTGAATATGGTGGTGTCACTTCGTGAACGATACCACGCCGTAACAAAATCAATTAAATGTGCGAGACATACTACCACCTCTATCACTGCATCTTCATTTTTATCTTTTTCTGCTGATTTTCAACTTCTTCTTTGTAAAGTGCAAACTTATAGATTGCGTCATTTTTTCTTTTCATCAAGTATACATAGCAAAAACTTTGTGCAATCATCTACAAAGGTGATAAAATACTCATTTCCACCTTTGGATTGAATTGGGATCATATCACAGACGTCACTGTGAACAAGATCGAGAGGCTTATTATTTCTAACCACGGTTGGAATTGTTGCTCTCGTCGATTTTGCTTCAACACACGTTTCACACTTGTAATTCTTATCGATAAATTCATTAGGTAATGCGATTTTAACTTGACTATTCTTCTCTAAAGAATTAGAGTTCACATGTCCTAACCTACTATGCCATAAATTAGAGTACTCCGCTGCAAACATAGGCAATATTATTTTTATTCATCTTGTTTGTAACTATTACATTCATTTTGAAAGACCATTTAACATTACAGCTTTTTCCAAAGAAACATGTCCGACTTAGAAAGTATAACTTTATCAGACTCCAATTACAAGTTTAAACCCATAAGCTCATAAGTAAAGAACCGGCATACGTTGTTCTTCCTAAGTTCTCGGGGACATACGTAACATTCCTTCAACGTGACTTCCTTCCCTCGAAGTCATTCTCAAAGCACTGCCCGCCTCTTCTCCCTCAATGTTGGAGGTCGCACTATTCTCCATGTACATCTTCGCACCACTCGCAAGTGGCTTCGAAAAGAGTGTGTTGGATCTTTGACCAACAAACACGCCCTAGTAAAGACCGGTATCGATCCACCACTCTTGTGGGTTCGTGCCCACAAAGTTCACCTCAGAAATCACAGCCGACAAGTTGATCTCGTCTGATTCTTTGGTGACCATATTCGCCATCTTTTTCCCATTGTTACTTCTCTTGGCCAGTTTACACTCGAAGGACTTATGACCACGTTTGTTACAATTGTAACACACCCCATCAAAAGCCTTGAAGGAATTCCCTTGAGAAGACGAACCGCTTTTCTTGAAACTGTTTCCCTTAGGTGCAAAATCATTCTTCTTCTTCCCCTTGAAAGACCTCGAAGAAGACCCAAATTCCACAACATTCACCTTAGACTCCCCCGCAGAGGAGTTGGGATAAACAGTCACAATCCCAGCCTTCCTATTGCCCTCTTCTATTCTCAAGCGAACAGATAATTGCAACATGTTCATATCCTTTCGCTTGTGCTTCAAATAGTTCTTGAAGTCTATCCAAGATGGTGGCAATTTCGACATCATAAAGAACCTTGAACATTTCGTTCAAGACCATTCCTTCAACTCGCTCGTGGAAGACAACCTCAAGTTCTCGAACCGATCATCCAACGATTTTTCATCCACCATTTTATAGTACGCAATCTTCCCACAATAAATTTCTTGAACCCGCATTCGAAGTCTTATACTTGAACTCAACTGCGCCCTAACATCAAGCTAGAGTAGCGTATGTTTTATATACACTATACAAATCATCCGACAAATAAGTCAACAAATAATTAAGTAATTAAATAATCGAGGTCTCCGTGAGCCCAATCACACCAAACTCCAAACACCATCATCTTGAACCGTGAGGAGGTTCCTCAAATCCAAGAACCATTGGTAGTTCAAGGTCGTAGATAGAACATCACTGCTTTCCACCTTTGAAATTCTCGTCCGGAAAACTGGGGGCTTAGGTTACCAGAGCCGCATCACAGAACATTTCGAGGTCGGTGAGGCAATGTAACTGGTAGCAAAAAGCCGTGAACAATTTCGAACACCACCACTGGTAGCAAATACCGGAAGAACTGCAAACCGGTATTCTCAGAACATAGGGAGGAAGCCACGACTTCGACAAAGCGTCGGAACAGTTTGACAATCAACACCACCATCCGAAACCCCACTGACCACGACCGGAAAATTCTGACCATCACTCGCATTCACCATAGTTGTATCAACATTGGATTCCATAGCAAAGGTGTTGTGTGTAGCTCCGATCGAATACGTTTTAAGCTGTAGGGAACTAACAGAGAACACGGAACTATACAACAAGACTTTGCAAATAAACAATACAATACTCATACGAAATGAAACGATTATAAAGCGGTACAACCAATTACAACGTAAATGAAACCAGATGGAGTCACGTTTACAACGCTTCCTTAAACGTATTCTCGACCTCTTTCCCTCGGTGCTATGATCTATTGCAGACGACGCCTCTGGTGATAAACACTCTATCGGCTTCACTAGCACTATGAACCGATCGATTTAACCGCCACGAGCTCGAGTATCACTTGGACAGAAAAGCAATGAAAAGCAGAGCATGGAGCTCTTGGATTTTTTGTGAACCGTGTGTTTTTTTTTTTTTTCTTGTGTTGCGGCCGATGGATTTTCTTCAAGAATATGTGTAGGTCAGCCGCTAACCAAAACGCTCGTATTAAGGTGCACTAAACACCCTTAATGAGCAAATAAAACGTATACCGCCATTTGATTTGAATGCCAACCAAATTCTCGATTTCAAGTTTGAAATGCGGGTAAACCGACCTCTAATTTAAAGCAAAAGTTGGCTCGCACGACTCTTTTCGGAATCGCATTCATGTCTCGCAGTCGTGACACACGCACTTCTGGCTCACCTCCGAGCTCATTTACCCCGGATTTCGCACTTCGGCGCGAGTAGACATTTTACACAAGAGTCAATCACATTACTACTAGGGAGCCTTTACTTATAAAGTGTCACTCTCCACACTCTCAAGCAACGGGTACCGACGATTTTTCAAACTTTATGGTTTGATCCCATCTTTGCGCAAAGCCTCACTGACACAATAAACGGTATAAAGCAGAAATTTCGATTCACAACGCCTAATATTATTTATATCCAACATAGGCTCTGATACCATGATAAGAATGATAGAGTAATATAAATTATATTGAATAAACTCATGAAATATATGGGCAAACTAGCTCCATATTTATAGGTACAATATCAAATACTTATAATAATAATATTAACTTGATATTCAAGTTATTACTAAAATTAATATGATAATAATAATAATTAATACTAATGATATCTTCCTGATCCATCTCAATAAATTGGCCTTATACAAATTGATTGAATAAAGTTGTTGAAAATTGGGGGAGGATGGACAAATTATTGCCCTTTGGATTTCTATGTTTCATAATGATTCATGGTTGTGAGAAAAAATACTTTCTCTGTTCATTTTAAGCTGTCTTTTTAATCATTTGCATATAAATTAAGCAAATGAAAAAGTAGTCAAAAAGTAAATTAAAAATGTAAAATGATAATTAATTGAAACTATATCATTGGTTGGTTGATAATTTAATAGTAAAAAGTAAATAAAAAGTACATTGAAAATATAATTATAATTTTTAATACTAGAAAGACAACTAATTTGAAATAAAAAAATTTATCTAGAAAAACAAGTAAATAGGAACAGAGAGAGTATGTAATCATGTACTGTTCATGCGTGACGGATTGGAGAATTTGATTGACGTGAGTAAACAAAATTTGAGAAGTTACTGGATTTGAAACTTATTGCGCTAATTATGAAAAAGAAAATAAAGTACAATATTATCCCACAAAGTGGACGGGGTCGGACTAAAACAAATTGTACAATTTTTAAAATCCCAACATTTGAATATCCTAGTGATAAAAATACAAGAGGCACCAAACTCCTGCGCCTCGTATCTTATCGTGATTTAACCGGTGACAAACTATAGGTCCGGGTGTGAGTAGTCTTGTTGGTGGACCGGGCGAACCGGAAACTGGTCCGGAACCGACCCGGTCGATCCGGTCCGAAAAGCCACCCGAAGTTGATTCATACTTTAATTAGTTTAATTCATGTAAATGTGTTTGATTTTTTGTGTATTAGGTTTCAAATTGTTCTTTAATTTTTGTGTTATTAACTTATTATTTTCGGTTTTGGAGTTCAAATTTCGGTTTCGGATACGAGTTCAGTTTTGAATATCCGGTTTCGGTTTTGGATAATACCGGACCGGACCGGTTCTGGATAACCAAATTTAATTTCGGTACGGTCGATGGACCGAAACCAAGACCGATCCGGTTCCGATTTGGCTGAAAACCGGTCCGAACCGAACCGACATCACTTGGTGTGAGGTTCTCTATGGGGTGCGGTTATCGACCTCAGAGTCATCAGAGTCATTATATGTATATGTTTATTAAATCATGAATAAAGATTGGCAATGTACAATACTAAATTAAAAGATAAATTAGAATATACTGTAATAAACTCAAATCCCTCCTAATAATCAATTAATGGATATAATCTTTGACCTACCTAACAAGATGAAAACCTAAGGCAAAGTTCTTCATGATAATTTGTTCTTATTAGCTGTCTCTATACGGCAATAATTGACAAGATTAGCAAAGTAGCATTTCGAAGCAAAAAAAGGATAATTAATTGACAATTTTGAGTGTATGTATGACTTAAAGAGGGAGTATTCATTTACTTTACCTTTCCTTTTCGGCCTCTTTACGCGATATAACACTCAATTTTCAACTATGAAATGAAGGAATCTTATGGTAACTCGTTTTGTTAAAGCTGTACTTTGAATTTTGTAGATATATATATCATACATCGAGGATCCCAATAGTGTCATGCTGTAACACTCAATAATAACATCTAGAATCTCAAAAGATAATTAAATGATAGATATAAGGAATTGATTTGGTATTTGTATTGTTTTATGAGTAAATTTACACTAGCTATCGGTGCACAGTCCAGCCTGTGTCAATTCAATCGTCATTTTTAATAATTTTTCTTTTTGAAATTGCTAGTATAATATATTCAGTTTATGAAAGTAACACCAACTTAAAAATAAATAAATGATCACCAAAATTTATTGATATGTGGTGTTTGCTCACTTTTACCTTATTGCAATACGAATTCACTGTATCCATACTTTCAATAAATCTCATAAATATAAATTGGTAGTTGTGTTCATCCGTATGTCGCCATAAAATATTAAATATGGATAAAGTGGAAAATGAATTTTGAGTAGTAATTATTTTTTAGTAGTAGTTATTTTTTAATAGTGACATATAAAGTGGAAATGAGTTTTAGTAGTAGTTATTTTTTGTTAGAATAAGGGTATTTTAGATAATTCACAAAATATCATATAAATAATGTGTTAATTTTAATCTTAGACATTATATATGATATAAATATTAAAATAGAGTCATAGAGGTAACACTTGTTCTTAAAAAAATCTAGAAAAATTGTTGATCAAAGATACAATCTATGCTGTCACATATATGATGACTACATAATTTGGCATAAACGATCCCTATTCTCATATTCAAGAAAGGTTTGATCAAACAGTTTAAGTAACATAATTATGACTTCGTACTAATTAGAATCAATTCAATTTTCCAAATATGCAAATAAAGCTTCAACATAAAAATTATGTCCATGTTATTGTATGAATACATTGTATGATATACGGAGTATATATTAATGCGTCATAATATGAGATGACAATTGAATATGGATAGTAAACCTAGCTCCCTCATAATTTGGGAAGGAGGTAGTAATTTTTTTAAGAAAGTTCAATCTTATCCACCTATGTTAGAGGTCTTTTGATTAGGCGGGTTGTAAATTGAGGGATGTGAGTAGTTTTGGGAGAGGACTAACAGGATACGAAATCAGAAGATTGACTCATCCTTTCTTTTTTTTTTCTTTTCTTTTATAGGTCGTTGGGTGTCTGAGTCTGATAGCCGACCAAGTAGAAAATTGACCCATCCTTCCGAGGATCGAACCTTCACTAAGGTAGGTCGTAGTAATTACAATCTCAAGAGTAGACGTGGCTAACGAACCGGCCCTACCTGGCCGTCCGGGGGGGCGGGTCCACTTATTGGTTCGAATTCGGCCCCGGCCTACTAGGCCCACGAACGGCCCCCGGTCCGTTAAGAAGTGGGACGGACGGGGGCCAAGGGATTGGGCCCCAGGCCCAAGCCCGGTTCGAGCCCATCCAAAATTCGGTGGGTATTCGGCCCGGGCCCGGTTCGAGGCCCCTTACAAACGTGGTACCGTTTAATATTAACGGTACCACGTTAATACCAGAAGTAATGCCATAATCTGAGATAAGCGTGGTACCGTTCCAATGTAAACGGTACCACGTTTGTAGCAGAAAAAAGAGCATAAACCTGCAGAATGCAAAGCCTTTACCATTGTTTTCCTAACACATTAAAACCACAAGTCGACAACACTCAAGCACAACATAAATTAACATTAAAACCTGCTTAAAAACATTCACAACATAACAAACTATTGAGCAAATCCATATTAAAACGTACGACAAACATAGTTAAAACATAACAATAGTAACATAAACATTGTTCGAACGTACGACAAACTAAGCTTAGATGAAACTAACAAAGTGCAAACATAACACGAAAAGTAAATCGTTCAAACATCAAAGTATATAAATGAAAACATTATTCAATAACCATTACATCATAGATGAGAAAACATAAACACATTCTTTCATGTATTTCTTCACTTTCTTCTTTAGTAGGGGTTGCTGGCGGTGGTGGAGGAGGTGGGGCATCATCTCGAGTCTCAATAGGGGTTGCTGGAGGTGGTGGATATGGAGCTAAATGTGAAACGATCATCTGCATCGTGTTGTGCATCCTACCCATATGGATCCTCATCGCCGTCATCTCGTTCAACATCCTCTCCTCCTTGTCCTTCATCACATCGATCTCCGTGCGCAACCCGGTTATCTCCGTCTTCATCCTGTTCACCTCATTCTTCAATAATATGTTCTCGTCAAGCAACTTCTTCAAAGTATCAACTAGGAACTCCGTGGTGCCAACATCGGGCCCTGTCGGTTGTTGCGAGGTGGATGCCTCAATTTGAGGAAATGGATAGATCTCCTCCCCGCCGGTACTTGGTACCCACCCTATTGGCGCCGACTTCGGGGCTTTACATCCGTTGTACTTCCAAACTTCGTTCCTCACTAACTCATATTGCTCATAAATCTCCCACTTAGAACGCAATGCCTTATCCCACAAATACACTTCAAATTTAGCCAATGAGAATTTTTCTATCATTGAGTTCTTCCTAATATCAAGCTTACGACATTCTAAAACAGGGACTCCTTTGACATTCACCAACAAATACGATAGAATCATGCCATATTGTGGTGCCTTATTTTTATGATAGAAAATGTGTTATAGGATAATATGAGGATAGTTAACCTTCTCCTCATTCAAGAGAGCCCAAGTAGCCAACATTTGTATTGCGCTAAGTTTTGTGGCTTGACTAGTTGTGGGAAATAAATTCCTTGAACCACTTTTGACACAAACGTTGTCGCCCCATTTAAATTGTACTTATAAAATAACTTAGGATTGATGGCTCTACGATTATTGTTTAAAATCTTAGCACAATCTACTTCTCCGATAGGCCAATTCACACACCACCCCCTTGTCGGATAATCTTCAACACAACTTACGTCCTCATGCCTGGTCATACTAAATAAGGCTGTCAAATCTTCCTCGGTTATCATCTCTTTTACACCATTGACATTAAAAGTGAGTCCTATCATAGGGTCACCATTTCTATATTTGCTTTACGATCCATTCCCATGGACTTATAGAATTGCATAACTATATCCGGATACCATTCACTAGAAACGTGCAAAATTTACTAAGATTAGCCTCATCTAGATAATGGAACAAGAGATTACCGGTAATGTTTGATCTCGGCTTCATCGAGGTACATGCCTTGTCTTGCATTTGTGCCACTACTTTCTACAACCTTAAAACCCTCATTTTCGGCCTCCTCGACTTCTTGTTGTGGTTCTTGTTCTGGTTCTTCTTATTCGTCAACGTGCCCACGTTTAGGCCTCTTGTTGCGTCCTCGTTGACCTCGTGCCTCATCTTGACCTTGTGTGGATGATTGCCCATTTTTTATGATTTTTGTGGTGCCATTTTAAAGTTGAAGTTTAAATCAACAATAATAGGTTAGTAAATAGAAGTTAAATTTGTGAGATAGAAGTTGAATTTTGGAATTTGGAAGTTGAATTTGTGAGATAGAACTTGAATTTGTGTTTTGGAAGTTTAATTTGTGAGAAAGAAGTTGAAAAATCACGCCTCATGAAACCCTTATCTGATATAAACGTGGTACCGTTTGCATCCAACGGTACCACGTTTCACTTGCCGAGAGCATGCTAAAAAGTTAGTTTTTTTCGACTTAAACATGGTACCGTTTTGCACCAACGGTACCGCGTTAGTATATCCAACGGTGGGACGTTATATATTTAATGGTGAGACGTTTAACTTCCAGGGTGCAAAAGTTAAAATGTTCAATTTTATTGTCTTAGGCGTGGTACCGTTTAATAATAATGGTACCACGCTTGAATAAAACGTGGGACCGTTGATTAGGAGGTGATCAGACGTTTTAATGGCATAGAAGGTATTAAAAATATATACACTTGTAATTTTTTTTAATGATAATCAAACGTGAAACAAATTGAATATTTTATTATTACGTCGTTTACAGTTTATAATCGTGCGGGCCAGGAGTTTACATGAGTTCCCTTCGGATTCTTCTTACTACAATACAAATTATACAAAGCTAATAATCATTATAAACTAATTCATCTTCGGACTCTTGTTGGTCGGAATCGATGTCATCGTCTAATGTGTTGCTCTCTTCTTCCTCAATTTCTTCCTCAATGTCACTAAAAACGTCGAACATATCTTTTCGATTTTTTTCTATGAGTGTATTTTTGTGTTGCATCCTATGCTCGACGGCGAATTGATACAAACACATCCTTCAACCCGGTCCGTCAGACCAAGAAGTTGATCCTACATTCCTACCCAACTCTTGTACCTGTCCAGATCAACTGGGCCTCATTGGAAACCACCTCATAACGTATGGTTTAAATTAATACATCACTTTTTAAATAATCAATTGTTAAATACAGTATAAAGTTTATTTTCGAAATGTGATAATGTAATACTGAGTATATTGAAACTGATGAAGTAATTACTAATTATTACTGTATTTATAATACTACATTACTACAAATGTCAAATGTGTAACAGCTATGGATACTTAAAATTGATAACACAATAGTTATAACTGGAGAATAAATTTTAATCTCTCCAATCCTTAAAAGTTTGTGTAGTTTTAAATGTTTAAAAATTTAATTGTTGATTTTCAATATACTTTATTATTAGCATGATATATTTTGATAAAAAAATATTAAAATATAATATTCTAGATAAACTTTACGTGATAATTTAAATCTATCTGTGAATTATTTTCAGTTATTGAAAATTAAATTGGATAATTTTTTTGATATATATGATTACTAAATGACTAAATATAAGAGATATAATAGGCTTGAAAGAGTAAAAATCGGCAAATCAGTAGTAATAGATACATTTTCAGTTGCTTTGTTATGACTCAATCGTCTTCCATTTTTTTCCAATCCCACAAGACTCCATCAACTAGAGAACACTGATCACTTGAATTCTGAATCTCTTGATCTTGGTAACTTCTTCAACCTTTTATCCTTTACTATTCTCTATGCTTAGTTGATCATGCAAATGTTTGTTTATTTATATGTATAATTTTTGTTAGTACTTTGAATAATTGGCAAACTTGAACCAATTGGAAAAAGTATAATTATGGGCAGTGCAAAATATCATAGCAGGTGTTTATGCATTGATGTAATTTATGCTCATTTTATTTATTCTCATAGAACATATACTCCCTTCGTCACATGCAGATTGCCCATTTTTGAAGTTTGGTGATTAACGTTTTGAATTTTGGACTCAATTATGTATATATGTGTTGTATATACTTGAAAAAAAAAATTTGAAATTTTTAATGTACTTTATTGTTAACAAGATAATTTTAATTCAAATAAAAATTATGTCCGTCAATTAAGGCACCAAAATTTGTCTTTAACCATTGAAAACCAAATTAGACAATCATGATGGGATAGAGGGAGTTATACAGTTCTACTGTGCTAATTTGTGCATATGATTTTTAGCAAAAGTTGTAGACGTTCTAAAAAGAAAGCATTTTTAAGTCATGATGCTGTGATTTCTAGCGAAAATGTAACATGAAGGATTGAAGGTCTTGAATTTGCAGTAATGTCCCTTTTTAGAGTTTTGTGTCAACCATGTTGATTGGGGTGGGGGAATTGTGCCATGCTTATGCTGAATAGGATTTTATGGTATTCTATCCATTGGATTTAGGCAAAAGGAGTTGCATTTGATGTTCGAGCTAATTGCCTAAAATCTGCCCAAAGAATTTGGTATTACTGCAGCTAGCCTTCCTCGTGAAATTCAAGATCACGTGCAAATGATCCCCCTGCTTATCGCGCTACAAGAAACTAAGAATTAAATTAACACATCCGTTAAATGTTAACAGAGAAATAAAATTTAGGTAAATTTGTTGGTCGAAATTGCTAATTTAGATAATATTTTGGAAAAAAATATAAATTCAACAAAATTTAACAAAATAGAAATTATTGATTGAGCCAAATTAGTTTCTTCCTTACTTTTAGTTCATTTTGTCGAATTCTATTTTTTTTCCTAAAATATTCATTAAATTATATTTTACCCAAAATAAACCTAAATCCCTTTTCTCCGTTAATATCATTTAATGAACTGTTAATTTAGGGACCATTTCAAGCGCACCCGATACACAATTCTTATGTGATCATTGCGCAATCAAGGCCACTCTATGGGGACCAAACTGGCAACGGCCACCCACAATTACCTTTTAATTCATTTCGACAATTCTCTCTTTGATCTTCACAGGGTATTTTAGTTTTGAGGACCCAGGGTCCTCTGCGAGGTATAATTTAGACATTTAGGGTAGTCACTGGTCTTCAATTACGTAATTTAAAATGTTTAAATAAACTTTTAATAAAATTTAAACTTTTAAATAAAATATTTTCATAATTAGTATTATTTGAAAAAATATCTAAAAGTTAACTATGAATAGAGGTTAATGGACAATTGTAAGAATCTCATACAACGGAGAATTTTTGAAAGTCGTAATATAAAGAAACTTTTATCGAGTGTAATATAATAAATTTTTATCTACTTAATCTCAAAATGATATACAATCATATCTACACTATTTATCTCCTAATTTTGGAATAACCCTAATGTTTGGTTTCTATTAATTCAAAATTAGAAACATTTCAGATGTTTCGTAGTAAAAGTTTAGAACGTTTAGAAATTTTAATTTACAAAGAGCGAGCTCTTTTTCATTTGAGATATTAGAAGTTTCACAAATCTTCGTGTATTGACTTAATCATAATCATCTGGTCATTGCATAATAGTTGGATTAGATACTTTCTGTAATCTTTTGGAGTTATATCTCTTTCGATCGTGTAGTCATTTTCGGCCAAGTAACAATATGTAGGGTTGCCTAGTTTTGGATTATGTGTGTCAGTATGCATGTTTTTATTTGGATAAAACATTAATAAACAGCAACCGCATATAACAAGATTTCAACATGGACTATATGTCAAATGAGAGTTCAATTTACGTTAAGCATAGGATGTCTAATGTGTTTCCTTTTATAGGGATAGAGAATGGAAGTGGGTACCCTCAGAGATACATTTAATCAAGTTGTTAAGAAGCAACGGTTATCACATTCCAAGTCTCAGGAACTCATCGCTGAGGTTGAGCATGTAATTGAACAGGCATTAGTCGATGTGCAGTCAGATCATGATCATACAGTTTCTTTCGATCAGAAACCATTATTCAAGAATCTTAAAAACAATTTAAGTGTATCTCTTAACCAGATGGAGGTAGTACAAAAAGATCTCAAAGTAAACCTTAATGAGTACAAAAAAGTCATTGAGAAGACATTCCATCCTGATCTTGCAAAGGCATACAAAAATATTGATCTTGACCAGTATGTTATCAATCAAATCATTGTAGCACAACTTTACCATGAAGGCCAATTTGAAATCGGTGACAGTTTGATGAGTGAATCTGGTGAATCAGAGGAGGTGGCATCGTTGAGGTTGCATTTCTTAGAGATGCATCACATACTTGAGGCTATGAAGTCTCATGACCTTAAACCTGCTCTTAAATGGATTTCTGCAAATAATGAAAGATTGTCTAAGCTTGGTTCAAAACTTGAGCTCAAGATTCATGAATTGCTATTTGTGGATGTTTTAAAGAAAGGTAACAAGAAAGAAGCTATAATTTATGCAAAAACTAATCTTGCTCCTTTGGCTGCACATCATATGGAAGGGATTCAAAAGCTCATGGGATGCCTATTATGGATCGGTCAGCTTGATCAATCGCCTTATACTGAGATAATGTGCCCAACCAATTGGGCGGAGTTGATACAGGATGTCACCCAAGAGTTTTGTAGTATGCTAGGACATTCCGGTAGGAGCCCGCTCTATGTTGCTCTATCAGCAGGGATCGAAGGACTGCCTACTTTATTAAAGTTGGCAAATGTCATGGCTGCCAAACAGAACGAGTGGCAGGAGATGATGCATTGGCCTGTTCCAATTGTAGCCTGAGCAAGTACTGCCTATTCGTTCTTCGTGTGTCCAGTCAGCAGGGAGCAAGCCAGCGAAGCAAATCCTCCTATGTTATTATCGTGTGGTCACGCCCTCTGTAACCAATCCATCCATATTCTTGCAAAAAACACTCGTGCCTTCAAGTGTCCATTTTGCCCAGTAAATGTCAAGGTTTCTGAATGCAGACAACCATCCGTGACACTCAGAGTCGGATATTTCAATAGATCTCGTATTTTGGTAGACTTTATACCAAAGTGCACTGTCTGGTATGTGATAGAATAAAAGGTGTGTTCGTTCTAAAGTGAATCGAGGTGAATAGCATGGTTAATAATTAAACAATATGTGGTTCTTTGAAATATTGAAAAAAAATAATTGAAATTGAACTTTTCAATGTTTTAATTTGCTATTTTCGTCTATTATAAAAGTTCGACGGAATCTCATTTTTGCACTATAGTACATGTGGAATTGTCCCAGCGTTGTTTTTAAGCTATTGTTAAACATCAACTAAATCAAATGAGAAAAATAATAAAACTAAAAATATTAAAGATAAATTCAATTGATCTTACTTCATTTAATCAATTTATTATTGACCCAAAAAAGTTTAGTCTCTTATGGTTTAAGTATATAGGATGGAGTCTCATATCAATTGACGACATGATACATATATACAGAAGTTATAGAACGTTGCCTTTATGCAATTTCTTTAAATTTTGCTATGTTAATTAGCAACCACTCATTTCCTATCAATAGTGAAGATTTGTCTCTCACAGAACATTTTCAGACGACATTCTTTTAGTTATATTTCTTATTTAATGTCTTTTTTTTCTAATTTTTTTTAAGCACACTTCCTTAACCAATTATCTTTTTAACATTATTTCCTATTAACATCAATTCAAAATACTTGCCAATTTTGTTTTTAAAGATAAAATTTTATATTTTTCATCTTTTAATGGTCAAAATTATTAATAGTCAAATATATCCCGAAAAACATAAATGACAATTATTTTGAATTAGATATAGTAGTATATATCAATATAAATAAGGATTTGACATGACATGCTTTTTAAAAAGATTAAAAATGGTTATTATATGTAAGCCAGAAGATAGAAATATTGCACAAAAGTACATAAAGGATCTGGAGCCAGATTTGTGAGTTTCGGATCTAACTGTTACATTTTATGAAACATTATACATTACATTTATTTAAAATAATTATGTAAAAGATTATTATATATATTTCATTTATGAAACATTATATATAATTTTCATAATTCAAGAAATGGGATTTATTTTAATGTAGGTGTGAGATCATCTGTCTCATTTCCCATACCAAATCATGACACAAAGACATGTATCAATTTTTTTATGTATTGTTGAGTTAATCGGCTCCAATATTTTTTTAAAAATAATATAATTGTCAAATTCCTATCACGTGTCATCATTTGGGGCGTGGTGATCGCTTCATCTAATTTCACGTATCAAACTCGACACAAAGATATTGCGGTCAATTTTTATATATCATGAGCTAATCCAAGTCTAATACTTTTTTAAACAAAATATTTATCAAACTTTTATTTGATATGTTCTCATCGAGACGTCAAGTACCAAATGAGACTGGTGATCTATTCTAATAAATAGAGTAGAAATTAAATGATCAATTTTTGTCAACTTATCTAGATTTCAATGTAAACTATTATAGCAAAAGAAAATTGTGGAATATTGTCGAACCAAAAAGAGAGGCAGGCACATTAAAGAGAATAACTTTGCGTTAGAACTCTTGCTTGATGGAGACAATGAGAAACTTCCAGATAACAATTACTACAACTAGTATATATGGTTTACCATTATTTATGTCTCGTATGATCTACGAAAAATAAGCAATATAGGACATTAGATTTAGAACATATTCCCTCAAATTGTTTACGTAAGTGCTAAGTATTACGTATGGTCAGTGGAAGAATTATTAGAGAAGGCTCTCTAATTTAAAAAAAATTATTAAGCAATTTATAAAAAATAATGGGTATTCTTTTAAAAATTATATTATTCGCTCCCAATAAATCTTTATGTTTTTCCTTATAAGTATGATATCAATTAATCCACCTCCTTATATAAAATTTGTTATTTTTTTTTTTTTTAAATATTGAACCCATTAGCTTAACAATGTATAAAAATTTGATACTTTTGTATCAAGATTTAATATAATAAATGAGACAGATCATCTTACACCTCTATTTATATATATGCACTTAATTAGTACTAGAGAATCAATAAGCTAAATACTTATATATATGCACTTACTACTAGAGAATCAATAAGAAATACTCTATTATTGTTTGGGATTTGTTATCATCTAACAAACCAAATTAAAATGGCTGAGCCTCCCAAGTATGCCTATCCATACCCTGCCCAAGGTAAAATTGCTGTTATTGTTATGCTTGATATGCTACTTATGTTGGTATTCATTTTCTTGAATTTAATTATTGAGTTCATCTTGATTATTTTAATGGTGGTTTAATTTGTAGGTTATTATCAAGGTCCACCAATTATGGCACCACCACAATACTACACTGCACCTCCTCCTCCGCCACCGCCAAAGAAAGAAGTTGGATTTCTTCAGGGATGGTAATAATTAATAAAGCCTCTAAACTCTTATGATATTCACTCTCTACCTTGTTATTGACTTATTTATGGATAGATAAATAAGATAATACTCTCGGTTATACGTTTTATTATCATTCGACATTCCATATTTAAGCATGCATGACATTTAAGAAATCTTGTATTTTTACTTGTATATCCTCGTTTATTGGACAAGATGTAGATGACCTTCTAATTATAATTGATATTTGCAGCCTTGCAGCTCTGTGTTGTTGTTGCCTCGTTGACGAGTGCTGCTGTGATCCCTCCATCATCTTTATCACTTAGAGAAGTTTAATTTACAAAATCAAAGCAACTACTGAAATTTATATTGCATGATTGTTCCTTATTAGAACCATGGAGTGTGTATTATTCTTTATTTCAATGAAAACAAAGTTTCATATATGTAGTTGTTTTCACTATATTATTTGGTGTATGTAGCTAGCTTGTAACCGAAATTAAAATGACCCATTATATTGTCTAGTTATATATATTGACAATCATCAAGGGTGAGAGCATGGCCTCTATGGGTCGGGTTGAGATTTGGTCTTCCTTAAATCCAATTCAATTGTTAATGATTGAAAATTGTCTATTCTTGATTTGATTCTCGTAGAAATTATCGATTATCAAAGAATTTCTTACAATTTTAATTATTCGGAAATTTAAAAAATTTAAAGTTTAGGCTTGTTGGGACTTGACTCGAATTTGATGGAATCCAAAAGCCCATGGGCCATACATATACAACTATCAATAAAGATTGTGTGCACATTGAAGGAGCCGAGTTATGACTCATTACTTTTCATGTACATACACATTCGCGTCCGAAAACTAGTATGGCAATAATGAATATATATATATATATATTTAGAGGGAGAATATTTTATAAGATTCTCACATGGACTAATATATTAAAAAGTGTATTCTAATTTTAATTATGTGATCCACCAAATTTGATTGAAGAGTGAGCACTTCGGTAGATACTACTATACTAGGTACCTTTCAAGGACAAGGATATGAAAGACCAATAAATGTATATGTTTGGAAGAGTTTCTTATCTTTCTTGTACTATATATTAAACCTTACTATTAATATACTAGTTATCTAGGCCCATCAACTATCGATTTTGCTTAAAAATATCATAATCTTAAATATGAGATTAAATAAATGTATATGTTTTGGAAGAGTTTCTTATATTTCTTGTACTATATATTAAACCTTACTATTAATATACTAGCTAACGAGATTGACGGGCCAAATGTTGTTAATCTAGGATTAACTGTTATAATTTCATCAAAAGATTAACGACCGGTCAACATTAGTTTTGTAAGGTATTATATAGTTCATGAACTTCAAAAGGATGCAGATTTCATAACATGAAGTCAGAAATAAAAAAAAAAACAAAAAGTGAATCCAAAAAATACTTTAACGATTAATTTAGAACCCTATAAACTGCTGAGACTACCAAAAATATTATTATAGAGAGTTTATTAAATAATCGAGTTTCAAAAAAAAAGCAAAAAAAAAAACAAAAAAGGAGCCATGCGCGTCTCCAATGTTTGACCATCCGTGACTCTAACCTCACAACACTCTTTATATAGATAAAGATAAAGATAGTCCCTCTAAATTTTATTACTTTTCATTCTAGCTTAGAAATTTGATTTTAGTTATTTGTCATTCTGTATTTTCAATGTATTTAATTTATTGACAACTTTTTCTTATTATGTCCCTAATAAATAATAAAATAACATAGATAATGTCAATCAACCAATGATATATCATTACTTTTCTGTAATGAAAAACGCAACCGAGGAAGTATTTGACAAACTTAGTTACTGAGGTCCTCCATCCAAAAAATTGTCCGATTTGACTTTTCACGGCCGCTAAAGACGCGCTTAAAACGTAAATATCATTAATTTTACATGCATGTACCATATAAAAGTTTATATTTCAAAAAATATATATCAAATTTTAATCTAACAAGATCCTACATGACTATATTATTTTTACTTCCGCTTAATTTAATTCAATACACAAGCTGCTTTCGAGCCAAAATTTATATGGGACACCTTTGGACATTTGGGTGTTATGCCACTATATCTTTACTCCTCCAATCCTTAATGTTTGTCACTTAACCAATTTTTATTTTATTCAGATTATTTATCTCTTAATCTGTTTTACATCAAATTTTTTCAAATATACCCTTAATTAATGAAATCAAATATAGCATTATAATTAGACTTCCAAATATAGTTTTATTTCCTTCCACTATATTAGGTATAATTAAATTAAAAAAAAATTAATGAATGGTAAGTTATAAAAAAAAAATATATATTTGGATTATTAATTAGTATTAAATGAAGCCTAAAATTGTCAAATATTCACTATCTCAAAAACAAAAAATAACATAAGCGATAAACATTATTGATTGGAGGAAGTATTTGACATTGGGTTAACATTAAACAAAGAGTATAAATGTATGTGAAGGGTCATATTCCCACATTGATAGATGATGTTTGTCCGGTTAATTATCAAGGTTGTAGATTAATCCTTCCATTATCATTCGTTGTAGTTTTGAACCCCATTAAATCTTAACAATAAGACCACTTATAGTTACATTAAATCAATTAATTTACTTAATCTTTGTATTCATCCAAGGTTGCCTCAAAATATACAACTATCTTGAACTATTATTAGAGCTCCCATGATCTATTACTCCAGCCAGATTTGTCCTCGAACATGCTTTAACTCTGTGAAAACAAGAGCGTTAAACGTCAAAGACGCAAATTTTTTATATACATGTGGCTCGAAATACGCAAAGTTTTAAGGTAATTTTATATCGAAATGGTTTAAAGGGAAACTCTTGTCTCGATTGGCCATGACATCCCACGATTCAATCTTTTTCATGTAATCCCGTGACATTTAACCTCGGCGGCCAAGTAAGATGACGATTTCACATCTTTAAGCAGCTACATTTCATCTTTGAATTGTCATAAATGTGGGCAGTGGAATAATAGTCCTCACTGAAAGTCTGAAACCATATTTATTTGAATTCAATATGGTTGGGACCGCCCATATAGTAGTACATGTGGCTTGCTATTATGGATTTTCAACAAATGGTGTGGCCTCTCATAAATGCTTATTTATCCGTACCGTATTGTTTTAATGGTGGAGAAATAAAGTTAATAAGCAAATAACTCGAGGAATTTGGTAAAAGATGAAATAAATAATCCATGAACTATCATTGATCACTTAGGGCTATAAACATTTCATTTGTAGTGTGAGCAGTAGCTTTCAAGTTTTAATGACAGTGAAAAGTAAGTATTGCTAAAAGCAGCTTGAGGATAAGCATTCGTATCTTAAATTTTTACGCAGATGTAGCCGAAGCTAATGCAGTTTCGTTAATCTCGACAATTGATTTAAAAGCGAAGATGTTTCCTCGACCAACCGAAACACACGCCACGATTTGTCTCTTCTTTTACGCAGAATTTCAAAAGCATTAGAAACCTTAGAATTTCTAACTTTTGACAATGAAAGTAGGGGGTAAGTCTGGCGGCTAAGTTCTAGTATTTGTCTAGTCCATTTCACAACTATATTGAATATTACTTCCCATATAAAAATTTGTCGCATTTTACTTGATGAAGTTAAATTTAATAAAAGTATCTTCTTAATTGACTTTCGAATTCATCAACTTTAAATCAATTTTCAATTGATTTTTTCAATAGAATTTTAATTTAAATCAAAATTAACATATTAATATAATTAAATACATTGCAAATATTATTCATAAATATATTTATATCTAATACGGATCGGAGTATGTATTATAAGACATAAAAACATTTCAGCCCACTTTTTAATTTTTAAACTAACCATCAAATTGTAAATACAATGATTAACTCTTGAAAACGTGTATGTATACGTTCCATGAAAAGGAAGGCAAATTGTGTAGTATGAGATGTGCATGGTATAATTCAACTTGTTCACCATGCATAACTTTTCTTGTGCAAAAAATGTACTTTTCCCATTATAAAATCTAGTCATAAAAAGAAAGTTATCATAAACGCATGACATTTTCCAGTAATCAGTATTGTTTGTGTTTTTCATTTATTCCTTTAGCATTTCCAATCTTCTTATTTTATGTGATTAGAGGTTTAATATGAATTTTCCTTATATTTGGATGTGCAAAATAAATCAAATAATTTCTCATCTCATGAAATAACTTGGTGATGTTTGGTAACTTCACCTTTTCTTTGTTTCCGGGGCTTCTAGTGAGCTACAGACATAGTTTGTGATATTATTGTACAAGTGTACTATACTAAATTACTAATAATGGAAATTTGATTGCTCATTGGTGGACTAATTGAGATTTTGAGATGTACATTTAGGTGTGCTAGAAGTCTCACGGGGCAGTCACTCAAGGACCACAATAGTCCACCTCCATCTTCCAGTCTGTCTCAGTTTTTTCCATTCATCAAATACTATAACCTGCTTACTTCAAGTCCTCAACTGAAACTAATGAGAAAAAATGAGTGACCCTCCAAAATATGCATACCCAAATCCTCCTCAAGGTAAATATTGATGAAGATCTCATATTTCTTTTAATTTTTCTTCATTCACTTTTTTAATATGTTACTAATGTTGTTATATGTCCACGTGATAATTGATTGATACATGTAATAATATTAATGAATTGAATCAGGTGATTATAAAGCACCTCTTCCTGTGGTGGAACCTCCTCAAACTGTTGTTGCGCCGCCACCGGCTAAAAGAAAAAAAGGCTGGATTGATTTATGGTACGTATTCATTTCTACTGTAGCAGTTATATACATCTTTACTGTATAAATAACATGGAAGGAGCAATGATACATTGAAGGATACATGACTCGTAGAGTATATAAAAATATACGAGGTGATTTATATGATCTTGGGCTCTTGTATTGTTAATCCTCTTATTTATTTATGAGTTGTGTTTTTTTAACTTTTCATTCTTAATTCTTACATTTTATCCTTTATTATAATATTTTTTATTGATGAAAAAAAAATGTTTAAAGTTTATAAAAGAATTTCATATATGATTCGATAATTAATATTCGCCGTTTCAATTAGTGAACTTCGTTTTTAGAACGTAAAGCTTTGTCGTCAAATTAATTTTTATGTATATTATGAAAAATTAGAAAAATAATATTATGAAAAGCTTGTCTTTAAACACAAATTCAATTATATCAATTTTATATCTATTTTCGGATTAGTAAATAAAAAGTAATTTGTGATGGCAACTTAATATTGTGATAAAAGCGTCGATTAATTTGAAATGGAGGGAATAAATATAAATTTTTGCTGCAAAAATTACATACTTGATTGACATGGATTGGAGTTATACATTATCTTTATAATATGTGCAGAATTTTCACCGATTTCATGTATCTTAATTCTGATATCTTAGATTATCGGCGTCTTTAGATAAAATTATATAAAAAATCATAAATATTTTACCATGGATAAAGTGTTTGATATAACAGCATCTTTGATTTTTTAATTTTATGATATGATAAGTAAATTTCATTTTAATCACGATGAATTATTACTTTTCATTACTAAATTTTTTGTATGATAATTACTGATTATAAATTGAAAAATAATTTTTCTAAGCCAAAAATTATTATTAAAGAATATATCTAAATTATTATGCTTAGAGTATTTTGTATTACATTTCAACAGTGAAATAAAAAAGTGTCGATTACATATCAATCTTTCCGCCAATCCGATAGATTGTCGAGGTTTGAATTTGGATTTTTTTCACCAGTTAAATATTCAATTTAAATATTTTTATTTTACATTTGTATAATATTTAATTGAAAATTATCAAATAATAATATTTTTAATGTGCTTTAATATTAAAAATAAATTTTATTAATCAAAATTATGTTTATGGATAAGCGTAAAAAGTTTGACAATTTAGGCTTAAATCAAGGGATAATGATTATTATTTAGTATGGAGGAGTAAAAGATTTGGATTTTTGTTATTATAATATATTTAATATAATGGTTTTGTACTTAAATAAAAATATCTTTATCATAAAATATAGATCACGATAATGAGTGAGTAGAGTTGAATTCAATATATGAAAAGGAAATTTAAAAATTTCAGAAAACTTTTATATTTAATATTGATTAGTAATTAATAAAACTAAATAAGAGTATATTAACATTATAGCTGCTAGAAAGATTTTATTGACCCATGAGTATATCCTGTCTGATAAAACTTGAATTTGGAAAAAATCTATCTGAGTACAAAGAAATATTTATCAAGCGATAAGAGATTAAAACATCAGATACATTGTTCTACAAACGCACTTTTGACTCCTTGAGATCTTCAGACTTGCATTTGATATGATGCTAGCAGAACTTTGATTGGGGAGCATGTAACGATCCGCCCGGGAGTCGGCCTTGCGAGAGGTGAGAATCGTTATAATCGCGGGCACCGATTCTGTGACTATGCCGATGGGCAGCCACAGTTTAAGCTACGGCGTTTATCACGAAATTTGATTTACAATTAAAATTCTAGAAAAAAAGGTTTTTAAAATTTCTGATCCGTCGGGGTGATATCCCAACAAACAACTCCATATATATATAGCTTTATATCTGAAGCGATGTCTGCGAAATTTCTGGCTGAGTAAATCACAGGTATCACGAATACAAAATAATTGCCGACAAGGCTAAAATGCGAAAAATGAAAACGCAACAATCAAGCGGTTGTGACGTAACAAAGCGAGGCTGACGAGGATCACCGACAGCGATGCTACTTTAGCCACTCGGAATATAAACTCTAAACGGCCTCAGGTCAGCGCCAGCATTATCGACACAGCACAAATAAATGTCGTCCAAAGCGAATAGGGTGTAAGCGCGAGTTTGAAGTGAAAGCTTGAGGTGAAACTAAGTCATACGAAGCAGATAGATCAAAAGAGATATAGTAGTCCAAATATGGATAAAATATGTATATCACAGACGGCCTGGCAAGGCCGTATCATAAAATTTCAAAGAAGATTACCGGGCGTAACATGTCGAGATATAATCTGAAGTCACCGATAAAATGTATGATGCAGAACAAAATCAAATTTCGGCCAGCGGTATAACTCCTGGTCGTGAGCCATCATCTCTGCCGTATCTCACTTGTTATACCAGCATAAATGATAGCATGCTCGAGTCGTCTACTGCGAGGAGATGGACCAAGCTAATAAACGCGCTCTCTTTTAGTAGTATAAGGCCAAAACCAACAATGCGCCTGTGAGGTCGTAGGCAATCTGGCCGCGTATACCGAGAGAGTATGAAGATTCAGGCAGCAGCTATACCGAGTATAAGGCCAATGAAAATCCGTATCCTGAGGAAGGGAGAGTCGCTTTCAACCACAATCATCTATTAGAGATTAAGTATCCTAATACTCAAGTCCTCAAAAGTCGCATAACTCCAGCAGCGCCTCAATGACTAACTCTACATTCCCCGAGCAATATCCAGCCTTGTAGCAATTAAAGCGTCTGTGATAAAGAAATCAGTGAGAACGCCGGCAAGGAATAACGGAAATCTGAAATGCTTAAATGAGAATTACGTAACCTGAAATACAATCACGTAATCATATCGTGGCTTTCATTACAAATGAATCACACATAATCATACAACAATGACATGTATACTATTCTCACGTAGTAATACCCAGCGATACGACATGTTCCCTTGCTTGATTTTAAAGTAAGTGCGTAATGTAGCACCCGTGGGGATGAAATGCTACGCGCCTGCAACTAGCTTCCTGAAATCCTCGCGAAATCCACCAATCACGTGCTTGCTCCTTTTACCACACGATCGGCCTAACAAAAATACACAGGAAATTACAATCAAAACCTACTCATACTTGCGTTACAGAATGCATTCACCATTTCTAAGTGGAGCGATTGTTAAGCGTTGAGTGCAAGCACGGCCGAATAAGACAACGAAATACTTGACTTCGTTGGACCTGACCGATACTTCCTCTAAAATTTTACTTGTATCAACTTTAACATTTCAAATCCAACTTATAAGTCATCTTATTATTTAACCCTCGGTCCATAAATAACGGCTTTGCTCAAAATCTCAATTCTTACTCAACTTATCAATATGACTTGACTGCCCCACTCTAATCGGTTATAAATCACAATTTACAACCTTACAACAACTCTGATAAAGTCCCAATTAACCCACACACATTTCTAAAAGTCTTATAAAGTCAAACATCAAAAGAAGTCAACTAACCTAGGAAAAGTCAACTAATAAAGCATAAACCTCAAACAACATCTTAAATCATTAACTAGGTATTAATCTTATACTGCCCATAACAAACTTAGAAACTTTATAATTAAATTCCAATTTATACCAAAGTCAACAAAATCAAATATAAAAAATTAGCAAACTCGACTTAAATACCTCGGAATTTGTAGGAAAAGATGATGGAAAGCTTTGAAAGTAACCAACTTGAGGATCTCTTAACAATCAAGTGATGAAATGGAGGAAAAATTTCTTGTTTAAAAGGGTTGGAAGGGGTCTCGACGAGAAAGTCATGAAGAAGGAGAAGATTGTGTTTTTGTGGTTTGTTTCAAATAAGACTAAAGATAGAAAGCTTAGTCCTAAGTTTGAGAAAGAATCACACATTGGAGTTTGTGCCAGCAATCGAGGTTAATGACCAACTTAAAAATAGAACTTATTTCGGGTGTCCCCATTCTTCTCTTAAATCATAAATGTAATTAAATCAAATAAATTATCACGAATTAATATTATTACTCGAAATTAACAGACGGTGTGCGACTTAGGTCTTGATTTGGGCGCCTATTTGGGGTTGGACTTACATATTGATTTGTGCATGTACCGTTATGCGATCTGAGGCGGACTTGGATTTGTCTTTAGGCAGTTGTATGATCTAAGTTGGATAGGATTTTATTTTCAATTTGGATGTGAGGCTGGATAAAGAGTGCGGATCGATGTGATCACTTTAGTCTTTGGACTTGATCTTTGACTTGGATATGGTCAGAACTTCGGGGAAGCACGCCCAGCAAGTATACCGTATGGGTGTACGGACTTGATCTTGGTCTCCCAGACTTGGAGTAAGTAGGACTTAGACGATTTTCTTTATGTCTATGAGAGGGCCTTAGCCGGGTTGATCTCGCTCTGTTGAAGCAAAGTCGGTGTTGCTTGAGCATTTCACGTCTTGGTGTTTTCTTTGTCGAGAGGATCATTGCTTGACTGCTTTCCGTGTTTCAAACGGCCTAAGCGAGGGGCTATGCGTGTATATCCACATGCCAGTTTACTACGAGGGGCTTTTATAGCTTAATCGTATGATTCGTTTAATTTTATGGAGACATGAATGATCGGCTTAAATGCATCGGATTTTAGAATTAGCGATCGCGAAATTCTTAGCGTTTGTCGCGGCAAGATTCAACTTGTCACAGTGCAGGCCTATTTTGGTCTAAAGTTGAAGATTTTTATATTCTTCAGCTTCGGTTCTGTTAGGCATCTCTTTTGGGTTTATAGGTTGAAGATTTAATGTTTTTCTCTTGAATAAGCAATCTTCGGGTTTTAAGCAGAAAAAATCGGCCGAGTTGTTACCATTACTAAATTCTCTCGGGAGCTTTTATTGTATTTCGGGGATGATTTTTTGATGCATATAGGGGGGGATATTTATAGGCTTTCGGGCTCTTTTTGATTGGTTGATGTAATCACTGAATTTTGATCTTGCTTAGTTGAATTTGACGAAGATACGGACCGTTGATTTTATGAAGAATGCTGTGCCAAAGCTCCAAGCATAATAGGCACTATTATGAAGAAGAATCGAAGATTCTAGATTATTTTTTTAGGTCAACGCGTTCATCTTGGCATTCTTTTGGGTGTTCGTTTGAAACCGTTAACTTTACAGAGTGCTTATTTTAAGCCACAGAAGCTTCTAGAACTTCCATTTGAGGGCGAATAGCCGATTTTACTTGAGAGAAGTCATAAATTTGAGGGGATTTTTCGAGCCCGGTTCAATTGACATTTAATTCGGGGCTATTTTCTCCCAAATCTCGTTTGAGTTAAAATTTAAGATTAATTAATGATAAAATCTAATTTCATCTTTAATTTAATTCGAGAACTTAATTATCATTTTTACGTATTGATTTTTATTGGGATTACGGTTGAAACCTAATTGTCACGTGTAACTCGTGTGATCAATTTTCTTTTAATCGATTGCACTGATTAAAATAAAGCGAATTTTAATTAAATTATTTATTTAATTTCGACTATCTACAAACATAATAATACTTATATTAGTTTTCACTATATATGAAATATAATGCATCGATATTATGGTCTAAAAAATACATGCATGGATATGTATATTATAGATATATAATCCACTTTATTGATGAACATTCGATACAAATCGATTATCACTTATCTTGTTTGAATGAAACTTGCACATGACTGTTTTTATATTAAAATTGTTATTTGTAAAATTTTAAAAGTTTTAAATGTCAGTAATAGTAATGCACTATATACTAATGAGGGTTTAACTTTTTATTAAAAAATTGACTACTGCAAGTATACTGATTTTTAAAAGCGTGTCATCTTTATTAATTGATTTTCAATATAGCTGTTGGAATGGCTAAGCATTAACAAAGGACACTCCCAATAGCCAGGCACACTTTAGCTATTTTGGAACACCTAAAATTGAATGAAAAATTTCACAAAGAAGTAGCAGTATTATTCGTTTTGTGCAAATATTTATTGATTCAATCACATTGAGTAAAATACTTAAGTAAAATAAGTACATAAAATAAAATTGAATAGTAGAAGCTATGAATAATTTTATCTTAATGTCATTGATTGAGGAAGTGATGTTTTCTAACAATAAATAAAATAATATAAGTAGACTAAAATAACAATAAATAAAATAACATAAGTATACTCTTTAATCGGGTTGAAGTAATGGTTTTCATTAAAATAGAAAAGTGATATTTTTAACGATAAATAAAATTACATAATGTGCATTTATTAAACATTGAAAATGAAAAGGAGTAATAAGTAACAAAACTTTAAATCTATTATTAAAAAGGTACTTAAAGGATAAGCATAACTATGAACAAAATAAATTATAATATAAATCGAAAATTTATGAAAATTTATAAAATTTCCCTATAAATAATAGTTCGTTACTTTACATTTGATATCTAGATTTCAAATGTTTTTAATTTCATAAAATACAAAAGTAAAGTACATTTACTAGTTGATGTTAAATGGTTGAAATTTAAAAACATAACAAGGCGGCTTGATCCCCCAAACATAAAGTGTGTGTTAATGTAACTTTAACATTTTTTACATTATTAATTACTTACATATTAACTGCTATATAATATTTTCTATATATATTGGAGTGGGAAAAATGTGTAATAATTAATAAGTCCCTAAATTTTTGCCCTCATAACGGATTTAAACACTTTGGTTGGGTTATCTGCTCTCAGATAATATGCAGAAAAATGAGAATTTTCTAGCTTTCGTATGTAATGTTAAATTAAAATGTTTTTATTATCAGCTTGTCCTTAGTCCAGGGTATATAAAAAATACTCAACATCTTTGATAAGATGAAGTGTTTGATATAATGTGCACTGATTTTTAATTTAATAGATACGATAGAAGTAAATTACATTTTAATACAAGGAATTATTTATACTAAAATTGTATGATAATTATTTACAATTATAAATTCAAAAATATTTTTCAATTTCAAAAATTACTATTAAAGAATATATCTGAAGGTATTATGTGATATTTTGTATTACATTTCCTTAATTGAAATAATAAGTGTCGAGTTACATATCTAATATCTTACTTTCATTCCCCCGATAGATTGCTCAAGGGTTTAAATTGAATTTTCATAGATATTATTTCATATTTTTTTTATTCTATTATATAATATTTGAAATTATCAAATAATAATATTTTGCGTAACCGCTTTTAATAATATTGACATTAAATTTTGGTAGGTAAAAGGAAATTATATTTATACGATGATGAAGAGGAGTAAAGTTTGTGTCAATTTGGAGATAATTGATGGTTTGGTCTGAAAGAGTGTATGAGATTGCCACGTTAATTGATAAGTGAAGCATAAAATAATTAGTGAAAAGTCATAAAAGGATTAAATCTTGGTTTTGAGATTCCAAAAATATAATTTTTGAATTTGGCCCCATTAAAATTCCCCTAATTTTTGAAATGTATTTTTATTGAAGTAATTTTCATTTTGCTTGAGGTGGCATAATATTAGGAACTTGGCGGGGCTTAAAATAAAAATATTTAAATAGCTCACTTAATAGATAATGTTAAGCATATTATTGGAAGCCATTAAATAGGTATTCTGATGGAAATATTAAAATAGGGGCAGAGAATTTGCTGGCAGAGATTATGAACTTTCGGGGGCATCGTTTTCGATTCTTTGGGACGATGTCTTCTTTCTTTATGAGCTTCTTGGGGTTGACCACCAATTAACTCAATTTAGATGACTTAAAATCGGCATGACAATAATTTAGTATGGAGGGAGTAAAAGATTTGGATATTTTATTTCAGAATTTTTTTTATTATAATATATATAACATGTTACTCACTCACGTCGGAATTTCTAATTAATAGTTTAATTTTTCCCAAGTAAAATTTAATTCTTAATTATTTCTTCACAAAATATAAGAATTTTATATATTGTAACTTGGCCATTGCAGGAATTCGACATGCAGTGAAATTAAAATTAAAATACGGAGCACGAGTCGCCCCGAGCAGATGGATGGCTCGGTTTAAATACAATTCGTTTCGTCAAAAATGTGATCCGCGGGTGAGTTTCCCAAATCAAAAGCAGGTTTAAAGGTGCCGTCCATCGGTGCTCGAAGCGACAAGCCCATATATATATACCTGGCATATCCCCAAAATAAAGTAATAGAAGCGAAATTTCTGACAGATGATCGTCTTGTATCGCAGATACAAAATGACAACGGTAATGAGGCTAAGTTTCAAAAGGAAAAATACAACAGTAAAACCTGATTCAACCAATAACATCAAAATCGGTACATGAGGGATCTGCCTTTAAATCGCTCTACTATTTTTCAGTAACCAGCTTTCTGGCTTGACCTCTTGGCTCAAGTAGCCGTCATCCGACTGGCACAAAGTAAATGCCAATCACGAAAAGGGGTGTAAGCAGCGAGGCTTAGTGAAACTTCATAACGGGGGTAGGCTTTGCAATACGGAATGAATTACGTCAATAATATAATAATGAAATATAGACCAAATACATATATCGAGGACTACTAAAAGATCATCTGACTTAGCATGATTCAGCGAGGAAATCTCGAGACATAATACATGAAGATATAATAGAAGGTTATTTGGCGCTAATTTCGGAGACTGAAACAACATTTAAAACTACAGTAGGCCAGAACTATATATCTGCTCGGGTATGCGCAGTAGCGCCGCCAATGCAAAGTGCGGGGAATGGGCATCAATAATCACCCCAGCCCTTTGCGGTGCTAAGGCCAAACAGCAGCTTATCTCTTAAAGTATAAGGCACGCGCCTTATACACAAAGTATAGGCACATCCTTTCATCGCTAAGTCACAAGCACGCGCTCTTGCCACTAAGTATAAGGCACACCCAGCGCTTATACCATAGTATAAGGCACGCATGCTTTATCTGGCCCCAAGAAGCCCATGAGCTTGCGCCACGATACTCGTGATATGAGACCCCACGTCGACCGATACGCGCTAAAGTGATCAAAGACTCGTACATTTCTTATGCGAGAAGTATAAAGGGGCCAGGCCGCCAGCTATACCATAGTATAGGGCCACGCGGCTTGATAAGACACGACCAAGCGGTGAAAACTGATCGTCTGCATTTCTTATAAAGTATAAAAGAGCGAACCATGTATTTATCTTTTTAGTATGGAATTATTAAGCGTCGCGTATCCTGAGGAAGGAGAATTCAGCACAATCGTAATCCCGACAGGGTCGCTGATACTCAAATCCTTGTAGAAATCGTAGATAACTCTAAGCATTAGCCTCTCGATAACTTGACTACTACTGCTCCCCAGGCAATATCGAGCGCATCTAACGCAATACCATGACTATTCGAAGTCAATAGCGATACTTGACGAGGCCAAATCATAAGTGCCGACAGAGGCCACAGTAAATAGTTGGGGTTCGGCTACTTACCTCGAAGCAATCTTGGCATACGAATATAATCATGTCCATATAACGATACATGTATATCATTCTCACATAATCATATCAAATAGCATGTTTCACAGATTTAGTAAGTACATAAAGTAACACGGGTAAGGGGGTAAAATTTTCCTTTCTGTAGCTACCCTTGAAAGCTTCGCGAAACAATCAGGCCAGCTGCCGCTTTTCCACGATCCAGCGCCTAAGCAACACACAGAGAAAGTATAATCGAGACCTCTTCACTATCACCAGGAAAGATTTACAGAAGATACATAACGACTCTTGGGGGAACTATGCACAGCGATCTAACGTGGCGGATAAGCCCATCAGAATTATAATCGAAAATGGGACTTTGGCTTGTCGATTCCCGCTAAATTCCATCTTATCACTTTAAATTTACTAATGGAAGCTTATAGGATTTATTCTAACTAATCATCAAGTCCGTAATTAACAATCATCTTTCAGAAATACTCCGATATCGCCGACTTGGAATTTTACACTTTTAAACGCTTTAATCACGATTTTAAGTAGCTAATTTAACATCATAACAACTATAATAAGGTCCCGATATGACCTCCTACACATTTTAAAGTCTTATAAAATATCCATATAAAAGTCAGCTTGAAAACCTAAAAGTCAACTCGACCTGCCATGAAGCGATCTGCAAATCACAGTGCATCCGCTCAAATACGTCCACGGAGCCCCAACCAACTAAGATTTATCATGGAATTCGATTATGGAAAAGTCAGCTAAAAGTCGGCTAACTAATAAAGAAACCCAAGAAATATCTCGAAAGACTTAAATTTTGCTTACGCCTTTGAAGAGAATGATGGGGAAAACGATATTATGACCGATCTTGAGTTTGAAGCGACATGATAGAAGAAATGGAAAATGAGGCACTTTTAAAGGGGAGGGGGTGAGAATATTTGCGGCCCAAAAATGGAGCAAAGATGAAGATGATGACTTGGGGTTTTTATGATGGAGGACTTTCTGAGGAATATTTATAAAATCGAGGTCCGTTCGGGTTTCGGACAGTCTCATTTATCGTCTTGGAAATACAAAGGCAGATTCGAGATAAAATTCTTGGGCGCTTAAACTTTACTAAATTATAAATGAAATTCCGCAAAATTTTCAAATATTATCATCATCGAAAAGAAAAAAATTATCTTATTAAAGTTACATGCTAGGCCAAGAAAAAATTTAATTTTTTTTCATAGTCTTTGCTTTCATAATATTTAATTGCAATAAGCCCGCTAGTTAAAAAGTAGTATGTATGTGAAATTGATCCAAAATGGATTTATGCTTAAATAATATATTTCGCTATATAAGCTATAAGATGTAATAATTAGTGGGGAGTTGAGATTCAATATATGAAAAGAAAATTAAAATTTGATCTTCCATTGTTTAATATTGATTAGTAATTAATAATTAATGAAACTAAATGAGCCTCTATTTTTCATAATATTACTTTATAATAACTAAATAAGAGTATATTACATAAACTGACAATAACTTATATTGATTTATTAAATGTGAAACTATAAATCATTTATATTATGGTCTAAAAGAAATTACATTGCATGAAATTGTATATTTAAAAAAAGGTACTCTAGAATTCTGCTTTGATGATAAACATTAGATAGAATCGATAGCATAGTAATTTGAATGACTTTTTGATGTAAAGTTGTTATTGCTCGAAATTTTAAAAGTTTTAAATATCAAAATGTATTAATAAGCATATATATATCTTTTATTGAGTTTAAACTTTCAAAAAGCTTTATTCTTGCCGAGAGATATAGTTTTTATAAGAGGTATGTCATCTTCTATTCCATTGATTTTTCAAATATAATTTCATTTCAAAGTATTTTTTCACATTCGAGCGAGGACATCTAATGTTGACCTCTTTATTTGGTATTTAAAGTGAGAGAAAATTTAAGTAAAAAGATCTTCATATTATTCAATTTTATTATAAATATTATTGTGTCGATAAATGTCAATTCAAAATATATTAAAATGAATACATAAAATAAAATTGAATAGTAGAGCCTTAAGATAATTTATCTTGACCAATTGAGAATGGATATTTTCTAACGATAAATAAAATAACATGGGTATGATATTTTTTTTTTTTAAGGTATTTTAACTTGATAAAATATAATTATAATAATAGATTCTTGTTAAATCTTTAGAAATAAAGGTAGTATGATAACAAAACTTTTAAATCTACTATTAAAAAAGAATTATGTTAATAAAAAATTATAAAGGGGTCATATAACTATGAATAAAATAAATTATAATATAAATCAAAGAAAAGAATAACTTTATAAACTACCGTAAATAATTAATTACTTTTATTTTACATTATACCGATTTAAATATTTGAAACATAATGTTACTTGCATACATTTTACTTTTATATATATATATATATATATATATATATATATATATAAGATGATAGTCGAGGGCTCAATAATGCCAACTTAATGACCATTCACGACTGCATAATTGAATCAATCCTACACCGTTTACTAAATTATTATCTAAATTAGAGGAATGTTATGTATTGTTATGTAAACATATTGAACGTACTAGCTAGTTTAGTGAATGTTAGGCTAAATACCAATATACCATATAATAGTTTTGGAAATTTAAGATTTGGCATAGACACAAAGTATTGAAGTATACTTATCTTGTCAAAATGTTAATACTACTCCGTATTAAACAATTCATGCAATAAATCAATGATAAGTCTTTTGCTTGAAAATTGATTCGATTGATAACTTTCATTAAAAGAGTCAAAGTGATCATTAACGAAATTTATAACACATGATGGAACATAACTTATTAGTAAGTGTGATTCAAATTATGTCACAATTCTTATCGTACGTTTCTTTTTTCCTTTTTTGGTTTTGTTTTGGATTTCCGCAGCTTTACAACTCTATGTTGCTGCTGTTGCTTCGACCAGTGTTGCTGTGATCTTAACATCTTCCTCTGAGGAACGTACTAAAAATAAAATAGAAGAATAATTAAGAACAGAAACTATCTAGTTTGTTGGTTGGATTGTAAGTGTGTATAATATATGATGCTTGTATGAGTATTGTAATAATGTTGGACCCATTAATAAAATGACTCGAAAATTTTTATATGCCGGTCCAAATATTTAATAACACTGTAGTATTATATTCCTAAGATTGTAGTGTTCCAGAAAACATCAGATCTTAATTGTGGCACACTGCACACGATAAAATTTGGATAACTAACATCTTTTTTAAAATGATTTTAATTTCTATCACTCTTTTTTTTTCTTTGTTTTCTAGCACAATTTATCTACAAAAAGATTAAATTCTTTTCATGATTATTTTCTTGCTTGATTAGCATGCCAGCTAAACTCACCGCAACCCCCAACCACCGCCTAAAGACAAACTCATCACCGACAAATCGCGGCCACCGCCCTCACTCCCTACAGCCCGCCCCCACCTTACATCGCCCAACTTCCCCAGCTACTCCCGCGGATCGAATCGGGGGGGGTTCTGCCCAACATTAGGGGGTGGTGATGAGGAAGCGATGGAAAAAGATTGTGTAGGGGAGTGAGGCGGTGGAGAGGGTGGTGGCAATCTTGAGGAAGGTGAGGGGAGGGGTGCGGTGGGGGAGGAAGAGTGGGGAGGCGGAGTGGTAGTGGTGGTGTTTCGGTGTGGTGATGGTGGTGGGTTAGGGTTGGTGATTGTGTTAGTTTTTTAGGGGTAATTTAGTCTTTTTATAGGAAAATGGTGCTAAAAAATAAAAGAAAAAAAGGTGTTAGAAATTAAAACCCCTTTAAAATATGTGCTAGTTAAGCAAATTTTTCCATCGCACGCATGTAATTCATTACTCCGTATAAGTTATTTAGATACAATGTTACAATGAATTCCTCATGTAACATGAATAATGCAATGAATTGATGGGATTAATAGAATATTGACTTTAATTAGGAATAAGAAGCTAAGAATAGTCCCTCCTTGTCGTAGAATCGAAGTTTGTCAAGTAAAAGAGAGGCAGAATCAAATCTTCTTTTCCAATGAAAATACATGTGACTACTTCTCTTTAAACGAAGCCAACAAAGAGATGATATGTGCACCACAAATTGATAACTAGCATAAGCCTTTAGTGAATTACAATATTAGAATCTTGGTACAACTCAGAATTAGGAATAGTAATTTCTTTTTTACTAAGTGTTTGTAAAATCCATCCTTAGTTTTTGCTTAAATAAGTTAGTACTTAAAAGTAAGATAATGGGTGTCACTAATTGGGGGTCAGTCGTATTTTGGTCCTTATAAGTAGCACCAATGTACAAATAGTCTCTATAAGTGTGTATCGTGTTCGCAAATGATCCCTAAATTAACATCTCCGTTAAATGTTAACGGAGAAAGAGAATTTATGTCTATTTTTTTGGTAAAAAATGTAATTTAGAGAATTTTTTAGGAAAAAACATAAATTCGACAAAAAATAAAAGGGCAAAAGGACTTAGCACCCATTGGGTTATTCAAAATAATCATTTTTCCCACTCTGTAATACGAGGGTCCATTTCCACCTATTACAAACACTAATGACACAATTATACCCATTTCGTCCGTTGACCGAATGTTGACCGTTATTTAATTTTCAGCGGGTAAATATAGTAAATACTTTTCACGAATAGACCATTTTGAGAAAATTGAAAGTTCTTATAATAAATTACATAGTAATTGAGGGATAAAATTATACTTTAACATGTCATTTTAGAGGCAAATTTGTCATTTCACACTTACACACTATCATTTCAGATTCACTAAGTATTGAATAGGTGAATGAATCTATCTACATCTCTTTATCCTTTATCAGTCAACATTACATAGCTAAAATTCCCAAATCGATTGGTCTTCCTAAACCCTAAACCTTCCATTTCAAGCGTCTTTTTTTAACAATCGATTTTCCAAAGTCTATTATTTCCCAAAGACGATTGTTTCCTAAATTCAATTGTTTTAATATTGAAGAATCGTTTACTTTAGTTAAACCCTAAGTTAGCGAGTTGATGACTGGCCAGGTTCGCGATAAGAATTCTAGTTTCGATGATGACACTTACAAGATTGCATATGCTGAGCGCAAGAATTATTTTAACGTCAGATTACACTACGGTGGTGAGTTGATTGGTAACCCTAATTTCTCTTATGAGGGTGGCAAGGTTGAAGTATTTGATTACTGTGATGCTGACACCTTTAAATTGGATTCAATTGACGTTTGGGCATTTAGGGTCGGTCTTCATTATGGCGATTTTGCAGCATGTGTGTATAAACACCTTGAAATTGACTGGTTTAATGGGTTGTTCCCTCTTAAATCTGGTAAGAATGTTACTCAATTTGTTGTTTTTACCGAAAAGGTCAAATTTATTGATGTTTATTTCGTTAAAGGGGCGATATCTTGATTTACTAAGAGATGGGGGAGAGAGTATAGTAATATTAAAGCTTAGTATTGGTGGCACCAAATTCTTATTATGTAGGTTTGTTCTTTATGTTTGTTAATTAGTTTGAGGAAGTGGAAGAACAATGATGACAACGATATTGTGATTCAGAGCATCTTAAGGTGGTGGTGGTGACTGGTGGTAGAGTTGGTTAGGGTTAAAGTTTAGAAAAATCATTATTTTTTAGATGAATTTATGTTTTCCCGCCAATATCTAAATTAACAATTTTTGACCCCAAAGGCCCATTTAAAATTTCTTTAGATTCTTAGATTTAACGGATGTGTTAATAGGGGCGAATTTCTTGCTTGTATGATAAACGCTTCATGGGCCAATTTGAGCATCGGTGGCCAACAGGGGACTTCAGCTTCAATTGACCCCGATTGCTTGGGCCAATTTAAACGGGTTATACTATGGCAAAAGTATGTATTATATTTTTACTATCAATAGACATGCAAATATCTTTGAAATCATTTATATTTAAAAACTTAACAAGTAAATTTATGGGGTTTATGTACAAAGTTAATTGTTAATTTGTTATTGAAAAGATTAAGTGAAAGAGTTCGATTTGGCTGCTCACAAAATTTTTATAAGCATGGTGCTTACTACCGTTGCATACTATTATTGATAAATTATGGTATTTTAATATTACTAGTAAATATTATTATTGATAAACTATGTTATTTCAATACTGCTGAAGCATATTAAATACAAAAATTTATAAACATAAAAAAATCTACTTAAAATATGAGATTCAATGGTCAAGAATCAAATAAAAGTACATTATAACATTTTATCAAGAAATAACTCACACGTATGTGTTTACCTATTTCTTTGTATGCGAATAAATGTACTTTGCTTGAATTGTAACATTACAGAGAGCCGATATTGGCTTACATGATGCCACGGAAAAATAAAACCCTTATGACATAACGAATATAAAATAAAGCTAGCTTTTATTAGCCCATTATTCCAGTACTTGATATTCTTCCCTCTCCATTTGCATTTTCTCCAGGGGGTGACTTCAAATTACAACACTACCCGTCCAAATGTACCGTCATTTGCGATTAATTTTCAGGTGGTTTCCAGTTGTGAGAAATATAAACCGCAATTAAGAGACAAATAAGAATTTGGGTACTTATATTCTGTAGGAATAGGAGAAATGTCAATTCTACATATCTCTGGTAATTAAAGGAAGGAATTTGATTATTTGAGTTACATTTTTTGATTAATTCTTTTATGGTATTTCCAAGACAGGGACTTTAAGGAAACAATTTCACATATTTGTGTAAAGGAACTTGAATTAGAGGATGGTAAAATTAATTTTTGATTGCAAAATATATTCATGGGGTCCAAAACCTCCAACTTTTTTTTTTACCTTTTTACCACTAAAACTTCTTAGAAACCGTATTGGATGTAACAATGAATCTGATGCTTTGCTTTCTTCTCTCAACTGGATTCATGTTACTTTGTCTTTCATCTCAAGTTCTCATCACTTCTTGTACTATAAAGAAGAATGCAATGGCCTTCCTTTGATCCATCGGTATCGCTTCGATTTTATTAGCAAAAAACATATATTGTAAATTTGAAACTGGAGACCATGTCTAGCCAACAGCAGCCTCGTCAATGGTTCCGGTTTGGTTCGTTCTTCCAAGCAGCGCAACAACCACAACCCCGCCCCAGTCCCCCCACGACGATGCCTACTCAACAACCTGCCATTCGAGCTCCACTTATACAGCCTAGGCAAAATGCTGCTCTACCAACTCCATCTCAGGACACACCAAGACCTGCTGGAGTTCCTAACGAAGTTAATGTTCAACGTTTTCCTGTCACGCCTACGCCTGTTTCAGGCCCCGCCCCAAGGTTGCCCACCCTGCCTAATGCAGCCACTCCAACGACAATAAAACAGCCTACCAAAACTATCCAACCTGCTGTTCCTCAACCTAGACCACTTTCATTTCAATTGACTCCACGGGTGGAAACTCAACCATTGCCATCAACTCAGCCTCTTGGAGCATCGAATGAAGCAACAATTAAGAGTTCTGTTATTGCACCAATGCAACCTTCAGCACCACCACGGAGCTTGCCAGCACCAAGATCACCACCTAAAGCAAAAACCTCTTCTCGTTCTTCACCTCCGCCACTCCCTCTTACAACAACAGCAACAACTGTCCCTTCCCTTCAGCTACAGCCCTCAGATAAGACAAATGCTTCAACCCCTTACTCATCTCCAATTTCCAGAACTCCTCCCTCCCCTGGAACAGTTTCGATTAGATCATCTTCTCCGACAACATCTCCTGGAAGAAAACTGTCTGAACCAACCTCACTACTGACATCTCCTGTCAATGAACCTCAATCCTATTCGCCTCCTCCATCTAACGCCTTTCCATCGAAATCCACAAACCGAGATCTAAAACCAAAAACATCTCCAGAATTCAACAAACCAATATCAGAATCCATCAAATTCAGACAAACAAGTAGACCCCCATCCTCCGATCAGGCAGAACAGAAAAATGTCCTGGTACAAGAAACACTTGACAAATCCCGTGTAATACCAAGCAAGCACAACGTTCATGATCAAAACTCCACGGAAACAACTGAAAACAAGAATGGTGCAAAGGATAAAGGCAAAACTACTCCCAAAAAGCCTCATGATCCAGAGAAATCTGGCACAAGGCTAATACTAGCTGGAGTAAACAAGGGAGCTGTAATGGACCTAAGCAATAAGGACAAAAAAGAGAGTTCTTCTTTCAGGGGCATTGGAAAGAAACTTGGGAGTGTTCTTGATGATGGAAAACAAGAAACAACCAATCCAAACATGGAAGCTAAAAACCATAACAAAAGAATGTCTATTCAATCATCAACCATGAAGGCATTCGTCAATAGTAATGTTCAGGGAGTCAATAACTCTATTTCTTTCAACTCTTCATGCACAGATAAAGATCCTGGTGTGCACCTTCGTTTATTCAAGAAAGGAAACGTTGGTCAAAAAGAAATCCTCCAAAAGGATCAGTCTAAATAAGAGACCAATTTATAACTACAATAAAATCTAAATAATAAGTCAATCTACATCCATTTTGTTTGTTTTCAAGTTTTGCTCTGAAATATCTGCTATGTAACGAGATAATTCAATAACTCTGATGGTTTGGTTATCTTCTGCTTGTACCACAAAACTGTTTTTAATACGGAGTATGATATTATATATAAGGATTATAATAAAATTTACTTTACTTGAATTAAGTTGTAGATAGTATTTGCACTTCATTTTTGGATCAATTCGGAAAAAGCCTCCTTATTATAACATTGGTAAAGTTGTGTACCATCTTATTCCACCCGCTTAGACCGGAGACTCTTCAGAAATATTGGGACATGTCGAATTGTGATGTTGATGAACTCGTTGACGAAACTGCATGTTTCTAGTCAAATTGTACTTGTCATTGATTTGTGATTATGAGAGTATTGGAAATGCCACGTTGTGCTTCTCTCTGATGCTCAACGCTCCAGATGTCAACCAAAATAATATAATTTCCTCATATAATATCGGCTATGGCGGCTCTGAAACAGAAGATATACACATATAGCAAAATGGTACTCATCATCATAAATTATATCCATCCATATCTAGACCCTTTTTTCTGTCAGTAGCCTTCTTTGCTTTTAGTTTATCATAATATATTAGTTCTTGATTTGCAGAAGATGATGAACCCACCAAAATATGGTTACCCCTATCCTAGCCAAGGTAACATCTGCCATTTTTTCGCATGTATAATTCACTTATATTTAGTTAGCATATTAGTTAAACTGAATCAAAATTAAACTATTCTCTTTACATGAACTTCAGTTTCGGGTCAATTCGGAAACAACCACCCTGTTATAACTGTATAAGGTTGTTATAACTGTATAAGGTTGAGTACTATTCTACTCCGCTTAGACAGGAAGCTTTCACAGGAATTGGGGGTTTGGGGCATGTTGATGTTGGTGATGTCTTCGCATGAACTTTTTCTAATATTTATGAAACAAAAATGAAAAAAACTGAACAGGAACTTATCATGGTCCTCCTGTGATGGCGCCACCCTATGCTGCAGCTACTCCACCAGCCAAACGACCGGGTTTTCTTGAAGCTTGGTATATTTATACCTCTTCCGATATCTTCTCCATTCATCTCAATACTCTAGTATCTTCGGGATACTATCTCAATATTCATTATTTTAATGTTCATGTCAAATTAAACTAACAAGCTTTTAATGCATTGTTTTAGCAGCCTCGGGGCATTATGCTGCTGTTGCCTTATGGATGCTTGCTGTGATCCATTTTTCATTGCATTTTAGCTAGGGGTCTTTGTGGATTATATCTGATCCACTTTTAATTCTGTAAATTGTTACTTTATTAAGTATTAGCTATATAGGAGATGGTTATGTACTTCAGTGGAACTATTTGACAAAATAACATTAGCAACCAACAAAATTTATCAGAATAATTTAAATGTACTTCAATCAGAGCATCAGTTTTAATGTATTATTTCACTCAACCAACAAAATTTATCATTGAAGAGTTTTAACTGATATGTTCCATCTAGACAATATGGCCCATCACATAGCATTGCCTCTTTGATTTGAAAATTTTCCTAAAAAGTTATCTATCACCCAGCAGGGAATTTGCAGAAATCAATCAAGAAATGATACATTTGTATGTTTTGGTCATTGTGAACCATTTCAAATAACAAGAATACAACTATGAGACTAAAACTTTGAGAAATATGAATGAAGAACAAGCATGTGAAGTGTTCATCACCTACAACTGAAATGGTGAGTCTAATGCCTCCCGAGCTAATTAAAGCTTGAAGCAAGGCAGGCCGATGGTGAACAATAATCGCGCTTGTCGAAACCCCGAATAGATCTCATTGCTTCACCTAATCCTTCCAAATTCAAATTCCTCTTGATCACCTGAAATGATTTAGACACTCATCTGATCTAGAAGACATTTTCGGCCAAGATAGCGCCACCTTTCATTCAGTCTCAGCCGAATGTAGCCTCCTGGGGACACTTTATTGCCACCTCCAATGGTCCTTTTGAGAGAGGACCTCAAGTTCATCGATCCACTTCTTCTCATGGCTCGTTTCCTTTTCCACGGTATTACTCGGCTATAAACCACTGGCATGAGAAAGCATAACAGGACAAGTAGAAGCATGGCTGCGCATAGCAACTTACATTGCGAAACCCATCCTTCACCTCTGGTTTCTTTTGCACGGCCCACGGTAAGCCTCCAACATTCATACCGAATACTGAAAGTAAATAAATCAAAGAGTTACTATCAGGGAGACTGTTTCCGAATACTGACCCAAGAGTGAAGTGCAAATGCGATAGAGACATGCTGAACGGACTACTTGTAAATGCAAAACTTAAATGTTTTTACCTCCAGTGATTACTGATAAGGGGAGAAATATAATAGAGAGGAAGGAAAGATAGTATAGCTTTCTGTTTATTTGCTCAGACTGCCAACTATCAAGACCAGTTTGAATCGCTGTCACACGATTGTCTATAAATCATACGTTCTCTTTTAGTCTTCTAAGGCGTCCAATTAAATCTTCGAGAGCATTGATGTCGCTTGAGGAAAACCATTCTTTTGAAGAACAATATGCCTTGACCCTTGGGAAGACTTGCTCTCCATGTGCAATTACCTAGTATTCAGTAATCAGAATATTAGAACTTCTTTTACCCCATGTAACACTTGACTTCTATTCTCTCAAAATTTGACGTTCTTCGATGTGTTACATTATTCTTTATGAAAGTGAAGTGAAAGGTTAGGACTTAGTTATAGCATATCATCTTTGAATCTATTTCAACAACTTATAATCTGTTCATACAAAAGTTAAAGGAACTCGAAATATGCTTTAAAAATGAGAAAATGTCTATAATGTATGTCTGGCTTTCTTGTTACACATGAACAAACAAGCGTACCTGCAGAAGCTGCTGCAGGTCAAGATGCATCTTTGGGAATTTTCTGTTATCTAGCATTTGCTTCTTCAGAGTAAAACCACCTATAGTTCGAGTGCAGTACAAAATAATTTAACTAACACATCGCTGGATCATAGCCTCATACGCAATTATATTTGACCTCGTAAACAGCTTTTCTAGCACAAGATACCCAATCAAATGTTCACCAGTAGAAATGAAGAAAGAAAGTTCATAGACATTCACTGTTTCACAAACTATGGTACCTTTTTAGTTGCAAGTATATGAGAAACTATGGTTTCCGGAATAGGTGCAGAGGTATTCGAAGTTTCGAACATATGTGATTATCTTATACAAGATGAAAATCAGCCAGCACAACAGAAAGAAAAACTATACATTTTGAATTGCAATATTAGAGGTCGCTGGTAAAAGATGCAAGTTCAGACATAAAAGTAATCTAGCTTAGGATAGTATAAAATTTTAGAACTAGTTTCAAACTGAACAGTTAGCATTACATATCATGGAGTTACTAAAACCTAAGAGCATAGCACTCGCAGATCCAACCATAATTTATCATTACTCCAAAAATAATCAGAATTGTACTAACACAGAATCAAGCATTTAACTCAACAGAAATGAAATAGCTTGACAATAGGCACAATAATGAAAGAGAATAAGTTTGGATAGATCTAATTTGGGGCATACCACGATCGATCTCGAGTTCCACAGAATCCAACTCAATCTCAAGTTGTGTCACAACATCTTGAAGGTGATCCACATGGGTATCAATGATGTGAACAACAAGACTGGAAACTGTCTTTGGCACTGGATTATCAGCTTCTTCAGAATGATTCATCGTCAATAAGAAATCAAGCACATGCTCTCTTATCACAATACCACCCCAGTCTTTCTGCCTATTGCCAGTAGGAGTCTCCACCATTAGTTGGTGAAAAACCTAACCGAGGAACACGGCCCAATGACACAGTTATGACAGATCTTTCAGTAATTCTTGCTGCAATCCTAAATGTGAATCTCCCTGAGGCAGGCCCCGGTGAGTTGACCCTGAATACAAGAGCGCCATCAACATGCCCACAAAAGGGCCCGTTGCTTACAAGAGACATAATGTCTTGAAGCTTCAAAGGGGGACAAAGTGAATCGATAAGGTACTGGGAAGATTGTGATAGCCTCTGATTTCCTTTGGGAATCTCCACATGATACCAACAAAATTCTTTTGTCTCTAGTCTCTACCCTCTGTAAGATCCCATTCCTTGTTGAAATAGTTCCCTTCCCCATCAAATATGAAACCTTTTTGTTTCACCATACCATGATAACGCGATTGGAATAAATGGTTCTCCCTCGAAGATGGATCTCCATCCATTTCATCCCTCTCTACGACAACACTTATTCCAGGATGTCTAAGCTCCATAAGCTTAAGAAACATAATTAAACTGATCAACCAAACCAAGTCCGATTTTTGTCACTAAAATATTAGTGACTAATTTACTAAAGATTCAATAAAGTCAACAGTTGCTCTACTTCAAAATCTCAACAACCTTACTATCTCAAATTAATCAGTTCTAACCACTGGCATCCAACCAAACATTAAGTAATGCATTAAGCATGAGTCTTATCCGTGTTAAAATTTTATATCTAGCTATCCAAGTATTGGGCTATATCTAGTATCTTGAAATACTACAGTTTAGGTCTAATATGTTTATAAATGTAATATTATTGTAATTAAGCCTCCAGAAACAATTATATTCGATAAAATATTACATTTACGTTAATTACAGCGTTACTCTGATGCACCAACTATATGGTTAAAACATAAAATGCAATAACATGTTTTTGTTAAACAATATAAAAATTGAAGCTTTACCTTACTGGCATGAGAGGAAATGAAGGAAAGGACCAAAAAACATATGAAATCTAGCGAAACCCAACAACAAACACTATTCAAGAATCAAGTATAAAATATAAACTAACATCGTATCGATTTGTTTCGTCGTTTAAAAGAAAGTATTTTATTAAAAATGTTGATTGATTGTATCGTTGGTATGAAAAAATATCAACTTGAGAAAAAAAAATATTGAAAGAAAATACAAATTTCAATATAAAAATTACGTTGGTAAAATAAAAGCAATAAAACATAATGAAAATAGAAATTTTTGCTAGATGATACGGTGGAAGTATTTGTTAAGCATCATAAAAGATGAAGTTTCACCTCATAAAAGAGTTGGCAGCAGAGAAAATGAAGCAAACATCCAAATAACAGATGAAAACTAGCAAACCCCACCAAGTGATCAATAAGTAATATAATCAAGCATCAAGAATCAGCACACTAAGATAGTAAGATGGCTGGCATCGTCATCCACCCTAAATTGAAATTGATTCATTTAGTTGAGCTTTTTCTGGCGTTGTTGGATATAAAGAGAATATTAGGCGTTGTGAATCAAAATTTGCGCCGTTTGTGTGTCGTGGTTGCCAAATATGAGGATCCCAGCCCAATAAAGTTTGAAAAATGCATTGGCGAGGTGTAGGAGGTGACCTTTTATAAGTAAGGCTAGTGTAGTAAGCGAATTGTTATACCTGGCCTTTGATTAAAATGAGCGATTGTGAAATTCTTGTTTTACCCCCTACCCGAGACAAGGATCATGTTTGTTAGAAATGGCGAATTTTCTGTGTTAGTTAGTAAACAAGCGAATTGTACTTGTTGAACATATGACGGAATTCGACACATTGCAAGCTGCGTAGCTGGAATTAAACTGTTATGAAACAAGCGTAGATCATTTTGTTATGAAAAACAGCATTCTTGAGCGATCAAACGTTTGACCATGACTCCACATTCGAATTTGCTAGTTTGCAATAATAATTTCATAATATTTTACAAAGTGAAAACGTTCATTTTCTTACAAACATGAGAATAATTCGTTGGGTAATTAATTAGATTTATCTAATTCATTTTCATGTAATTAATTATTTAATTCATTGTTTAATGCATTGTTCGTTAGATTTATTTAAAATTGTTCGTTCATTATTTAATTATTTAATTTTAATTCATTCGTTCGTTATTTAATTTATGTAATTCATTGGATTAATTTATTTAACTCATTTTTATGTAATTAATTACAAGCATTAGAGAGTAATTCGTTTATTTACTTAATAGTGAATCGTATTGTAAATAATACGCGTGAATCATGTCCTCGTTACGTATTAGCAGTAAAGCGTTAACTTATTGTAATTTGCATAATGTAAAAAAATAGTAAACATTTACTATAATTATCGGATAGTAAAAATAAATAAGCGTCTTGTAACGTAAAGCATCATTTATCATATCTGAAAAATACACAATTGAAACTAATCATTCCGGTTATCCTGGTTGTTTTGGTCTTGATCTTGGGTGGCATTGTAACTCGGATAATTTATACTGACCGTCTTGCGATATGAAGCTATAAGGTGATGTTAGTCTTTGTGGTATCCCCTTAGCGATTCATCGGACCGGATGCGCGCAGGCGGCCTCACTGTCCGTCGAAGTCGTCTGATGCTTCTGGCAGCTTGCATGCGGATCGGGATGTGTCTCCATGTAGCGTTGCATATCAGTGTTTGCAGCGTAAGAACACCTTGTAATGAAATGAAGAAAATAATATGTTAGTATATGATAATAAAACAACATAAGGTGATGAAAAATACACTTTAACAACATAAACCTGCTATGAAATTTGAGAACATATTATCTACGTAGACGGAGATATACAGCCAAGTTGGGTTATGCGCTCTAATATGAGTCGAGGCAAATACCTGACTCGTATGAGTGATACGAAGTCTGTAGCTATATGCAGAGGGACCCATCATGTAGGGTTGAACATGGTGAAATTGCATACTGAGTCAGGTGTAATACGAATCTCAGGTACACTGCTTTGAATATTAAGCACATTACACACTAGCGGAAATTTATTGAGTGATGTTGTCAAATGGTGAATTCGGTTGTTAGTATTTAAGCATTTGCACAATTGGTTTGTATGGGGTAAGAATTAATGAAAATTCAGTATTTACCATCAAAACATATGAAAATTCATTTGTTTACCATCAAAACACACCGTGTGCAAGTAGGCTATAAAAACCGTGTATGTGTTGTCACGTAGGCGTTTCGATTAGTGTCTTGTGTTGTCGAATCCAGCTGATTCGGTTCTTGTCGCGACAACCGAATTCTTTCTATGGTTGTTGTGCAACAACCGAATTATTTCTATAATTTGTTGTGCAACAACCGAATTATTCTATGGTTGTTGACAAACAACCCAAATTCTTCCATGGTTGTTGAGAAACAACCGAATTCTTTCTATAGTTGTTTAATCATAGACATTTTATTTAGTTGTTAGTTGAACCACGCAATAATTTGGTACTTTATTGCATCGATTTACAAAATTCGAGCGTATTAATACAAAATTTATTATAATTTCATAATCTTAATAATTTCATATTCTTTGATGCACAATTTATTACAATTTCATATTCTCGATAATTTCATATTAAATAATTATCGATTTGCAATAATACCGTAAAAAATTCGATTGGGATTGATATTTATCTGATTGAGATTCTCGTTCGGCGTGTGTGTGTGTCATCGATGGAGTCTCGATGGAGTGTGGTGTGTTGTCAAATCAATGAGCTCGTTGTTGTGTAACAACCGAGTTCTTTCACGGTTGGCTACAAACAAGCGAATTATTGCTCGCTTGTTACAAAGCCAGCGAACTATCCGTTCGCTTATTAATGGGCGGCCGGGTATTTCATACTTGTTCATTAATGAACATTATATTTAGTTAATTTAAATGAATTGCCATGGAATTAATTTGGTGAGCTATATTGTATTTATTTTATAATCATGTTGACACGTATTCAAATCGTTAAAATGTTGATTTACAAATCCGGTAATCAATTTTAATTGTCGAATGCCTCGATTATTAATTTGAGTATTAAATTTCAAATTTATAATTCGAATGTATTACAATTTACCACCGATTTATTACAATTTCATATTCTCCATAATTTCATATTCTCGATAATTTGACAATTTGATATCGTTAAAATGTTCAATTTACAGTTTATAATTCGAATGTATTAATTCAAGCAGCGCTGGGCTGGGCATGTCGGCTAATGAGGAGGAATGGGAAGCGAAGATGGGAACATGCTTAACATTTAGTACAGCAGTTGCTTTGGATTGATCGGTGTGCGAAAACGACATGGATCCTCCCTTACAGGCAGAATATCCTCAGTTGTCACGTCGACTGTTACTTCCACTTCGGCCATTATACAACCAACAGGTATGTTATTCAATATAAAAAAATAATTAACAAATATAGTTCAATGACATGTCACTAAATTATACAAATTTCGAATTGAAGGGGAACATGCAGGGTCAAGCGGAACTTGAAATGGCTTGAGAAACTATCCGTTGGCTTCCATATTTCGCCTAGCCGTAAAGTCATGAAGGGTCAAATTGACATAAAAAAAGTGTCGAGGTATAGTGGAACTAGGATCCGGACAACAATATTGCACACTAACCTTTTCAGGAACCTCGTCAGAAAAATATCAATGAAAGTTTTTCATCTAATCAACGGGGAATTGGAAGAAATGTATGAGAGGGGTCAGGATTCCCAAAGTTGTGGTTGTTACATTCGACGAACACATGATTACACCATTGTGCCCATGTACTCTGGCGGTACATCCATCGAGGATTAGCATTCCTCTTGGTGACATACAGTATTGGCAAAAAATTGGACATAGAGTTTCCACGGGGTTATGGCGAGGTAGGCGGAAAAAATAGACGGTACCGATAACGATGGAGTCCTCCTTTGACCGTTGTGAAGCTAAGCTATTCTGAATCTGATTATCGTCTAAACCCAAACATCCCAACCATTAGGCGCCCCGGAAGTGAGCCAAACGAGTAAAATCAAATAAAGCCAAAGGTTAGGAATGGCATCCGGCTTTTGAAAGTGATGGAAATTTATTAGTTTATAAATGATCTCCTAGGAAAAGGAGGGTGTAGGCGTGTTGCCCAAAGTGGGTTCGTGTGAGGGTAGCCCCGATGAGTATTTCAAAAAAGCCGGCCTCACGGGTAGTAGGTGTCCCCAGGACACGAATACCCCTGTCATCCACTAACTTCTAATGTCCCCTACTCCCATTGAGATTGCGTAAAGCACCCTATCGCGGACCATTACATCTGGTTCTATTTATGCGACGATTCCCTCGTATATGCTCCACTTATATTGAAAATTTTACCAATATACGTGGAGATGGTAACTGCGGCTTTAAGCGATGCGTTAGCGATTCTGGGAATGATGATGAATGGCTCCGGGTTAGGAACGATCTTCTTGCCGACCTCTTTTTACGACCACAACTTCAAGAGCGGATTTTAGGGGCTCATTCCAATGTTGACGACCTTGTTCTCGAGACTATAACGGCTCCCTCGGGCCCCGGCTCCACGTAGATAAATGGATGACATTGCCCGAATGTGGACATATTCGTGGCTACACATACAATGTCATATTTGAGGCATTCTTGGCGTTGCGAGGCAACATGCTTGAAGCTATCTTGGATGAGGGACCGCCCAATGAGCACTTAGTTTGGGAAACGTTGATGGAGGGAATCATATCTCTCTCAAATTAAGAATCACTTCGTTTACATATTGTATGCTAATTTGTCAAATTTTAATTGTAGCTACACATGATCAGCGTTGATCATCTAATCCTCCGGTGCGTTGTATTGGAAAATGGACTAGATCTTTACGGCTTAAGGTTTAGAAATTCAATATAAAGAAAGAATCAACTTATTCAACGCGCATTCACAAGGCGAGACGAACCCACGGCGTGTGAGATATCAAGTTAAGCGGAGAGCGTTTAGCCATTTTCATCATTAATTAATTCATTCTTGTAGCAATTAATTATTTAATGCATTTTATGTAATTAATTATATAATTTATTTTTATGTAATTAATTGTTTAATGCGCATTTTATGTAATTAGTTACTTATTTCATTCGTATGTAGATATATTTAATTCATTCTTATGTAATATATTTAATTCATTCTTATGTAATAAATTATTTAATATTTGTTATGTAATTAATTATTTAAGTCATTCTTATGTAATTAATTTATTTCATTTCAATTTGCTTATTTACAAACAAACAAGCTAATACAATGCTCGTTATCAAACAAACACACAAAAAATTTGCTTGATCCGTAATAAGCATAAATATAATTAAACATATCTGAAACAAACAAATTAATTGCATGACTGTTAGTAAACAAGCGAATTCGCTTGTTTCCATACAAGCAAGGGATGAATTCGCTTGTTGCATTTTAAGCATCTGGTTAATTAAACATATGTTTATAAACACCCACATAGTTAAACATGTTGCATAAGGGCAAAATAGTCATTTCACCTTGCCGCAATACTGTTTTGGTGTGTGTATAGTGTTGCCCCCTTAGTAATGTGATTGACTATTTATCTTTAAAATGTCTGCCTTTGGCCGCAGTGCAAATCCGGGGTAAATGAGCCGAAATTGTGAAGCCGAAGATGCGTGTGTGCGACCTGCGGACAGAATCACGGTTCCAAAAGAAGTCGTGCGAGCCAGCTTTTGCTTCGGTCGAGGATTCGGTTTTGCAACAAACTTGAAGCCGGTATTTGATTTGGCATTCAAATCAAATAAGCGGAGTTACATATATTTTATTTGCTGGGGTGTTTAGTGCCTTAAAAGCGGCGATTTTGGTTAGCGGCTTATGTATTTACGGAATGATCCGTGCTTGCCAACACAAGAAAATCAAAGCCTTTACAGTTCACAAAATAAAGGAGCTCTGCGTCTCTTTCATTGCTTTTACTGTCCAAGTGATGATGCACTTTCGAAGCTCGTAGGCGGTTCGTCGATCGGTTCGTAATCTTTGGCGGGTGAAGCCCGATCGTGAAAGTGGTTTTATCATGGGGCGTACATCTGCGTGGAGTCATGGCAGGGAAGAGGGTCAAATACGTTTAAGAGGAAGCGTTGTAGCATTGAAACAAAATCTTGGTTTCGTTTAGATTTGTAATTGTTTATGCCGCTTTGTAATCGTTTCATTTCGTATGGGTTTTGTATTGTTTATTAGCAAAGTTTTTGTTGTATAGTTCTAGTTTCTCTAGTCCTACACACATATCCAATGAATTTTTAATTATATAAATTTATATGTTTTAAAATAAAAATAATTAATAATTAATGATGATTCAATTTCAAAAGCTAAACACAATTAAAGTGGATTGGAGAATAGTTTGAAAGAAATAGTTATGGACTTATTAACAATTTTCCTCATGTGCTCTGATATCATGTTAAGTATTTATGAGTTCAACTTTAAAATTAATTGGCAATAGAGGGAGTAGCCTAAAATTTTATAAATTGATCGGAAGAACATAAATTCCAATATGGGATGTGTGTCGTTAACAATTAAGCTTAAGTAGGAAGCTTAAAATTTTGAACTTAGATCGATGGGTGATGGTTATAAGCTGGATTTGATCCTATACACTTTGAAATAGTTGATACGGTGTGTGTGTATATATTCCCATTTGGTATTATACCACGCTTTTAAATATTTTTATTTAGTAGAAGTTTTGTTAATTTCCTCCCTTAATTCATGTAATTCAAAATCCCTCTTTCATTTTTTTTCATTTTTTCCTATTTTGTACTACTGAATCTACATTCTTGTTCCCTCCATTTTCTATCTTGTTTGTGCTATTGCATTAGATATTATGTTTGATGTATCAATTGAAAGAGCCAAATAAGAGCCAAATAGTTCTATTATTGAAAGTAATTCTTTATTCTCAGGTTTTTTCTTTTTGTTCAATATGCATGTTCATAATTGTTTGAATCTTTTTGTTATGTGTTGTCTAAATTAGATTTTTTTCTCTTCTAAAGGTATTGTTTGTTTTCAGTTAATTATGATTCTATTGTTTGACCTACTTAACTCAATTGACATGTTAGTGTAGCATCGTTTAAGTCGTCGTCTACCATATCAAGTTGCCACTGTTTTGGAAGTAATATCAATAATTAATATCCTTTTTTTTTTCGATTTGCAGATTATGAACGAGATTTCATGACAATGTGAAAATGGATTCTCATGGTTATATTGTATTTGGATTATTTGTTATTATTACTATAACCCATTTCGTTTTTTAATCTCTATTATTTATTAATTGCAGTGTTCTCTTACCATATCAAGTTGCCACAGTTTTTTGAACTAATATCAATTAATATCCTTGTTTTTTTTTCTGGTTTGCGGGTTATGAACGAGATTTCTTGACAATGTGAAAATGGGTTCCCATGGTTATATTGTATTTGGGTTATTTGATATTATTACTATAACCTGTTTCATTTTTTAATCTGGATTATTTATTAATTGTAGTGTTCCCTTGTCTTCCGTCTGATGTTGATGCATGGAAATCGTTAATTTTTTTCACAAATGATGAAGCCTTTAATTTTTACGATCTCTATTCTAAGAATCGTGGTTTTACTATTAAGAAAGCAGGTTTTGTTAGATGCAATAGTAAAAATGAACATATCGATAACCATGTAAGAACCAAACTCATGCATAGTTCAACAATATTCATAAAGTATAAATTCATTTTAGTCGCATAGTCTTAGTCTTGGGAATCTTCCTCTTGGCTGCAACTTTTTTTAGTTCTTCCTCATCATTCTTACATAATTTGTTTGCAAGTTCCATCATTATACCTCGTACGCCGTTTCTCTCGTCCATTAATATTGTTAGCTTTTTCTTTTTGCCATCACCGAGAGAATTCCACTTTTGAATGAGGCTAACCTATTGCGACACCATCCCACTCTTCCATGAACTTCCTCATCATTCTTACATAGTTGGTCTGACATCATTGATCCTTTATATGTAACTATTATACATTTAGGAAAAAGTTTTCATCAATTCTTTGTTTGAGGACATGGAAAGAAACAAATGGGTAATATATACTTCCTCCGTTTCAAAATACATGATCATCTAATTTTTTTTTACTTTTTTCATAATAGTTGATTGTTTACAACTTTAATATATACTAGTAAAAGAGACGTGCGATGCACGAAATGCAATCGATTTCTCAAATATTTGATATATTTTTTATGTTCAATTCGAAATCATTAAAAAGTTACACTCCTTGATTTTTTTTTAATTAATATTTTTATTTTTTAAAGAGATACTTTGATCACAAATAACTCTTTAAATATAATATAAAAAATTATAATAAAATATGATGTCCATAGAGAGATACTATACAAAACTGAGATGTTTATAGAGAGATACAAATATTACTTTAACAATTTGATGTCATCTACTCCTCAGACTAAATATATTGACGAATTAGTCATCAATATAGTGTCATTGAATTATTTACTTTTATGTTGGTTAAATTGGTATGATTTAAAAAATAAAATGTAAATTTTTGTGGATCTCAATAAATAAAATTCATATCTGTATGGAATTACATAATAATATTAATAATAATAATAATAATACTCACTAAAACATATGGTTATTTAAGTACTATCTATTATAATAATAACAATAGTTCTACATAATAAATAATATTAATAATTTACAAAAAATATATATCATTATTTAACAAACACTTATTATATATAATAATAATAACAATAGTTCTATATAAAATATATTATTATTTAACTAACACCAATTATTAAATATTGAAAATGACATATGATGAGAAAACCATATTGATTTAACGGAGTATTCTGTGAATTGAATCATGAAATTTATACAAGCAAAATTGAGCAAAAAATAATTGTGTTATTCAATGCATACCTTTGAATCATTAAACATGCACTAGAGATAGATAAACAAAGTTAATTAAATAAAGTATGTATATGTCAAATGTATGTGATGTATCATCCTCAAACCATACGTATGTGTTGATGATTCCCTTCCAATTGATAATCTTACGTATTTGCTAGTATAAAGTATGATGAATATTTAATACTACCTCCATTTTTTTCACTACTACAAAAAAATACTTAGAGGACACTTCATAAAATACAAAGAGAGCACAAAAAAACGTCATTATAATTTGCGCCCCTCTATTTTAGAGGGCGTCACGCCGCTCTTAAGTGCTTCTTAGATGGCTAAGCCACTGTCCTCTAAGTAAGTGTTCTCTAAGTGCATTTTTGTAGTAGTGTTTATTTGACGTTTTTGTATATCCAGGTAAAATTTTGACAATTAATTATTAATTACTTATTATTTTAATAACTATAAAAGTTATATCATTAGATTCGTCTTTGAAGATAATTTCATAATATTATTTTATTATAATTTTTGAACATATTGTTTAAGAATAAATGATAGTCAAAGTTCCACCTCGATATACAAAAAGGTCAAATAAAACAACGCATCTGAGAAAGAGTTAATTCCTATCGAACTTAACTTTTAGATTTTTGGGAGAGAATGGTAGTTTTGTAATTAATAGTTGAAAAGGGAAGAAATACAACTCTTATTCATACTTTTATATATGTTATAGATTTTTACAATTTCAATGTAACTTTTTACAATTCCAATGTTGTTTTTCTTAATCTTTTAATAAATCACTTTTTATCTAAACAATCATCTATTTTGAAAATGAGGAAGTAATAAACATAGATAACCCATGAAAGGATTATTACCTAATTTTTGTTTGATTATCAAATAAATTTATTAAATGAAAAAAATAACTAAAATATCTTTCTTAAGTAAACTTAAATATATGCTTAATCTCATAACTCATACTCCTAAGAATTACATGTGAAGTCTGAGGAGTGTTTATTAGAGGCACATGAATTAAACAATTAAAGCAGATGTGCCCAACAATACAGGTACGAAAGCACAAAACTCCTCATTTATGACCAACCATCTTCCCACCTATTTTATGCCCAACCCCCAACCTCACTGGCTAAACATCCTTAATTAGTCAGTAGTCACTACTCCTCCCCCAACTACAAAAACAAAGCTTCTATTTTTCCTCCAACCCATTATTCTAGACTTCTAGTTGCACTTTCCTTATTCACTTGATATATTTTTTGTCAAAATTGAAAACTTTGAACAAAATGGTGCAAGAATCAAGAAATGAGTACAAGGGGGTAAAATGGTACGTTAACAAAAGAAAAGGCTACCAGAAGCTGCATGGATCAAGTCAAAGAATGAATCCATGTGTTGTAGTGATGGGTGGTTCAGGAAATTGCAAGAAGAGGAGGTTCAACTGGAGGATGAAGCTGAACAAGAAACTAAAGTTCAAGTTCAAATTTTCAATATCACCCAAGAAATTCTTGATTGGTTTTCGTGATGGTTACATAAACTTCATGAATAAAATTGCTAACTCGAGTATGGTTACAGGAGGTGGATTTGTTGGTAGTGGTGGTGGATATGGAGGCAATGTGATGAATGGATTTAGAGTAAAAACACTCAAAGAGTATGATGAGAAAATGATTGTTGAGATTTATAAGTCATTGGTGATTTCTCAAACTCAATTGGCACCTTGTGATGTAGCAAAATTTGGTAGACATGTTATTTGTTCAAGGACACACTAATGTAACTAGGGAAATTTTGCAATAATGTCAATTTTTAGTACTCCCTTCATTCTACAAAGATTATCTTATTTTTTTTAGAGTTATAATTTTCAAACTTTAACCTTAAATATATTTATTTGTGTTGTATAATATTTTATAAAAATATATTAACGAAAGCAGCTAAATGCTGTTTTTCTATCGATATAGTTATCATCAAATATTATATAATACAAACAAAAATATGTACGATCAAAATTCAAGAAATAAACAAAAAGTCAAAATGAACAATTTTTGTGGAATGGAGATAGTATTATTTTATTTATAACTTTAACATATATAATAAATTATTAAAACTATAGAAATCATTTATTAATATATACCTTATATATATTCTCAAACAACAGATACAAATAGTATAATTAGATACAAGATATACAAATGTTGTTATTTTTTATAGTTTATGTAATTTGTACGTAGATTTACAAAAAAAAAATTGCTAAAAATTGTCATTTTTTCAAATTTCCCATGTGTGTTGCTTACATGGTAATTTTAGTAATGGACTCTTGCATGTATTCATGATGGGAAACTAGTAGTTACCCTAATGATGATTTTTAGTGGAGTTTTAAGTTTTAACTGTTTTTAATTGATATGTACTGGACACAACCTCATCTATGATCTAATTAGGGTCCACTTAATTTTGATTAAAATTACACTATTCAATGAGATTGAGAGGGTGTTTGGCCGTTTATTTTTTTAATTTATAAAATGTACTGCCTTTTATGTCACAATATAATTTATAATAGGCCATTTATGTTATCAAATTTATTTTGACTTATTTGACTAACATAAATTATAATGAAATTTTGTTTTTACATGTTGGACAACACAACTTATGTTGTAAAAAAGGATAAAAATGACTTATAAGCACATCTCATTTATATATCACTTCTTTATCGCTATGATATTAATAAATTAAAATCAATATTAAAAGAATAAAAATAATTATAAATAAATCTTATACTTTGTGACTAAAAATATAATATTTATTAGTTTTTTTAATAAAGATGAAAATGTTAAAAAATTGGTATAAGTAAAAATTATAAATGAAGGATAAATAAGATATAAAGTTAAATATTGAGGGATAATTAAGTAAATTACTTTTTTCAAAACCAACTTATGTTGGAGCAAAAAGTTAGAATTTGTTACTTTTTTTTATTTCAACTTATAAGTAAAATAAGTTTAGCCAAACATCTTTTATCCTAAATTATTTTTGTCAAATCAATTTATAAGTTGATATTGACCAAAAATAAGTTTAGCCAAACACCCTCTGAGATGAGTGGGACTAAAAACATATCAAAATAACGTCAAATAGGTATAAAATAACTATTTTGCTTCTAAATAAAATTTAAAAATAGGGAAACTAAAATAGTAATTACATCTTTTTTTTTACCACTGTTTCAGTGTGAATTAGCGCCAATGGATTGAGATTGTGCTAATTGTTACTCCTATCTTCAAAGACTATTTTCAGTAGTAGTTGGACATTGATTGGTGGATGTTATTCAGCGTAAAGAAGAAGCATATATTGGATATTTGGAGTTATCAAAACTTGCCAAAAGTAGAGTAAATGCTCATCCACTTCCCTTATGAACGAATTATTCATATTAATGGGGAACTTTGATTTGACCCTCAACAATAAATGTTCAACTACCAAGGATCAGTGTCTTTTTATTGAGACTCATCAAGCAAAGTGGCAATGGAACCCAACTCATTCCCAAGTCTTGCCTTTATCATTGGTTACATATCATGATTGTTAGGAGTATATTATAGACTAATGCTATTGTTGTTCTGAGAATTTTTGTTGTACCAAGAGTTACTGTAATGAGTAACACTAAATTAACTCAACTAATAGTAATACAGAAAATAAAGAATATAGAAAGTTTTTATATAGATTGGGCCGAAACTTACGCCCTCTGCCTTAGTGTGTCACCTTCTTGCATCTCCACATGTTTCAATTATATGTGCAGTATCTAGCTCGAGTATGAATACACAAGCAATCAACTGTGAAAAGACCTAAGCAAACTACTTAGACTTCACTATAATATTGCTTCAACAAGAATCACTCTAATTCTTTTTCTCACTCAAACACACATATAATTACTAGAACAACCGATGCTATAAACTAGAGTAAAGCTCTCAATTTATACTACATCCTCCAACGGCTAGTTACGTAGCCACCTTTGATCACGCCTGATCAAACCAGCAATCCTTGATTGCAATCTTCAATCTTTCAACCCGGCTAGTTGAGATACTAAGCGTACCTTAAAAAAACTTTCCTTTTGGCGCCAACTCGGTGATTGATTGCTTCCCTCAAAAACATGCAATCACCACGGTGGGTATCCAATCATAAGCTTCCTTTTTCAGTTAATGATCCACTCATTAACTCCTCTATCGACTCGTCAAATAGCTAAAATCAAGGCGTATCTCCTTATTAATGCAATTCCCCAGACAATCATGATTTTATCTTTGTTGATCTTCAATCAATCTGATTGATCACGCCAATATCATCCTCGTAAGCATTAAATCATTACACCTGTCGCTTTATTTGTACCTGCTACAAAACATGTCAACAAACTCCCTTTTGTAATGGGACAAACCATTCAGGATAATCACTATTAGTACATCTAGGAAGTTCACAGACAAACTTGGTGAGACTACATTTGAGTGAGCCTAAGCTCCCCCTCAACTCATGCACCGGGTTTGCTACTTCCAAACAACTAATAATCAAGACAAAGCGATAATCAAGTTTAACAAAAAAATGATTCAAGTGCACTCATACACATTACCTATTGCATACTTGCTGTATTCAAACCAAAAGTGCTCCCCCTCAAATCATGCACCAACTGCCTAAGCATCTTTGCACAATTGTGAGCACTCCAAGCAGATGAGATAGCAAACCCTATCTCACAAACTTCCCCTGCAAATCCAGTTAACCAAAACAACCAAGACTAGGACATGACAGTCCTAATCAACACAACTCAACCCACATACTTATCAAACATGTGCACCCAAGCACACCTTTCCTGCAAGTTAGCCATTCTTTAAGAGAATCAAGAGAATGCTTAAGTACTACACTTACCCAATGAACAACAATCAGACTGAGGTATTATATACTGTCCCCATGTCAAGCATCAAACAAACCCCGCAGACTTAAACATGTCAACAAGCCAACATAATCTAAGCAGTTTAACATAATATAAACCAACAATAGTCAACAAACACAACAACACCTCCCTTTTGGTCTCATACAAAAGAAAATAGAGTAATTTTAGGACAGTATAAAGTGTATCAACAAGACAACCAAATGATTTAGAGTAAGAGGGAGTACTTCACTCTGCCACAACATGTTTGCTAGGATAGGTTCTTCTGGTGGTTTAACCCCATGTTAACACGATACCTTTTGATTTTTGGACAGATGGTCCACATATATGTTACTAAACCTACCCAATAGATCACCAGGATGCAAGCCTTCACTTGTGCTTGGAGGAACGTCTGCTGGTGTAGTTTGTTTGACTCCCTTCATCTTATGTGCCAGAGGAACATCATCTGAGTCATCTTCGCAACCTCTTCTGTTGTATGCTTGCTTTAGGTCCACAAGCCTCCCCGATTGACTTTCACTCACAAAGATCATTTTTTTGACACTTTTTATCGTACTTTGGAATATTTCCAAAGTCTCTGCATCTTCAGAGTCATTGTCCTCATCAGACCCCAAGACATCCTGAGAATCTTCGTCTTCATCCTCAGTGTCAGCACATCCTTTATCTTCTTCATCCGAGTTTAAACCCATATCTATCTTCAATTTTTCTCCAATTCTGATAACCAATTTGGAGATTTTGAACACTTCTTTCTTAAGAAGACTTAGCTGATCTTCAAGGTCTTCTACACCCATTGTCATTCTCTTCTGAGTTTCCTTTTGACCCCTCTTATCTGTCCACTTCCATTCCCCATTTACCAATTTAATCCCATCCCATAAAGTACCTTTTCTGAGCACTTGTCCTCCACATGCTTTTCAAGCATAGCCTCCCTTTGAAGTCGATGGACATCTTTTTAAATATCCTAGTGATGAGGTTTCCATAGGGTAGGAACTTTTAGGGCTCATCATGATGCTTCTTTATCTGAGTTAGAATCAAGTAACCAGAATTGATCTGCTTCTCCTTGAGAATGAAATACATCACCATGAGATCCAGTGGAGTGACCCTATCATAATTTCTGGTTCTCTGGACAAGACAAGAGGCTACAATATAGTGCAAGAATTTGTGTTCTGCATTGAGGTCCTTCGATTTGAGAGCCACTTGCTTCTCCGAAACCCCAGCTGAGGCTTCGTCGAATTGAGTATTGAAGTTGCCTTTCTGTCCATCTGATGCCACCTGTGAAACCTCTAAAAGTTTGTTGAAACCTCGCACGTAACACCGGAAGGCTTTTGACAGGAAATTTGCAACCTCCTCTTCCACCGAAGAGAAGTTTGTATAGAAAACTTGACCAAATCGGGATAAACTTTTCCCTCAAGCGGCCAACAATTTGAACCATTTTTGTGTTTTGATTTTAGAGTAAACGAAATTGTCAAGAAAATCAATGCAACGTAACTTCACCAAACATAGAGCAGTAAAAAGACATTTTTGAAAATAGTTTGATACTTGTAAAGAAAAAGAAAAGCATCAAACTCAGTTTTTGATTTCTTTCCTTTTGAAGATGAACCATCAACCATTTTTCTCTTTGAAGCCATTTAGAGAAGAAGGAGATTTTGTGAGGCTCAAGGAAAGTAATGATGCCTATTTATCATCGAAAAGGTAAACTGCTGCCCCAATCAAGCACAAAAAAAAAACTGACAAAAAAAGGCGGGAAAATTTTAAATTGAAATATTTACAAAACTACTGCACCAAGATAGAGAATTTCTTATTATTCGGAGATTGGGGCCATGATCCCCAACCTAATTCTTTCCTCATAGAAGATTTCTTTCTCACGAAATCTTATCATTACTTTTGCAATATTTGATTCTTCACCATCATACAACTTTTAGTAAGCCCTTCGAAGTACATTCTCTCACAAATTTATGATGTTTCTCGATGCGGTGTGAGAACCATTGCACCGCCTCATCTTCATTAGGGAGTAGGACGCTCGCTAGCACATTTAACCTTTTTGGCCTTAAGTGTATTAACTCTTAGTTTCAAGATTCTTTTAATCCATAAGGCTTTAGAAGAACAAGCTGAGATAGTAACATAATTTGATTCCAACATATTTTGAGGATTACTTTGGTGATCCCTACTATTCCAATTCACAATAGCAGATCCAACCATATGACATTCACTACATCCCTGAATTCATCATTAAAAACACAATAACTTGTTAGATTAGAATCTGTATTCCTGGGATACCTGATGAAGACGTTGAGATCCCTCGAGGTCGGCATCCTCGATCGCGCTAAGTGAATTTTCGGATCCGTTCGTATTTTGCACAATTGCTAATAGCTAGAGCCACATCCGGACAAATAGCGCTATCTCAAACAAAATTCTCATAATTGCAATACTCTTTTTGATTCAATCTTTTCACCCGCGGTAGCCCTCTGCTTGCATTTAACAGAGTATTAACTACTGGTCTGGACAAAGCATATTGAGGTCCCTCAAAATAGCTTCTATAATGCTCGCTTGATGTATGATTTTTCCCTTCGGTTTGTTGAATTTGAAGATCTGCACTTTCTCAGTCATCATTTCTTTTTTCTCACATTAAATATTGTACTTAACGCTCGCTAGCATTTCACATAACAACCATCGGGCAGAGACCCACGATAATAGACCCACTAGAACATATGCAATTATTATATGTCCATCATCTATCTTAATAAACGCTTGTTGATCAAGAGTAGTTCTTTTGAACCTATTCTCAAGAAACCAAAGATATAAGATGTCATATCAAGGCCGATTTAACCCAAATATTGCAGATTGAGCTTTTAGGACGTGATTATTTTTTCTTTAACTCCACAAATCCTGTGAGAGCGTTCCAAGAACATTTCCTACCTAAGGGGTGTCTTCTTCAAGACAAAGTGAAGTCAAATTAAGTTGTCCCGCAACCGCTAGTATGATTCTCGATGGTATCAAGATTTGCAGCAGAGAATGGTATCTGTGATCGATTTCTTCCTCATGATTCAGCCTTTTCCAACAAGCTCTCGCTTCATTTTGAATAATAGCCCCTTCATAGTACCTATTTTGATAACCCCAAGCACAGATATAGAATTACACTTTTAGTTCTGAAAACAAGAGCCATACCTTATTTCACGAAAGTCTCCACCAGTTTTGTTGCATAGCAAAGGATCCATCGGGTTCTCACCGGCCTACAACGGTTGTCAGCGTGATTTCTAAACAAAATGTAGGTTACTCACATCATCTACAGTATATCTCGTTATCCGACACGACAATTAAATGAGATACGCATCCCTCACATATCTGGTTTGAGAGAGTCATGCATCTTCATTTTTCATTATGTAGACGTTTCCCTTTCGTTCTGAATATATAGGTTGATCCAATCCATCTCCCACGATCCGACAACAATGATCAACAAATTCTACATTAACCCGCACTGCGATAGTTGACTCAATACCTAGAAGATTGAAATTTAATCCAAGAACTAAACATACATCCTTAACAATAAAGAATTCATTTCGTAGCTTTATTTCTCCCTTTCCAACAACCTCCCTACTAGAAGCATCACCTAGGGTTACAATTCTTCCTTCTTCAACGATGACATTTGTTAGCAGATATTTATCTCCAGTCATATGCCTAGAGCATACACTGTCAAGAATCCAGTCTGTCTTAGATACTTCTTCCATATGACAAGAAGTAATAGTCACCATCCGTTCATGCATCGTGGTCAAGTAATGACTTCTCTCTTCCTCTCTTCTTAAGCCAGACACTGACCGTAATGTCCCTTTCTATCACATTGATAGCACTCCACATCCTTTTTGTTTTGTTTCCCTCTGAAAGTGCCGGGTTCGGGATCCTAGAGCATTTGATAATGCCTTTCTGACCATTATCAGAGATAGCTCATTGTTATCTCCAATTACCTTAAGTGAGAGATCTGAACCTCTCTCAACTTTAGGTTTCTTGCCTTCTTCACTTATCATTTTTGACTCCCAAACTACAAGAGTTCCTGTGAGTTCCTCGCCGCTACTTGGTTCAAAGTTTTTGGATCGCCGAGCGAAGCCTACCATACCATTCCGTGAGAATTGGTCTTTTGCAGAGCATCCATCACTTTTCAGAATATCCATCTTAGAATAAGGCTTGCCCATCGCTTCTCTGTTGGTTGAAAAGAGCTCCACTCTTGCCAGCCATGAATACTTTCATCATCTTTCAATTTAAAAAGTTTCACCTCTTTGTTGAGAAGAGCAATTCGATTATCCTTGACTTGACTCATACCTTCATAGGTTGTGAGAATGACATCCTACATCTCCTTGGTTGTCTCACATGCACTGACTCTACTATACTCATAAGGAGTTAGGGAGTTCATGATGATATTTCTTACCTTTTTATTGAGTTGAACCTTTTTCTTTTCATCATCCGTAAGGTCATCAATAGTTCTTTCAGTGTCTCCATCCTTGAGTTTGACTTCATAATCTCCCTTATCAATAACACGTAACAATCCAAACTCAGTTGAGTCAATGTACATTCATCCCGTCTTTCCGCATCCAAAAATTTATTTTGTCGAACGTAGGGACTCGGACTAGATAGTAGCCCGTTGAGGATCATAAAAAGTACTTCGAAGCTAGCTATGCGATCATTTAACACAAGATGTTAGTTCGACCGTATTCCTCAAGCTCCGATACCACTTATTGTCCCAAGTGTTACTATAATGAGTAATACTAAACTAACTCAAGTAACAGCAATATAGAAAGTAAAGGACACAGAAAGATTTTATACAAAGCTGGGACCTAAGCTATCTCTGCCTTTAGTATGTCACTTCCGGTGACTCCACCGTGTTCCACTATATGTCCGTGAGACTAGCCCGAGTACGAGTACAAGCAATCAACCAAAAAAAAGACCTAAGCAAACTACTAGACTTCACTACAATATTGCTTAAACAAGAATCACTTAATTATTTTTTCACTCAAACACACATATAATCATAGAACCAATGCTATAAACTAGAGTGTAAAGCCTCAATTTATATTGCATCCTCCAACGACTAGTTACGAGTCCCTTTGATCATGTGCCCTGATCAAACTAGCAATCCTGATTGCCAATCGCCAACTTGATTGCAATCTTCAATCTTCAACGCTAGCCGAGATACTCTTTGCTACCCAAAAACTTTCCTTTGGCGCTAACCAAAGAATCAATCTCAGGATTACTGCTTCCTCAAAACATGCAATCACCACAATTGTATCCAATCATGTCGCTTCCATAGTTAATGATCCACTCCACACTCCTCCATTGACTGGTCAAGCTGTGCCTAAAACCAAGCCGTGATCTCTTTATTAATGCATTCGTATCAATCATACGATCTTTGGTTGATCCTTAATAAATCCTTGATTGATCCTCAATTAATGCCTTCGTGCATTAACTCACTACAATCTTTCTTTTGATACTCTTTTCAGGTTTGTACCTACGAAACATGTAAACAATTTCCAATATCTTCATTTATCATGGGAGTTCGGACACTATACATCAATGACTCAGTGTTTGCATATTTTTAACCTTAGTGTCAATGTGTTCTATTTATGGATGATCGGTTGAGTTTGTGCCATATGTGGCGATGCGTATGCATATACTCTGCCCGTTATCGAATTGGACCTATCCAAGTATTGATTATTTCTTTTTTCCGGTTAGTTCATGTGTCGTGTATCAATACCGGGTGGGATCACTCGAACCGGGTATTCATCATTATTTTGAAACTAACATCTAGATCGAAAAAATATTTTCTAATGTGACAAGTGATCCATCGGATATATCTAGATAGTGCCATAATCAAATACTGAATTACCCAACTCATTTCTACCTCTGCATGAACCATCTAATAAACCAATAACTTCAAATTGAAGATAAAAAAGGAGGAAGGGGTGAGGGAGACTCAATGTATTTATTCCCTTGAAAAGGCAATGCGAGGACCATGTAGAAAAAGATTGATATTCATTCTCACTCCATCATTATGTTGTTCTGATATTATTGTAAAAGAAAATGGATCATTTTTTGTTGCTACAGTATATAATTAGCTGAAACAGTTAATTTTGGAGGTGGTCACATGAGCAATTTGCTAGATTTAAGATACTAATTTTTTTCGAAGCCAATCAATTAATAAGAGTTTATTAGGAATTTATGTCAATTAAACAAACACAAACGATTTATACATGTTTCCCTTCAATGTGAAAGATACGGCCATGTTGATGTCGCATAACCACTATCAACCATACATCAAGCATGTTCTACCACTAGCTACAATCTATGTTGAGTATTTTCCTATATACCGAAAATCTCAATCACAAATCTACCAAAAACAAAAGCTATGTTCTTCAAGAATATTATAGACCTAATATTCTTCTAGGATGATTATTTCTCTATTCTAGTATTTGTGATAAAGAATTAACTAGAGACATCCCATATATATAGACAAACAAATCCTATCAAAAGTTAAACTTTATGTTCCAAGGAGTCGAAACCACCTCAAAACAATGTAGCGTCCGACCCTCCAAAGAAACGCACCTGTGGCCGATTGGATATGCTGTGCAGACTCCGAATTTTCCCAGGCCTAATCGGCCCTGCAATCGGGCTCTGACTGACCGCCTGAGGGGCCCATTGTTGACAGCCGAAAAAACTCTTCACACCCCAACAGAGCACCACTTTCCATCCCAATATTTTTCTTCTTTTTTCTTATCTTTATCCTCAGGATAAGTAGGGTTGTATAGCTTATAATAGTATGGCCAGAGCAAAAGTTTATCCACCCTTTTCCTTTATTCTTAGTTGGGTAGTTTAGGGAAAACAAGCATAAAATTAGAAAGAAAAAAATGTATTGGAGGACCATTCATGACCCACCTTTTTTTATAGGATGCTCATCAAGTTATGATATTTAGAGTTGATGGTAGTGATGGGAGGTCATCATTCCCTCTTCTCTGGAAAGCCAAATGAGGAAAAAAATAATCAATATTTCTTGAGTAGAGAACGTGCCATTGTCGACATAGTGAGATTTGAGTGTTGTGTTGCTATGGAATATGATTCATCATCTTGGAGTTGAATAGTTGAAAGATGGACCTCAAAGGCATGTTAAGAACCTAATCATATCAACTCTTTATGAAACCATGTGATTATGTGAAATCAATTACGTTTTAGGAGATCATGTCCTATTATATTTTGTATCATATTTTATATTATGCTTGTTTTGTTTAAGATTATGACACCTAGATTGCTTCTCATTTTATATTCCGTATTACTTTATAAACAAAAATATGCATGATATTTATTATCATAATCTTAACCAATTACAATAAATAATGTCACACAAAATATAACAAATTTACTAACTATTCATACCAACGTATTAGAAAAGGCCTAGTAGGAAGTTTTTGCCTCTTTCCTCTAATGGTACGGCTAACCTTTAAGTTTACAATTGAGTGTCTAATAACTATATAAAAATCTTTAAATTTGGGGGTTTTTTTTTAATGTATTGTATGACCGTGTGGGTTAGAATAATAAAACTAACTTATTTTTATAAATTAATCCATGACAAACAAATCTACTTCGAACTATAGAAAAATATGGTAAAATAATTACTGACTAATAGAACACAAAATAGTACTAATTGAAATTGGGTATAATCAAATTTGACAAAACAGATCATTTTGTTCAAAAGGTCATCAATTTATTTCTGCAAGATGTTATAGAGCAAATTCAGTAGCCGGTAAAACTGGTCCCACTATTTCATTTTTCTAATTATGCCTAATAACAGAGCCAGTTTGCCTCGGTTTCGAACCACTTTTAAAAAATTTATAACGTTAGCAAATTTTAAATCAATAAAATGACAAAAATAACCTTTGAGGGTCAAGACAAGATTCACTCAACCTCATACGAGAGTGGAGATCTCAATTTGTTTTCTAGCCATGCATGAACATTAACTTTGACTAAATTATTCAATGAATCGAGCTACCTCTTCTTGATTTTTCTTCATCCGAAAGAGAGTTAAATAAATTACGTTAAATTTGTAGTCCAAAATTTAGTGGATCCGACCCCACCTCTATCGAAATCAACATACATAGATCATCTTTATCGAAATCAACATACATAGCTACTTCTGGAGGAAAAATCCTAAACATACAAAAATCTTGAGGTAAAGTGTATCCCAAATTTGTAAATGCATCCGTCGACCTATTCGCTTCCCTGAAGACATGATGCATCCCAAATTCGTAATTTTTTACAACAATCATTTGCAGTCATCAACAACCACATTATAGTTTTTGTCGGAGAGTTCAAGTTACTAATAAGAGAAATAACAACTTGAGCATCACTTTCTATAATTAAGGGGTATATGTTCAATTGCTTTGCCAATTCCAAAGTTCCGCTAAGGTGTTAGTAGCCCATGGTATTATTTGCCAAGGTGATCCCTAAGAAGGCAATCGGAGGCTGGTTGAGTGGGTTTGAGGCCATCAAATAGTCGGCAATTGTTGAGGAATTTGCAGCATTAGATTTGATCCAGCAAGAGACACAGGTTGAAGGGTGGAGGGCAGTTCTAGGACATTACTAGAGGATGTGTCAACACGATTCTTCTTGATAAATACATGAATTTTGCTTAGAAAAATGTACCTCAATTACCTAATAATAACTTATTTTTCTATATGAGGTTAATGCCATGGTGAAAATTTCCCAATTTGACTCAATATTTAGATGCAATATTCATATTGATATGATAACATTATATAAATAGGGGTTTAAGAGACTCACCTTGAATTACTTTGTCTACTTTTATAAAATAACATCGCCTATATATTCATTTGGCTAGTGTGTATGCTAGTAACGCTACCATTAAAATCTATAAAATACATAGGAGTATAAAATATATTTGATCCCATTTTAATAAAATAAAGGTAGGGAAAAAATCGTCAATACGGTATAATTTGAATAGTTATGAGTAAAATTACGTGGAAAAAAAAACAGAAAATTTTATTGAGAACAAATCATACAAAATGCATTTTTTACTAGTATAAAACGTATTAATTTTAAAAATACGAGATCAAAAATACGGAAATATAACTTAATATTTTTACATTTATTTGAATCCAAACTAAATACTTCTTGCTAACAGAGGCTTCGAGCATACATCATTATATATGATTTGAGGCAATTGATGGGCTTATCTTATTGATTGTTTACAAGATTATGATATAATCAATTGATCTAAAACACTATGAGGTAAATAGGCTTGGCCAAGATTGTATATTGACTTCACTCAACTTCTTTGTATTGTTTTCGCTCTAATTTGATAAACAATTTGAAGTCTTTTTATAAAGTACTTTAGCTTAATACTGCAGCATCATGTTCATATTTACCGTTGAACAATGTGCACCAATATAAAATTCATTTTGCAGACGAAACATAACTATGAACTCAAATTTACTTACTCCGTATAATTTTATTTGGTACTAATAAGTCTATAACTCAACTAATAATGTCCTTCAATGTGACACCATAACTGACAAACTTAGTTCCACCTAAGTACATAGTCTAGAGAATAATAGTTCAATGTCCTAACTTCTAATCTTAGATTGCTTTTATGCAATAATATATACAAGTGCAACAATCATTTCATTACTTTGCTCTAAAGAAATCATCAACCAGGGAATAAAATTTGACTGTGGTTAATGGTTATAACTTATAGTGGCCTTGGTTGGTACGTCATAATCGGTATTGTTTAGTTAATTAACAAATCCTTTCTCCTATTTTAGGTAATCATCATTTGCAACAAACATGCTTAGATTAGATTATAAAATTGATGTGTAGCCTACTATGATAGTTATGTTTGAAATGGCTGAAAGGTGTGTGTTTCATACCAGTAATAAATTACCTAAAATTTAATCGGATTGGAGTAAAAACTCATATAAACACTTTTTCAAAATTTGTGAATATATAACTTTACTCAAGTTCCAATTTCATAAATCAACTAAACACACCAAAAATAAAAAAGCTAACGTAGAAAGGAGAGGATAATAGTTTATAATCAAAACAGTAAAAAAATTGATGTTGCAACAAAGTTTTGCACGCTGGCCATTTGTTTATCCTTTTGAAGTCTAGAAAATTCATAAAATTTGCATCTTTCACCTACTTATTAATGGCATCTTATGCTAGATTTGAATTTTTGTAAGTGAAGAGATTGGATATATATTCTCATCAACCCGTTACACCGCTAATATACAATTCTTGGTGGTAACATAAGGCGTAAATGCCATTACATTTTATCTAAAAAAATGTCTAGTTTTGAATTTTAATGCTTATTAACTTTTTAAATTTGAATTTAAAGTGTTTTATATATATTATATAGTATTTGATAAACTAATATATTAAGAGATAAAATTATCAACATATTTGATTATTAAGATTTAAATCAAAATTATATATGTCAATTATATAAAATGTTTTCCTTTGTCATGTGGTTAGTTTTATTTACAATTATTAACCCATTGAATTCAGTTTATGAACTAGCCATGAATCAAATGAGCTCGACTCATGCTTAACTTACAACATAGGATTGAGTCTCTTAACCATTCATGAGGTTTCATTCTAAAAATTAATTAATTTTAAATTTATAAAGACTTTTATCTTATTAAATCATCTCCTATGATTTGACATATCTAATGTAGGACAGGTCCTCTCAATATCCTCTAGCTCGTGAAACCCAAATTTTCCGATGATCTCGTGAACGAAATGAACACCAACTCATATCATATTAAAAGTATGTGGAGGTTCATACTAAAATCAATTGATTGTAGATTGATGAAGTCCAAGATGTTATAAACTATCTCAAGTTTGACATATTCGATATGGAATGGTCCCCTTCAATGGAGTCGAACCCTTAGTCAATTAATCACATAGATGAACCAAATTTTTTTTTTTCTAGAATTCAGTTCGGTTCATGTACAACTCATTGTAACCCAAAAAAGACAAAGATACACTTCCTAAGGATCGGAGCTAGATTCGGTTCCCTTGTCCTAAAATTGAAATAGTACTGTAATAGAAATTCAAAAAACTACTGTAGTAGAATTATGATTCATGAAATATATATATATAGATTATATACATTACATAGCAATTAGCATAGAAGAATACATCACTTTCATTTGTTCATCAATTCTTGAAAAAGTGGTAAAGTCTCATGAGCTTTCCACCTCTAAATTAAATTCCACACCTCACTCTACTCATTCTTTTATACACCTCACACTTTTCTTCAATATTTCCTTATCAAATTTCATTTTGTAATAACTATTTACAAATTCAAACACTTGAATTTTGATGCATTTGATGATCTAGAAGTGAATTTGGAATAAAAATGCAATATTTTTAGTTGGGTAGTTCATATTTGAAATAAAATAGCAATTTTTTATTTGGGGAGTTGATATTTGAAACAAAAGAGCAATATTTTTATTTGGGTATTTGATATTTGAAATAAAAGAGCAATATTTTTTATTTGGGTATTTGATATTTGCAATAAAATAGCAATCTTTTTAGTTGGATAGTTGATATTTGAAATTTAAGAACAATTTTTTTATTTGGGAAGTGAATATTTGATATAAAAGAGCAATCTTTTTAGTTGGTTAGTTGATATTTGATACATAAAAAGCAATATTTTTTGTTGAGTTTTGATTCTTGAAATGGCGGCTGAGGTGGAAGCTGCATTGGAGTTTTCAGTAGCATCAGTGGTTGAGGATGTTCTTCAACAGCATGGAAATCGAACCAGAGGTTTGGATTTGGATGCTAGACGTGCACAAGAAACTGGTAATTTGAAATTTGTTCTCTATGTTGGTTTACAGATTGTCTAGTTTTCAATTTCGATGGTAGAATTTTTAAATTTTGAACTCAAATATTTTTTATATGTAGTATCATATTTGGTGAAAATGTATCAAAAAATGGTATTGTGTAGCTTGCTTTACTATTGAGATGATCCTTTCGATTCAAACTAAAGTTATGCGTGTCAATTAAGGACACCAGGTTTGTTAAGTTTGAGCATTGAAAATCAAACTAGACAGATGGAGGTAGTAATTGTATTTACATAATCAATGTTACTCCGTATTATCTTAGGTGTTATGTTTGAATATGGTGTTGTTTGATCTTGTTTTGAATTTGCTAACAATGGTTTGCTTATAGTGAGTTCATTTTAATTGTTCTATAGCAATGAGAAGGTATGAAGCAGCAGAATGGCTAAGAAAGATGGTGGGAATTGTTGGAGCTAGAGATTTGCCAGCGGAGCCTTCCGAAGAAGGCTTCAGGCTTGGGTTAAGAAGTGGGATAATTCTCTGCAGTGCTATTAATAAAGTTCAACCTGGTGCTGTGCAAAAGGTGAGATTTTCAACTTCTACAAATGATGTTCTTGATTAGTTTGTACCTAGTATTATTTTTCTTGTGATAATGTTTCATTTGATCCATCATAGGTTGTTGAAGGTCCTTATGACTCTGCCATTATACAAGATGGGGCAGCTTTGTCTGCGTACCAGTACTTCGAGAATGTTAGAAATTTTCTTGTAGCTGTACAAGAGATGGGGATCCCTACTTTTGAGGCATCTGATCTCGAACAAGTATGTGTAGCTTCTGATAGTTTGATAAGATAGTGATTGATCCTGCATTCTTCTTACATTCCATGTTAAGTTCAATGATGTTGGTGGGCTGATCTATGATGGATAGTGGCACCAGGTTGTTAGTTTAGCTTGGATTGCTAATCTTTCAAATTCGGGTATTTTGCAGGGAGGGAAATCTTCAAGGATTGTCAATTGTGTGTTGGCGCTGAAATCTTATAGCGAATGGAAACAAAAAGGCGAGATTGGTGTTTGGAAATTCTAGAAACTAAAGCCCCCATTCTCTGCTAATTTGTACCAAAAAATGAGCCATTCGCCAATTCTTTATCAAGAAGTATATCAATGAATGGGAATTCCCCTGCATGTGTAAATATTGAAGTCGGTTCTAACAAATTGGTATGAGATCTAGAAAGGTTACTAGTTTCGTAGGCATCAATGAATTTGAAGTACAACTCGTTAAATATTTTTCTCTATTTTGTTTGCAGTCCAATTCTTCCTTGAGTCGTCTTATTCATTCTGCCTTGTTAGATAAGAAGCCTGACGAGGTTCCAAGTGTAAGCACAAATTCTCCCTGTATTCATTCATCATATTTCTTAAGATTGTGTTTTCTACTAAAATCCTCTAAACTATTCATAGAAGATATTATTTTATAAGCATATCAGCAGGCACTTAGTTCTTTTTTCTCTGTTTCTGTTGCAGATGTTTAGCGAGTGATTTTTTTCAACTTAAATCCTTCACAATGATTCACCGTACTTAATCTTTTGTTTGGTCGTTACAGCTAATCGAGTCTGTTTTGAGGAAAGTTGTTGAGGAGTTCGAGCATCGAATTGCAACTCATGTTGAGCAGGTATATCAGGCTTTTCACTTTTTAATCTGTTGAATATTTTTTTTGTTTTTGTTTTTTTCTTCATAGTGAAGTTAGTCCCTCAAGATCTTAAAGATTAGTTTACGACACTATTTAAAAAATATATACATTTACTTCTTCGACCTTCCAACATATTCAGACTCATCGATATGGCCGAACATTGATGTCATTGCCTTGAACTTCTTTAACAGAATAAAGCAATTCCAGAAGATGCAAGTAATTTTGGCGCGATCAAGCCTGTTTTGAAATATTCCAGCAGCAATAATATTGTTGTATGTACTCTGTACCTGATTGCTTCGCTATATCAATAGTATCATCATGTAAGGATAGTTGTCCTTGAATTGCCGGCTCAGCTAATGTTCTAACTTGATTTTTTCCCTCTCCAACGTCTTTTCATTTCACTAATCAGACTGGATGTAATAATGCTGTATCAAGGAAAGAGGATTGCCCTCCTAAGAGTTTCAGCCTTGATGAGAAGAAAGGGAAATCGTTAAAAGAGTTGGTGATCATTGATCAGCAGGAGAAAGACATCAAGGTTAAATATAATACAATCACATGGACTCATCATCTTTATAACTACTCTCTCTGATTGAAGGCATTTATATGGTAATTGATTACTTTTCAGGAGCTTAAGCAAACTCTTTTTACAACAAAATCTGGTATGCAGTTCATGCAGAAGAAATTTCATGAGGAAATTGACAATTTAGGTAAATTCTGGAATTTGGTGTTTTTCTTAGTCCTATCCATACTACCAACAATCTATCAATAGAAAAATCAGAAAAGACATTTTTGGTCACTTGTTGTTCGCCAAGAAGTACATTATGATCACTCATGTTTTGTAATGTCCATTATGATCACTTACCACTACAATTTGGGTTATAATGCCACTCGGTTAGTTTCTGCTGTTAATCACCTTCATATACTCATGCCAGTCACTTGAGCACCATTGCAGGTTCTTTCTTGTCCTGTCTGGTAATAACTTCCCTCCGGAATAGAACAAATAAACCCTTGAAAAGTATCAACATACATTAACAGAGGTCGTCGACTAAACGACAGAAATCAACCTAGCGGCATATGGCGAAGTTGTAATTACAAGTGATTAAAATGGACATAACAAGACATTATTGATCGTTAATGGATTTTTTTCCGCATTTTGCCATTGGAAAATGTGGGACACTTTTTTACTTGTTGATAACATTGATCTTGGATCCATTTTCTTTCCAATAGGTATGCACATTCATGGTTTGGCACATGCTGCATCTGGCTATCATAGAGTTTTGGAGGAAAACCGCAAACTATACAATCAAGTACAAGACCTTAAAGGTAGAACTTTATTTCTATTCATCTTGTATAGGACTTTAAAGGTTGAACTTTATTCCCTTTCATCTTGTTAGGCTTTGTTACATGGTGTAAGAACAAGGTTCCTTACTAATATCCTATCATGGGATTCATATAGGTAGCATTAGGGTATATTGCCGAGTCAGGCCCTTCTTATCAGGCCAATCAAATTGCACGAGTATTGTTGATCGTATAGAAGAAGGAACAATTTCTGTAAGTACCATGTCAAGGAATGGAAGGGGGTGTAAGTCATTTAATTTCAACAAAGTATTCGGTTCTTCTGCTTCGCAAGGTTAGTTAACTTCTTTAAACAAACACTAAGCTACTCTCAACTCCACAAGTTTCCAGTTTACAACTTTATATATTTTTTTCTTTTTTTACAGCGGAGGTTTTTTCTGATACCCAGCCACTAATTAGATCGGTTCTAGATGGTTATAATGTTTGTATATTTGCTTATGGTCAAACAGGATCAGGAAAGACTTACACCATGGTCAGACTTTAATCATGAATATTTAATATAAATTGGTTGGTAATGTTTAGCTACTGATTTATTGCATATCTGTATCTTATTCTTGTCATCAGACTGGCCCTAAGAATCTCACAGAGCACAGCAAAGGGGTAAACTACAGAGCCTTAAACGATCTATTCCATATAGCAGAACAGAGAAAGGACGCTTTCCAGTATGACGTGTCTGTTCAAATGATTGAGATTTACAACGAGCAAGTTAGAGATCTTCTCGTGACTGATAACTTGAACAAAAGATATCCTCTAATAGTTGTTTCTTTTATATGTCTTATAATATTATAGTATATATATTCTCAGCATCAAAATCAAGTATCTTCAGCCATTTACTCGTGTAGACTTATCCATATACTGTTCTTGAAAAATTCCTTAATTTCTTATTACATTAGAAATCCGGAACAGCTCCCAGACAGGATTCAATATACCAGATGCAAGATTAGTTCGTGTTGCATCATCATCTGAAGTTATTGATCTCATGAACATCGGACATAGGAATCGTATGGTAGGTGCAACAGCTCTCAATGATCGCAGCAGTCGCTCTCACAGGTTCAAGTGGCTTTTCTTGGTAACATTCATTTCCTGAAAGACTAGTTGGATTTTTCTGACACTTGTTTTCATGAATGTTTAGTTGCTTAACGGTTCATGTTCAAGGAAAAGACTTGACTTCTGGAATAATACTCCGCGGGTGTATGCACTTGGTTGACTTGGCTGGAAGTGAAAGGGTGGATAAGTCTGAGGTAACAGGAGATAGACTAAAAGAGGCCCAACATATCAATCGATCTCTTTCTGCTCTGGGCGATGTAATATCCTCTCTTGCCCAAAAGAATGCGCATGTCCCATACAGAAACAGTAAACTCACCCAACTGCTCCAAGATTCCCTTGGTAAGAATATTTGGGATCTAAAGTAATTCTCTGTCAGCTTTCACTCGATAAAATAACGCCATCTGCAAATAAATATTAGTGACAAATCAAACCACTTTTGGTAAAAATCAAAATTGAAACTTATATCTATTTATAATAAACACTCTAATCTGTGTCACACGACCATATATTAATATAAGCTTCCCTAGAACACATTACAAGTTTTGTTTCGCTCGTCCACGAAACTGTTGCTTTCTCTGACATTCATATAGTTGAATTAACCACTGATCAAGGGTCATAAATACCATAATCCTCAGGAGGGCAGGCCAAGACACTTATGTTTGTTCACATAAGTCCAGAACCTGATGCTATTGGAGAAACAATTAGTACACTAAAATTTGCGGAGCGTGTTGCAACTGTTGAACTTGGTGCCGCACGAGTAAACAAAGATTCGGCAGACGTTAAAGAGCTTAAAGAGCAGGTAAGTTCTTTGGATGTCTAGTTGTTTTGTATTATCATGCATACATTTCAGTCATTCTGCTAACTAACTTGTTGAATTCAGATTTCAAATCTTAAGGCTGCATTGGCAAAAAAGGAAAGGCATCAAAACTCTGGTCAACACATGACATCAGGATTCCCACCAGCATCACCAACACCACCTACTCCAGGGAATAACATGTTTACTTATAATGGCCAGAGGAAGCCAATGGAGGATGTTGGCAACCTTGAGGTACGGTGGATATCATATTAACAATTTTGTATAGCTCATCTATCATGTATCTTTTCAGTCATCGTTTTCTCCAGAGGTTTTGTGTTTAAGAATCAATTGTGTTCTTATGTATATAGGTCCAAGGCTCCACTTTAGAAAGGCAAAATAAACAAAGATTTGCTCTTGATGACATCCTTGGGAACTCCCATTGGCCACATATCACCAGTCCTAGTCAAGAGGATGATAAAGAAATTGATTCAGGCGAGTGGGTAGACAAGGTAGTGGTAAACAAAGAAGATTCATACCAGGGTGTCGCTGGAGATTTTCGGGGATGCTGGAGAACAGAAAATGCAAACATGTCTGACATTTTATACCAAAAGTATCTCTCGGATCCTTCCACGATATATCCTGAAAAATCATATAATTTATCTCCAGCTAGCAGCCAGTTTGACGTTGCTGAAGAGATGGACGGGTTTGATGCTGCAACCAGCGACTCGTCTGAGTCTGATATGCTTTGGCAATTTAATCATCCAAAACTTGACAGTTTTCAAAATGGCACTCAATCTAAGATCACCCGAAAACCTTATCCGAAACCAACCAAGACGCCTGAAAGGTAATAGTTACTCATCTTGCATAAAAATTTGTAATCACATTCAGATCAGATAAAAGAAATTTTACTGATTACAAAAGAAACTCTCCTTTAAAATTTCATTGCAGGAGTGCCATTCCAAGATTAGAGCCTTCGCCAATGAAAAAGATGGCCAACGGGGTTTCTCATGCTCCACATCGAAATGGAAGGCAGGTTGAGCCAGCCGCATCAGTTAAGAGGAAAACAAGCAGAAATTAAGAACAACTTGTGTGGCCATGCAATTTGATTTATAGATTCTTTTTATTCTTTTGTACAATAGAGTGAGTGATGACTGATGAGTGAGAGAACAGTTTTAAAGTTCTTAGTCCATAATACTTCTCAGCAATAATTCCAGTTGCTTGTAATTTTTTTCTCATGTATATGTTTTGGAGAAAGATGCTGTGTTTTTTGTTATTTGGGAACAAATGTGTGTATTATTGTTCACAAGGAAATATAATCCCTTCAAATGTCTAATCTCCTTACATCAATTATCTTATTTTCTTAATTGAAAAATCTGTCAAACAGTCGAAGACAGCTTCGACGTTGATGCCATTTTGTAATTATCTTGTTTTAACATCGAAATATCCCAATGTTGTTGTCGAGTACTGCCTAAGTGGAGTAAGAGGGGGAGGGGGGGATAATAATGCAATAAGAGGAGGAAAAAACGGACTGCTAACTTGAATTCAAACATATCCAGTATGACACCCTCATCACCTTTTTCCAGTAATAACAAAAACCAAAACAATGTGGTTTCAAACATGACTTTAACTGGTGGAATGAATTATCCAAAACAATAAAAATGGATTGAATAGTGATTGCAACAACTGTCTTTATTTGACTGCAATACCAAAACTTCTCTTCTTACATTGATGAACTTTCTCTGTACATGTGCAACTGACCTTCGATGAGAGCTGTAACAAGAAGCATTCTGGAATTATCTCCTTCGTCGAGCGAGGAGGCCTGTGGTAGAATTTCTGTCTTGCATCTTATTCAGTAGGCTGATAGATGATTTTCTCGTTGTACCAATCGATGAAATGAATCATGTACATAACTGAGTGAATATCATATAACTGCAACTAAACTAATTTGGAAAGAGAGGAATGAGCAAGCAGATGACACATCCTGGAGCTCGAGGCACGGTTCGGGGGAGACATTCTCAGATGATCCCGAGACATCCGAGCACACCCACGCTGCTGAGATATCAGATGCAACTGAGAGAGCAATATTTGAAAGACAGAAAGAAGTGAAAGGAGATTCGCTTATCCCAGTGAAGTTCCCTGCCGTGGTTATATCAGAGCCGATGATGTCCTTGAAGGTGATACCACTAACAGATGGCAAAGCAAAATTATCAAATTCATCATCTGGATGTGTATCCCACTGTCCGGTTGCCTTGATTGCTTGCTGAACTTTATCCATGATTATTCTAGATATGACAATATCACGTATATAGCCACCCCTACTTCTTGTTGTCTTCAACAAAATACCAACATATGAATCGCGCACGCGAAGATCTTCAATGAGCACATGGGAGATCCCACCAGACATCTCACTGCCAAAGGCTATTCCAGAGCCAACGGAAGACTGCAGACGAACTCCTCTAATGTGGATGTTAGTGGTAGGCCTGCCATAGGCAATCCCATACTCATCCCAACCACTCTTAAGTGAAACTGCATCATGACTTGTACTGATATTGCTATTCTCGATGCAGACATGATCTGAAGAATCTGAAATTCATTATAGCAAAGAATATGAATCACATAAGAACAGCTTTATTCTATTTCAATAAAGAAACATAAGCGATCGCCATGGTGAAAATAAGGAGCATCGGAATCTCTGATTCTCTGATTTAAATTACATCATACCAGCATTGACAAAACAAGGGAATTTAATATATAACCAATTTCAACAATGATGCACCAACCTGGAACTACACCACTAGTTAAAGGTGATTCAGGTGGAGAGTCAACGGTTATATTCTGGATCAGGACATTACTGCAGCATGAAAAAACAAAATTTGATAAATAATTATGTGACAAGTTCAAAATTTAATAAAAATACACAAACATTCCTCTCCCGCTTAAATAGACGATACCTGCAATATGCTGGTCTAATGCTCCAGGCAGGTGCATTTACAAAGGTCAAATTAGAAACAACAATTTCTGTAGATTCAATAAATTCAACTAGATGGGGACGGCTGTAATTTAAGAAACCAGAACTGAACAGATCCCACCAGACAGAACCTTGTCCGTCAATTGTGCCATTATTGCCTGAAAATTCAAACAATGAATAATCCAACCTCTTATGAACAAAGTAAAAGAAAATCAACAAATAATAAAAATGGAATGAAAAAATGGGATTGTCCTCTCACCTGTTATCACTACATCAACTAAATTGGATCCAGTAATCAAACTACGATATCTTGAGCCTCGATGCTCAATTCCATGTCCATATGATGGCAAGGGGTCAACAATAACCCAGTGGTCATAGTCCTGCAATGGAAGTAGCAAGGACATCAGTCTACAACTACAGCTGAATTGACTCATCATACAACTTCAATAAGATATACCTTCGGCTATATATTGAACACACTTTTACAAGTATTATTTAGAAATTGGCAGAATTGGTTTGTTAAGCAGGAGATGGTCCATTGGCCATCAGCCAATCAGATCAATAGTGCAGCTTCAATGGAAGCATGAATGGCAGAAAGAAAATGCAATTGTAGCAACTAGACACCTTGTAAATCTAGAGAGTCTTGTAAATACCAACCAAAACGAATCCTTATCCAACTTAGTGAGTCAGTTAGTTAGATACATATTAGCAAGGTTACCATGGCTTTGAATAACACAATTGAACAACATTATGGTGCAAGTCTATATTTGCGGCTAAGTTTTGAATAAACAAAAACTGAGCTACTTATTACCTGAGATCCAAGAATCACAGCATCTTTTTCCAGGAAGAGGGTAAGGTGACTAGTAAGGTTGAGGGTTCCAGTAAGCCATTCGCCTGCTGGAACATACAATTGGGCGCCGCCTTTATCTGCAAATGATTTGAGGTAGAAAATGGCATTTTGAAAAGCAACAGTATTTATCGTTTTCCCATCTCCGACAGCCCCAAACTCCAGCACAGAAACACTATGTGATCTTGGTTGCAAAGTTTTACTGAACTGGCATTCACCATTATATTGAGCTTTACTCTGTTGCACAATAAATGTCCCCAGGAAAAGCAATAGTATCTGGAGAAATGAGGAACAAAAAGAAAAGGTTAAAGAACCCATCATAGACATTGAATCTCTCATCAACTTTTTTAAAACTCCAAATCTCCTTGAAAGCATTCACATTGATGATTGAGTCCCAACAATAATATACTTCGAAAAGTGGACAAATATTCTTGACAATGATAGTTAAAAATTATCATGGAACTATAAAATATGAGACAAATTGACCATAATTCAGGAAATAAAAAAGGCACAGTAGTAGTCTATTCAAGTAAGAAAGCACAAACTGTTGAACAACAAAAGAGTTGTTCAGACAATCATATAATACATGAAGAAGGAAGATCATGACAAAAAATAGTCAATCAGAAACTCATCAAAGCAAACTAGTTATAGGAGACATAAATGGGAAATTAAGGCAAAAATTACTGAAACTGAAACCAAGTAACCAACCAAGGTAGAGAACTAGAGATAAAATGCAATAATTGGCAAAAGGTACGCATGGATTCTGAACTTTGGACCACATTTTGCACATGGTAAATGTAAATGAAACGGATGGATACAGTTATGCATTTATGAACAAATGCAATTCAACCAAAATCCAGTTGTCGAACTCTGCAAATTCTTCTAGTTCACTGTAAAACCAGAACCTTTTGAGTCAGAAACATCACTTGAAATCTAAGAACCATAAATTCTCTACACTTCAACTTACAATGCAGACAAATGAACTACCACCACTTCACATAAAGATACTAGATCAAATATCAGCCTTAAACCACACAGACAATAACATAAACATGCTCTGATTTCTTTGAAGAGGCTCTTCCCTAGGCGGGGCAAGGGTCGTATCGTACACAACCTTACCTCTGTGATAATAGAGAGAATGTTTCTGAGTTGACCAAAGATTGGAGTGCAAACAATATCTACTACTCCGTACAAAAGCGTAGGTATTGTAATGAGTGATTACATTATAATAGAAGATAAACAATATACAAATAAACGCAAAACACAATAAAACAACCTTAAATTACAATTACAAGAAAACACTTTCGAATTTTCATTCTACAAACACACATTTTGGACAAATGAAAATGAAGCTAATAATTAAAAGATGAAATTTTGGTGACAACCGAAGTGAGCAAATATATCATTATCAACTAATATAAGTTGCTACATAATTAATTATTGCATGCAAAAATTATCAATAACAAGAACAACGTACTTACTATACTCTCCATGACTTCTCTCATTCTCTCACTATGATCTTCAAGAACTCTTCCTCAAAGTAGATGTTTGACTTCTTGAATACTAGGAGTAACAAAACAAGAAAAAAAAAATAGAACATAATAGTGGGAATTAAGTAGACAAAAAAGGAAAAATACTAAATACTACAACATGATGACAAAAAAATGAAACGGATGATATCATGGTAAGAGAAAGCGACAACACATGATTAGGAAAAGACAGCTATTTTCATGTGTGAATCAATGAAAATAATTAAAGTTTGTAACCAAAATTGTATGTGAGAACAAATAGTAGTAATGTCGTATGAACAAAATCATGTGTTAGAAAAAGTGAGACCAGCATGAAATTAATGCATGACCATAGTTGATTTTTTGTCTAGTAAATGTCACGCTAATTGTTCCGGAACATGCTTATGTCCATAGTCAATAACGAATCTTGAAACAAAATTTAAGAGGATCAAATACATCAAAACTATTTAAATGAAAAAAATTTCATTCTAGAGAAGCAACCAATTACAGAGTACTATATATTTTATGTAAAATAATATATAATTGCACGTTTTGACTCAAATATTTTTTAAGATTGAAAGACGATACTCGTACCCTTTATCTCTTCTAAGCTCTATCCATGGTCACTTGGTGAAAGAATAGATATCATAAGTAATGATTTTGCAACAGTATTTCAAGTACATGGTACATATGTAATTTGAGAAGATACCGTATGTTTAAACTATAGAACATTGTCCTATTCCTGATAGGTAGCTCCATTATTAAAACTTGATAGGTGGGTGGTGTAAATTGGCAACTGAAAAAGTTCATGGATAATGATAATTATTGCACTTCACATATGGGGAGGGGATCTGGTGGTCTGACAATGTTTTTTCATACTTGTCCTACATTGTCAGTATGGCTACATGCTAATAAATATACTTGGAAGTAAAATGTACAAATTGTGTTTTGCCCTGTAAGTAGAAGAAGATTGGTGGGTACATATAAATTTAAGCAACTAAATTATTAGCAGTAAAATAAATGAGAATTGATAGTGCAATAATTAAGGCATTAATAGAAGAAACAAGAAAATGGAACAAAATGGTTCACAAAAACAGCAAGACATTCGCAGGCATAGCATGTGTTTGAATTCATCACTAATAACTTAAACCCTAAACCCTCTGCTGTTTCTCTTTCCTCTTGCTTTCTCAAACTTCCTTCCCTTGGCCCTAACATAGGGCTTGGTGTGACTGTCAGGCACGCCAGGAGCTGGTCCGAAGTGCTTCACAGCTTCACGAGAGTTCTTCGGACCACGAAGGAGAACCTGCATCAGACAAAATTAGGTCAAACATTATTATTTAATGATAGTTTGTGAACCAAGATAAAGAGGACCATTTGCAACAAAAGTACCGTGTTCTGTCCAAGAGGAGCTTTGAGAGCAAGTTGATCGAATGTCAAACATTCTCCACCAGCCTTCTCAATCCTAGCTCTAGCCGTCTCAGTAAACTTCAAAGCACAAACCTTGAGACAAGGGACTTCATGGACTCTGATGTCATCGGTTACATTGCCAATGAGCACAGCAGTCTTGTCCTCCTATAAGTATAAAACAACGGTGAGCAAATACACTAAAGATCAGTTCCAAGGAGACTAAAAGTTACTTGAAATAAACTCCCGACTGAATCACAAAGGCCTATTCATTTGCAGAATGCAACTAATCAACTGATTCTTCTCAAATGATCATGTCCTCAACCTTTGTACAATTATCTAAAAAGGGATAGCTTAGTTCAACCAGGTAAAATCCGAAGAAGATTACCGTAACTTGAGACAAAATCCCAGACCAACTTATTACCCCAGCCTATTCATTAGCAAACTGCATCTAATCAACTCGCCATTCCTAAACACTATCCACAGTCATATTACACAGGCAAATATTGCAGACTAATGAGTTCGCTAAAGTTGGAAGATGAGCATGATATAATGTAGAGCAGAACCTAACAATACATATGAGCTAAACTCCTAATAATAAAAGACTTGAAATAACACATGATCTTACAGAAAATCCTAACCAGCAACAATATTTAGATAACAATTGAATTAACATAACAGATATATAATTTGGTTTGTACGATACTTCAATGAAATAGCTAATAGTATAGTAAAACATGAAATACCTTGCCCTTCATGTATGAAATCAAGCGAGAAAGAGAGAGCGGGGGCTTGTTGACCTTGCTCATAAACAACCTTTTCAAAATCACAGCATTGAACTTGCTGTCGGTCCTCCTCACCAAAAATCGATACAACTGCACCCAATTTCAAACAAAAAATCATCTCCATTCATTTCTAACCGATAACAAATAAATATTCACATATTCCCTCAGTCCCTCCATCCCCCAAAAATAGTACTCCGTAAATTTAATTTACAATTGTCAGAATTAACAAATTTTCCTATCTTAATTGATACACATAAGTCATCACTATGATTTCAATCCCAATTACGATCTAAATTACATTCAGCATAATAGCCTTCGATATATTTCCACTAAATATTATCCCAATTATAATGTAAATTGCATTCAGCATAATAGCATTTGATATATCTTCACTAAATATTATCCCAATTATAATGTAAATTACATATTTACATTCAAAATAAAAGCATTTGTCCCAATTTCACTAAATACTACCACAATTATAATGTAAATTACATTCAAAATAATACCATTTGCCACATTTTCACTAAATACTATACACAAAATACAAAAAGTTACAAACTTTAGAAAACCAACCATAAAATTCAAAACTGGACAATCTTTTTGGGACAAAGGTAGTAGTATACACTACTATACATAGATATTATCCCAATAACAATAAAAATTAAATTCAAAATAATACCATCTTACACATTTTCACTAAATATTATACACAAAATACATTAAGTTACAAACTTTAAAAAAACAACAATAAAATTCAAACTGGACAATCTTTTTAAGACAAAAGTAGTAGTATATAGAAATATAATTGAACCTTAACAAGGAGCTTGAGGTATATATCATTGGATTTAGGAGCAGTCCTCTTAGTCTTCTTCACCTTACCTCCAGCCTTCAAATCAATACCCTATTTACATACATTTGAATACAATAATTAGTTAAAATTCAAAATTAAATCAAGAAATTGAGAATTTTGGAGATTAATTATAGCTTCAAATGGTTGTACCATGGCTTCTGAATGTTGTACTTCTCCTCCACCGCAGCTGGTGGTGGTGGAAAAATGTGTTCTTGAAAAGGATTGTTAGGGTTTTGTAGCTAACATCTTATCAATGGTTAATTGGGCTTATTATTTTCTAATGTGGAGTATATGTTGTTTTACAAAATAGGTTATTAACGATTCGAGTTTGAAGGTACCAAGTTAATCCGTAGTCGGTAGGTATATTATTGAGTCGGGTTTTTGGTTAGCTTTACGTTGAGCCGAATTAGGCTTTTCGGTGTTTTCAAGTGAAACACCTGACATACTTCCTTGCTTCGGGGACATTGATCTTGGCCGATGGATGGAAGAACTTCCGGAAAGTCGCAAGTGTAAGTCAAGGTAAACTAAAGAAAGAGCAGTGGACCAAGCATGGCCCTTGTATACCTATGTATAGGTATAGAAATGTGGCCTCAGAGATTGCATTTGAGTCCCGACTTTACTCAACCTTCGAGTGAGAGTTTCAAGATGAGTTTTGTAGATTGAGTATTGAGCGGGTATTGGGTTACTGTTACACTCACAATATTTGTGATAAATCGCCCAAATATATCGAACGGGTATTGGGTACTTTTGTAAAGTTTATTCGTATACCGGCTGTAAATTATTGAGCATGTAGTGATACTCGAGTTCGACTCGCTATGCTTTCCACGGATTATCGAGTCAGGACCCAAACGGGTATCGACACGGCTCTATAAATCACACACACATTTCTAACCATGTTCTTTTGCTATATAAGGGTGCTTTTTTCACCTTATCACACGTTAGTAATATGTTTTGATCAATGATTATTTTCACACACTTGTTAATAATGCTACTCAGGGTCATAGTATAGTATAAACTATAAACTGTAAAATGTATCCAGAATTATAAACTGTGTATATATCATGTGTCAGAAATAGTCTTATCCCTTTGAATATTCTACTATTTTAACCCATTATAAGCAGCCATTCAACACACGAAATTATAAATATAAAATGAAATCAATAGATTTTATTATGGCTCTCTATCCTGTAATACCACGTAATAATTGCGGATATGTGTCTTAATTGATTAGGAGAATGGAGTTTATTTAATCATTTCAATACGGTATTCGATTTTTATGAAGTTAAACTATGTCGCCTAAAAAGTCTCGAGACCATAATACTTAGTATTCTTATTCTTTACCAACTACACTCGTACAATATTTAACCCTATACGAGGAGGTTAGATGGGTTATGGGTATAGATATTTCATATTTGAACCAAGAAAAGGTCCGGCCCCATTTCATAATAGTAGGTGGAAATTTTTCCCATTTTTCGTTAAGACTTGAGAGTTGAGAGTCCTTTAATTAAATGATCAAGTAGACATTATTTAGAGACACTTTTGTCTAAAAGCCTCCTTTATGATTCAAATGTCGTTATGTAGACATTTTCACAAGATCGTATCAAGAAGATGTCTCCTAGATTAATTTGGATTATTATCCAACCAAATGAAGTAAAATATTACTTTCTCCAATTCAAAATAATTGACATTTGATTTTTTTAAAAATTAAAATTTGACCATCAATTATTAATTATTCATTATTTAAAAATATAAAAAGTCATATAATTGGATTCATCTTTAAAAAAGATATTTACATTATTAATTTTTTACTATAATAATATAATTAAAGAGTAATTGAAAATTAAAAATTTACTTCGATATATGAAAAATTCAATTATTTTGAATTATAGGGAATATTCACATACTCACACCAAACCACCATATAATTGGTTATCAAACATAGCCTAAAGGTAATGAATGCCCACTAAATTGTAGTTGCATTCAATGGCACAATTGACATCAATATATATACCATTCCTTGTTTTATTCCTCTTAGAATATTCACAACTCACATAGTCACATGTCCTAAATTAACTAATCACTTGATCCACTTATTTTTTTCCATAATGATAAAGACTAGTTTTTTGGAAAATTTACTATGACAAACCATCAAAAATGTTTCGTTAATTTTTTATAAAATTTACTATGACTAACCATCCAAGAATATTTTCAATTTAAAAGGGTGATGGAATCGTTAGAACTGAGACATTACAAGATTATGAAATATTTAATACAATTACCTAAATTAAAATATTTGATGTAATCACCTAAATTGATCATTTGAGCATCAACACACTAACGATAAGCCTCTCCATCGACACCAAACATTATAAAACCATTATCATAAACATGGAATTCTAGATCTCCAATAAAATCCGAATTCTCGCATAACAACCCTTACTAAGACTAGATCAAATTTGTGTTTGATAATCTTTTGATCCACCTACTCCCCAAAAACAAGACCTTATAATAGTCAACCTTTCATTTTTGTTAATTTATAAATCCTTACCACATTTTATACAACTTCATATATCACAAATTCAAAGTCCCACATTGAATTTATACGACCAATTTATAACCAAACTTTAGAAAACAAAAAAAAAAAACATTAAAATGTCGATATCATATCATACAACAATTTCCATAATCCTCCCCCTCTTCCTCCTCATCACCACCGTGGCAAGAGGCGGCGCCACCGCCACCACCACCCCGTCCGCCTACGAGGTCCTCCAATCCTACGACTTCCCAATTGGCATACTCCCTATAGGCGCTATAGGGTACGATCTTGACCCAAAAACCGGAAAATTCAATGCATATTTCAAGAATTCATGCAGCTTCTCAATAAAAGACTCTTATCAACTCAAATATAAATCCAAGATTAGTGGGTATATTGAAAATGATAGGTTAAGAAATTTGAGTGGTGTTAGTGTAAAGATATTATTTTTCTGGGTTGATATTGTTGAGGTTGTAAGAAAAGGAGACAGTCTTCAGTTTTCTGTTGGGATTGCTTCAGCTTGGTTTGGGATTGATAATTTTTATGAGTGCCCACAATGTGGTTGTGGGTTTGAATGTAATAATTTGGGGGGTTTAAGGAGAATTAGAGGAAGTGGTGGTATTTTTGTTTCTTCTAGTTGATTGGGTAATGAAATTTTGTTTGTATTTAAAGGTTAGGTTTTTATTGGTTAATTTTGTATTTTGAGATTTATAGTATTGTTGTTGAATGTAAGTTTTCAAAATTGTTGTTGTTTGTGTTTCTATCATTATATAATTTATTCAATAATCATGTGTTAGTTAACAATCAACCAATCCAAGACTCAATAACTTTGATTGCTTTAGGTTATATGATCTTTTATGTAAGTTTGTAAACGAGTTGAATCATGTTGAACCTTGAAAAGTTGACTTGCTTTAAGCTTGGATGATAAAAATGAAGTTTGTCTCGACTTGAAACAAATTTGTTAAAAAAGGATCGACTTGGTTCACAATAAAAGCATCAAGTAGTTGAGGTCGAGCTTGAATCGAACTTCAGAGAAGAGATCAGGATTATCCCGTTTCGCCAGGTTCGATCTACATTTAGCATGTCTATCATCAAATGGAAGGGAGACTTGGCCCTGAGGTTGCTGAGAAGTACATGTACTAAATTCTTGTTTAAAGTTTTTGCTGTTGCGTTTACAGAATAAAGAACATGGCTAATTTATGATCTACTTTGTTTTAAGATATGTTATAGATTTTGTTCAGATAATGCTTCTGGTATTTAGACTGGAGTTATCATACAAATTTGAACTGTTATGAGTTTGAACTGAGAGGATACATTATAAATCAAGATTTTCCCTCAAATTTCACATTTTACTTCTTACAAAAACTTCAGGTGTTCTTGTTATAGAACATTATTCTTATTGATTTATAGAAATTGCCAACTTGGATTTGGATTTTGGATATTTATTTTTGATAACGGCGAAAATATCATAACGAGATTGGATTAGTTTTGAGTATAATGTAATAGTTGAAACTGAAAAAAACTTGGTTATAAGTCATAACTTATGTAGATCGGTTTCTGCATTTTAGTAGATTACAAATACAAGTTGGTTATGCTTTAATTTGAATCAACTCAAATTGAATAAGCTTATGAGTGATGATTGCTGAGAAAAAAACTGAATTACATGTACGTTGAAATCCGGTGTTTCAAAGATTCATTTACAGTGTATACTCTTTGTTGAGTTGAAGAGATTTTTGGGTGCAAATCTGGTGCCAATCGGCCCTACAATCATGCCACCTCCAGGGGTCGATTGAGAACCGACAGGCCCCCAAAATCTCCTCGTGATACAATCGATTCCTTTGGTTGGTTGTCGAGGGGACGATCGAGGCCGATTAAACACATTGAAATAATGTTTTGAGGCGTTTCTCATGTCTTGAGCCAAGAAGCCTAACTTTAGTAGGTTTGTTTAGCCTATCTGTTTATATGAGTTTTATTTATCACACAAATATTAAAATATACAAATAATCATCATATAACATAGTTTAGGCCTATAATACTCTTTGTTAACATAGCTAGTTTCTAGCTTTTGTGGTTGAGATTTTCGGTATAAGGAAAATACTCAACATAGATTATAGCTAGTGGTAGGGTTTGTAACGATCTTCTGAAGTTGATAGTGGATTCTCGCAAAATAAAGAATCAGACGCATTTCACATCAAGGAAACCTCAGAGTAAATCTTTTGTGTTTGTTTAATTTCCGCACTTAAATTCCTGTCGTTCTTATTGATTACTTGAAACTCTGGGAGAGATTTAGGGGTATTAAATTCTAACAATTGGTATCAAAGCTTGGTTGTAGCTTGATTGAGAGTTTAAGAATCAATGGCTGGAAGCGAAGGAATTGTGACACGGGTTGTAGAGAAATTCGATGGAATTGATTTTCCACATTGAAGATGTGTATGGAGGATTATCTGTACGGGAAGAAGTTGCATAAACCACTGGGGGAGAAGCCTGAGAAGATGGAGGATGATGAATGGATGGAACTAGACAGACAGGTCTTGGGTGTGATCAGACCTTGTCTGTCGAGGAACGCTGCTAAGCTAATGTTGTTAGGAAACCACCACAAAGGAGCTGATGAAGGCTTTGTGTAAGTTGTATGAGAAACCTTCTACAAACAATAAGGTACTTCATGAAAAACTATTTCACCTTAAGATATCGTATAACACTATAACAAGACACCTCGAACGATTTCAATAGCATTATTAATCAACTATCGACGTAGATGTTAATGTTGGATGCATGGTGATGCAAGACTCACTTTTTGTTGGCTTGCTGTTCGAAAGTTGGAGCCGATGAGAGCGGCCAAGCCATAGTAATTTTGTAGGTACTAACAAGGTTGGAACTCAAGATGCATAACATATCTTTTGTCCGAGTAGGTACGTAGTTTCATGTAGGTGAAGGTGCTAAGGGTCTGCATTAAGCGTAGAAGAGGAAGAATGAGAGACGAGGTTTTGGAAATAATGGAGATCACAGAGTGTAGGAAGAGGTAATTTAATCATGTATGCCGGGTTGTGGCAAGACTCCAGCCACATGAAAGGCAAGGCAAAGCTAATCTAAGTGATGTTCATGTTGTGTTGAGCGATTATTCGATGTTTTTGGTTTTATTTGTGAATGTTTCAAGTGATTCCTGGATAATAGATTCTCGAGCATCTTTTTCATACTATGATGTGATGTAATAATGAATTATGTTTTTGAGAATTATGGGACTCGCTTCAATTTGCCGATAGTGAATAGTTGGCGATAGATATGAGAGATGTGAAATCCGAGGTCAAGCCGAATGATTCTTTCCTCGAAACCGACAAAACCGGTATTCTGTTGTATTCATAAATCATAATAAAATGACATTCTTGTGGTATTGAGAAATACAAAATCATATAAAAATTGTATTCTTGTGGTATTAAATACCAAAATCATATACAAATAGTATTTTTAGGGTATTGATAAATACCAAAATCATATAAAAATGATATTCTTGAGGTATTGATAAATACAAAAATCATATAAAATGGTATTTTTAGGGTATTGATAAATACCAAAATAAGATAAAAATGGTATTCTTGTGGTATTGAGAGATACCAAAATCATATTAAAATGGTATTCTTGTCGTATTGAGAAATACCAATCATATTAAAATGGTATTCTTGTCGTATTGAGAAATACCAACATCATCTAAAAATGATAATCTTGCGGTATTGAAAAATACGAAAATCATATGAAAATGATATTCTTGTGGTATTGAGAAATACCAACATCATCTAAAAATGATAATCTTGCGGTATTGAAAAATATCAAAATCATATGAAAATGGTATTCTTGTGGTATTGAGAAATACCAAAATTATATAAAAATGGTATTCTTGTGCAATTGAGAAATACCAAAATCATATAAAAATGGTATTCTCGTTGTATTGAAAATACCAAAATTATACAAAAATGGTATTCTTGTGATATTCAGAAATACAAAAATCATATAAAAATGACATTCTTGTGATATTGAGACCAAAATCATATAAAAATGATACTTACTATGGTATTGTGAAATACCAAAATCATATTAAAATGATATTCTTCTGATATTGAGAAATACCAAAATATATCAAAATGGTATTCTTGGTATTGAGAAATACCAAAATCATATAAAAATGGTATTCTTGTGGTATTGAGAAATATCAAAATCATATAAAAATTATATTCTTGTGGTATTGAGAAATACCAAAATCATATGAAAATGGTATTCTTGTGGTATTGAGAAATACCAAAATCATATCAAATGGTATTCTTGTGGTATTGAGAAATACCAAAATCATATAAAAATGGTATTCTTGTGGTATTGAGAAATATCAAAATCATATGAAAATGGTATTCTTGTGATATTGAGAAATACCAAAATCATATAAAAATGATATTCTTGTGGTATTCAGAAATACCAAAATCATAGAAAATAATATTCTTGTGGTATTGAGAAATACCAAAATTATATAAAAATGCTATTCTTGGAATATTGAGAAATATCAAAATCATATAAAAATGATATTTTTAAGAATTGAGAAATACAAAAGTCATATAAAAATTGTATTCATGTGGTATTGAAAAATATCAAAATAAATTGAAAATGGAATTTTGTGGTATTGAGAAATACCAAAATCATATTAAAATGTTATTTTTGTTGTATTCAGAAATACTGAAATCGTATAGAAATGGTATTGTTATGGTATTGAGAAATACTAAAATCGAATAAAAATTATATTATTATGGTATTGAGAAATACCAAAATCGTATAAGAATAGTATTCTTGTGCCATCAGAAATATCAAAATCTGCAAAATGGTATTCTCAGAAAGTATTGAGAAATACCAAAATCGTATAATAATTGTATTCTTGTGGTATTAACAAATATCAAAATCATATAAAATAAATTTTTATTATTGATAAATATATTTTTTCATATAAAAATTACACTGGTGCATTTATATTTTTTAAATATTATTGCACGTAACCTTCAAACAAACATTCTTTTTACAAAGATAAACGAAATCTTTGAATACAAAATCTCCGAATTATACTCGTACGTAATTTTAACGAAACAATTAATAAACGAAGGGGTAAATGTGTAATTTCAAGCATAGTCTCTCTCAGCGCGCGGTCTTCAAATTGACCCCCCATTTCCCTCCACTCCATAAAAGACAATAAAACATTGAAACAATTCTTGCTTTATTCCCAGGTTGTAATAAACTCTGAAATTCAATAATAATCTTGTCCAAATCCAAAAACAATGAAGAGAAAATCCCAAAAAGGAAGTCGTATTTCCAAAACCAAGAAGCTTAAAGTTGGAAAAAGTGAAGAAGTTAAAGGGTCTTTGATTAGTCACTTCACGTTTCAGTTAGGGAAAGTATCGTTGAATAAGGAACATTCTACGCCTAGATTTCAAGCTCAACAACCTGTTATCAACAAGGATTTCAAATTGGGTATTCCTTCAGCTCCAGCATTTGATGATGCCATTCTTAGCCAAGATTTCTTCTGGTAATTACTTGCTTCCATTTCAAAATATCGTCTAGTTTTGAATTTTAAGAGTTCATGCTTATATTCTAAACCCAATTTCTGACAACAGGAAATATCGTCTATTTTCGAATTCTAATGGTTGATTTTTCAAATTCCGGGCGCGAAATATTTTTTATGTTTCTTGTTAAGAGTGTATGGTTATATTCTAAATCCAATTGAAAAATTGTCCAGTTTTCAATTATGATGATTGACTTTTTAATTTTGGGGTCGAAATATTATTTATATGTGTGTTGTTAAGAGTCTATGTTATATTATAAATCGAATTGATAATAGGAGGAGTGACTTAATGTCTTATTAATTCATCGGAAAGTATTAATTTAATAATGTGGAATTGAGCTTCTCAATATATATATAATACCTCTCCATCACTGAAAGAGTGTCCACTTTCATTTTTCAATTGCCAAAATTAATAAACTTTGATGTGTCAATTGACAATTTAACACACATAACTGTAATTTGAATCAAAATTATAATATTGATAGTAAAGTATAGTTAATATACTATATTTTGATATATATTCTTCACGAAATATTATACAACATATTAACAAGGACTTGATGTCAAAATTTAAAAAGTCGGATGAAAAGTAAAAATTTGACAATCTTTTAGGGATGGAGATATTAGTTGGTAAGACATATATTTAAAAAATGGTATTTTTAAACTATTTTGATATTAATATTATAATTTTGATTCAAATATAATGCTATGTTATGAATTAAGGTTGCAAAATTTCTTAATATTGTAAAAAAAACAATTTTTGTTAATTCTGACTAAGAAAAATCACACTACACTATCTTTTTGGGATGTAGATTGATAGGTGGTATTGTTTTTATGATTGGTTGTTTTCTATTAGGTTGTTGTTTAGGTTAACTAGCGTATGTTACTGATGTTAACTGTTAAAATGTAGTACACCGGATTATATTACTCCAGAAGCGGCTGCAATGGCAAACAATTTCGACTTTGAAAAGGTAGTAGAGGTTGAATCTTTTGACTAATCTAATGTAGTTTTTGAATGGTTTTAGTTTTGTCCCTGAAATTTATCAATTAGGTGTTTTGTAATTTTTTTTAGGATGATAAGCCTTGTCCAAAGTCACCGGAGAAAGACAAAACTGCAGCAAGTAAAAGACACAGGCTTGGTAAGGCAATTGAGTTTAATGTTTCCAGTTGTTAGATATCTGAATTTAGTTGAGTTCCTACTGCTGGATAGTGTTACTAAAATATATAGATATAACTCGGTTTGCTATTCAGGATGCTAAACACTTGACTTCTTTTCATATTCTGCTTAATTCTGAGGCAAAGTTGTATAATTATGTAAGAAAAATATCAATATAAAACAATATTCACATACCATCATTTGTTCTCCCTTAGTTGTATTAAGATCAACGCTCACTAACATCTATAGCCACCATTATTATTCTTTGATGGCCAAATAGTGGGGTAGTAAAAATTAATATTTGAGGTCACTAGTTTCCTATATAAAGAGTTTGTATTGCCATCAAAATCACCTCTTGAATTTTATAGAAATACGAAGACTGCATTCACAAACCACACTCACATATATAGTTGGTGTCTAATTTTGAAGTTCAAGCATTATGGCCGGAGGTAATAACAATCCGTCATCTATTGATGTATTTACTTTAGTTCTAACCTTCTTGTTCTGGCGCTTATTGGAAATTTGTGTGGTGGTTCTTATCTGGTTTCAATTGGTTAGAGTACTAGATTTTGAAAGTTTATTCACTAGAGTAATTAATTGTGTTGTATGCATATTCCACAAGTCATTGAGAAATCTAACGGTGCATTTGTATCTAAAAGAACCTTGTTCAACGTTAGAAATGTCATGCGGAGATGTAGTTCTTAGAGATTGGCAGCCAATGATTTACTGGTGCAGTAATAAGAATGAAAAATATTTAAAGCACATATATCAGTTCCACATTCAAAAGTCATTATGGAAATCCTTTTTTTATGGAAGAACCAGTAGCCATATTTTCTATGCGGAGATGTGTTCTTTTGACCTATGGTGTGTCTCTAACTCCTCTTTGTTACTTATTTTCTGTGGAAAAGCAGCAGTTCTCGAAGAAAATATATGTGGAAGAGAAGAGTGGGATATTGAGACTGTATCAGAAAAGAGAAATGGTTACGTTTCTCAGTCTGCAGTGGCTTTGAGGTGTCAAATTAAAATGCCTCCTTGCATCAGGAATCCATACCTCAACGAGTCTTCAGAAATAGATGGCGATCCTTTTGGCA